>JASVER010000007.1:7968731-8033273 GCA_030449065.1 Oceanodroma leucorhoa | reverse complement strand
CAGCAGCTGCCCAGCACCCACCCCGCGGCAGGGCGAGGGGCAGGGACCAGGGGCTGGGCCACCTGACAGCTCAACTCCCTCTGGACATCTTTATTCCAGAAAAAAAAGAGCAAACCCCATGGTTTCTTTTTCACCTTTAGAAAACCAAGACTCAGTGTTGAATTTTTCTCAGCCTACTAAAGTTTTTTTTATAAAACAGCCAAAAGCCAAGTCCTCATTGATCCAATATTTTTTTTTTTTACACAGAACTTCTTAACAGCTTTAGAAAAATAGATAATTATTGCAGTTAATTTCAGCAAAACAGTTCAAACTCATCAGGGCTGCACAAGTATAATTTACTACTCCTTCTGACTTATTGTTTTGACTAGATGTAGATTGATGATTAAAGTGATAAACAGTAACATTTTTATAAAATGGCTGACTCTGCCAATGGCAACTGAATAAGAAACATGCTGAAATAGCTGTGCTGTTATTGTGATTGTACTCAAGGCTGTCAACAAAGAATATAAGTATTTGACAAGGTGTTATCTAATTGTGTTTTTAAAAGCCACGATACATACATCTTTTAATGTGTCACTTTAAGCTGCAAGAGAATTTCTTTTATTAAAAAGTACAAAGGAAAAATGAATGCCTTGCATTTTCTTGTTTCTTTTTCCCAAGCTCTGCCCTTTTGCCGTCATTCGACAGAATATATTTGCTCTTTAGTCAAATTGGCTTTTATTTAAATGGTAGCCCAAAATAGCACAGCAACATTAGGTGTATGAGAAGAAAGAACAGTGTGTCCCACAGACAATTTTTACCTCAGCCCTGGTGGGAATTAACTGATCGAAACAGAAGGCTAAGAATAAAATCCTTTTGACGCTCGGAGTTAGTGAAACAGCATTTTGGAGCAAGGAAAAGGTTTGTGTTTTTTCTTTTTTTTTAAGAGGGATCACCAGGAAAAGTATCTTAACATGCTGCCTTTGGAGCTACCTGTCGTGGTAGTCCTTTCGTGGTTCTTCATGCTACACACAGGCAACTTTACATCCAAAATACAGTTATCCTCAGAAAGCCCCTTTGACCTAGGGAAGGGGTACCAGCCACGCTGACTCCAGAGCTGCAGATTGGAGTCTTCTCCTCCAGCCCACCTCAGCCCACCAGCCCCTTCTCTGCTTGTAAGGGAAAACCTGGAGAGTACAAGAGAAGAAGGCGTTTTGCTCATGAATGAGAAGAAAGATGCAATCATCTCTGGGACGGGCGAAGGAGCACGGGCAAGAGGGGGCACTGCTGCAGGGGCTCCGCTGCTCCCCTGCCGAGAGCGACGACTGGTTGGGAAGGAGGGAGTTAAAATGGACCACGGAGGGAATTAAATAAAGATGCTACAAAAAAAAGGAAACTCCTACTTCTGTGTTCTTGCCTTCTAGGATGACAATAGCATTGTGAAATGCTGCAAGGCATGGAGAGAGACAGGGAATTAACTGTTTGGAAACCCGCTTATTTAGTAGGAGTTCGAAACATGGGGAGGAGTGAAGGAGGTGGCATTGACCGATGGTGCCTCTGAGGATCTCTCTGGGCTTCCACAGGGCTTATTTTGGTGARGGCTTGGGGAAGGCATAGCTGTGAAACTCTCCTTTTCAGCTAGGTAGGGACCTGACAGCTACTGGAGGGAGCCCTCACTGCTGGAGCCTTCCCGTTGGCAAACGCTACCGCCATGCTCTCAGAAAACCGGTGTTCTGTTGGCAACAGCAACGTGCTGCCAGACCAAGGAGGTGGGTCCTTGTGAACTAGGAAGTCCCGGTGGACCTGCAATGCCATCGCTCCAAGAACATTCTCTGTTGGACTAAGTTTGAAAAAGCAAATACTCCAGGCAAAGCCCTTATCCTCACCAGAAGTCAGAAACAGAGTTGAGCTTTTCATTAGCATTTGCGTAAGTGTTGTCTATACATGAAGGAGGGAAAAYTTTATGAGAAGGAGGATGGCAGCAGTGTGGCACTTGCTTAAAAACACAGTGTATTTTAGGGYCAATAGTTGCGGGTCAGGTATAGCAGCACGCTAATGCAAAATGCAGGCTTCCCAGTTGCGCTGGGATCTAACAATGTCATTTGCGTGCCAATCCTAGCAGCACCGCTGAAATATAGAGGTCAATTTGGTCTATTATGGGACAGCAACYTCTAATTTTTAATCCCAATGGTATTTTAAGCATGGGATAGAAGTTAAAGGGAAAAAAAAGCTCTTTATAATGAAAGACACAGACAGCTACCATCTGACCTGATTCTGCGAGGTAAGGCGCTTCGTCCCCGTCCCGGCCTGAGCTCTGCCTATTTGTTTGTCTTTGAAGGCATAGTCACCAAAAGTCGTAAGGAAAGATCAGAGCCTCAGTTTCAGAGGTTATGAATATCTTTGATAACGTTTGATGGCCTGCGTTTGTAGCCCTCCTACAGATCATTCCCTTAGCGTTAATTTTAAAATTGCCTCAGTATCGAATTGCTAATTTTTTCAGAGGGAATCGAATAAACACTCTAAAGATAATGACTGACTGACCTCCAGGTTTTGCATTTAAAGATGTAGAATAAGGGAGACTAATGCTGGAAAATCCTACACATCCTTTTCTATGCAATCGGGAAGGTGCAGGTCATGGACCTGCCGCAGCCACAGCGAAATGCACACAGAACATAACCAAATACGAAAAATAACTGAAAAAATAGCTTATTGTTAACATAGGATCTCCTTTCTAAGTGGTGATCACAACCGTCGTAAGAACTAACCCTAGCCAGTTCAAAAGTTTAAAAGTCAGAAAATTTCCAATTCAAAATCCTGACCTTTATGCAAATGAACCAGGAGAAAAAAAAAACATCTTTGAGAGCAGCGTGAGCAGTTCAAGGACCTGGGCTTGTTGCCGAGTGCCAGACACCGCCTCCAGCAGCCTCGGTGGCGGTGGCAGTGCCCCGATGCTGGGGGACTGAGCAACGCTACTCATCGAAATGAAAGCACTGGAGCCCGTGCTTCACTGTCGAGAAACCGAAGCAACGCTGACCTGTGGACCCCCTGCGGCTTTCTAAACAGCAGCTGAAGTTGGGTGCTCTGAAATGGCCTGTGACAGTGCTTTCCCTCTTCTACCGACACATAAACAGGAAAAAAGAGACATCACATTCAGCCTTCTCTAGGTGCCTATGGATAAGCAATGTGCCTACTCCTGGAAAGGCCAAATCACGTATAAGAATCCATGCCGGCCGTGCAGCCATGATCCACCACATGCACACATACTTACAAAAAGAAAAAAGATGGATAAATCAATGTAAAAGAAAAATGTATGAAGAATAACCTGTATTTTTCCTTTTTCAGCCATGAATGTTGGAAACGAGGTAGTACTGGCTACATGGGCCTAGGTCCATTCTTCCCACCTGGATTCTCAAGCGTGCTCATCAAGAGGAAAAACAGTTCCCTGTGAGATTTTAATTTTTAATAACATTTTGGCTCTAGTTCTCTTTCAGGTGCTGCTATGCCCTTTAGTAGCTGGCTCCAAATAAATTATACTACTATAAAAGGTTTTACCACCCTTTACATGAGCTAGAAGTATGAGAAGTTACCTGAAGGCAAAGATAAAAAGGTAATATAATTAGTTAACTTAATCTGAAACAGAACATCTGACTCATTTGAGGTGCAGTCCCAAGGAAAGTTCCTAATAAGTTAATGTAGAGAAAGAGTTTTATATTCAAATGGAAAAAATTATGAGGGAAACTACATACTTGGAGTCAGACCCACAATTCTTTTTATCATCCTTTGTCTTTCCTTTCCTTTTTTTTTTTCTTTTTTTTTTTTTATTTGCAATGAACAACCGTAATTCAAAGATGCTGCAATTTGCCATGATTTACAAGATAAAGCCCAATTTTTGTGAATCTAATGGGAATTTCAAAACTTCCTTGACTATCTGTATTTCAGAGTGAATCCTGTGAATTTGGAGCTCCTTTCGAAGAGAAGAAGGAAAAGACAGTCATAGGCTCCTGCATTAATTATGATATTTTTAGTTATTTAGCTAGATTTAGGAAAAATAAAGTCAACATACTCTAAATACATTCTCAAATCCCTAGCTTAGTGGTTTCTCAAGCTGAGTCTCAGTGGAAGAGCTTCAAAAGCCACATAATTTCTATTACAAAAACAATAAAACAAAGATTTGGGCTGTCTTTTGGAAATTTTCAATAGCATCACTATATAGCAACACTACGGATGTCTAAAAAAGAAATAACTTGTTTACAAGTCTGTCAGTAGGAAGGGGTTTATTTTTCAAGGATTTCAGTGTACAAAGAGCTGGCCAGTACCAGAGCAGCGTAACAGCTTCAAAACCTTCCTTACTCCCCCACAGAGGTGGGCTGAGGAGTAATGGCTAAGGTATCGTAGCCTCGTCTTTTGGTCAAACAATTCCAGTGTCATGCAGACAATTAATAAGCAGTCAGCAGAGTCTGCAACCGGTGATTATATGAACAAAGGGGTTTGCTTTTACATTATTTCTCAGGCCCTGGTACAATATGTTGTAGTTTTCAGCCAATTGCTCATTATCGCACTCATTTCCTGAGATCTTGTTTTAACTAAGACACTGTCAAAGTACTTACTTTGTTATACTCTCTGTACACTTTTTTTACTGAAGTCAGGAGGATTAGATACAAAATATGATCTGGTATCCCGTGATGAGAATATTTGAAGCTCCTTCCCCAATATTCTTTCATTTGAGAGGATTGAGTTATTTTTAATATCTGAGCAGCTAGCAACAGTGAGATAGGGGTGTTCTTTCCAAATATCTGAGGGCCCCGACAAAATAAATCTCAATAAATCACAATAAAGCTTTTGTGTTCTCATCTAGAAAATCCCAGAGAGAGGGAGATGGTGCGCATGGGGCATTTGCACAGCGTTGGGACCCCGAGCACTGAGGCTGCTTGAATGGGCAGCACACCTGTATGGCTGCTGGTCCGGCTCCTGGCCATGGGATGGCACAYCCCACCAAATGGGCAAAATTACCATGGAAGGAAGGAGGACAGCAGGGAAATGAAGCTYTGCAGTCGTCCTAGCTATCTTGCTGCTTCCCTGATTTGGTCACATTTTTTAAAAAAATCCCTGTGATGAGCAACTGTGTCCAACTGTCAATGATGACCACTAACATTGAATCAGTAAGATTCATGCTAAAGAGAAGAAAAGATAGGGTTAAAGACGGTCTGCCTGATCTGGGTGAAGACCCAAGTCAGGCAGTAACTAGAGTTACAGGCTGAAGGTCTGTGTAGGCTTGCTCCTGCCCTTTTGTAGGAAAAGTATCACGGTTTGGTGAGGCACAACAATCTCAGCGTGGTCACCCTTGTAACCGGGCTACTGATTCCCAGGCTGAATTTCCCCATGCAGAAACAATTGTTGTGGCCAGAGAGGCTATTAAGCTGAMCAGTCACCCCAGAAGAGCTAGCACAAACCAGCCACACAACTGGAGTGAAAGCAAAATCCTTGTGCAGGGATCTAGCCTGAACGTGTACTCCCAGCAGCACTAGTACTCATACATAAATAATAATAAAAATAACAATAAATATTATTAATAAAGTGTCATTCATCCAAGGGTATAATGCAGACATGTCATCTCTTAGGAAAACAACATTACAATGCTTCGCTTATGTCTTCCAAGATGTATTAAAAGGGATGAGGACCATATTGTAGAATAACCACCATATGCCATTCACCCTTTGTTCTGGCTTTTTTTTTTCTTTTTTGTTAGGCTTGTTACAACTTTCTCTTGGAAGAGTGCCAGTGTCAGAAGTATATACATTATCCCTTCTTTTGGCTTTTAGAGATCTGAGATAATCTCTTCATATACAGTATGGGAAGAAGTGTCCAGTTGGGTAATACATGCTCACACTTCTGCTACTCAGCCTTGGGAGTGTTTAATAACCCTTAATCCAGAGTGGATTTTTTTTTTTCCYCCCCTACAAAAGCCAAAAGCATTAGGACTGATAATTCAAACCTTTAGCCTCATGGACAATTCCTCTATTTTCATATTCATATCAGGACCGTTTARGTGAGAAAAGGGTTCTTATTTTGCATATCTTAGTGGGGGGTGTTTGACTTCTTTATTTTAGGAATGTTTTTTCCTGTTACTTTGGTAGCCTCAACATTTTCCTTTTATTACCGGCATATTTCTGATTTATTGCAATGTGAGGCCAGCAAATAAGATTGTCAAAATGAGTATGCGTTTGTTATAACCCACTCAAAAAAAATAAAAAGGATTTTAAAAGAAAACAAATTCAAGTCAGTTTTAATTTTGACACTGATTGATGTTGATATTTCTGACCAGTTTTATGTTGCACAGATTTTAAACGATATCCTCCTCTGATCTTCAGTGCTGTAGTTATAAATACTTGATAGCATTTTCATAAAAGGATCTTTTTACAATATGCTTAATGAGAGCTTCTGCTTCAGATATACAAGTAAAAAGAAACCTAGCCTAATATGGTGATAGTCAGATACTCAATAAGTGGCATACATTATCAAAAATATCTGACAAAAAAAAGTTTCAATTATGATACCTGTGCCTTTCACCGTCACTTTACTGTATCAATTATTCATGTAACATCTAACTGAAAAATGTTATATTTAGCAATCATTTTTAAAATTCTCTAAACAGTAGCACGGCAGCTGATACGACCACAAAATGATCATTCATCACCTGTCTGTAATGATGAACCTGTCACAAACTGGGAAGAAAAAAGTTGATTTTTTCTCTTGGCTTAAAAAAAAAACCAACAAAACCCCAAAGTTATTTGTGATTATGCCACATTTGCTTTCCATTTCCACAGCCAGTTAGGGTTCACAAACATGAAAATCCATTATGGAATGGTACATAAAGTGTGACCGATTCTTGTTCAGTCAATTAGTGAGCGAAGTCTGAATATGATGTTTATCTGATAATCTGCATCTTTAGTACAGACACCAGTAAAGACTGCATTAACAAAGTATTAGATTTAACTTCTTGGGAGCAACTGGTTCAACAAATTGCACTTTTGCTGATTACACGTTCACACAAAGCACACTGTTTCCTGTTTGTAATAAAATCTAAGGACTATATATGGAAGAATATAAGCATGCGACAGAAAATAAAAGTTAAGACTAAAAATCACATTTTTAGAGCTTTGTTTCTATTCATGAAGCTTGTTATTAATGTAGGACTTTTCAATAAACCACTGTGTGGTCTCTTTGTTTGTACTAAGACACACTTATTAAATATGGACATATTATTCCTCTGAATACAATGCTATTTTTATTTTACAAGAATTACTCCAGTGACTTCCATATAGAAATTATCTCACACATCTGTATTCTGATTATGATATTTAGTACAAGGGTCATGAATAATAAAATTGCTAAATATGCTTATTGCCGTCTATAAATAAAGGTTATCATATTCGAGGTTTTGTTTTTGGAGTGTTGGAACAAGTAGGGTTAGTTGCAAGACAATAGTGCTTTAATTTTACTATGAAAATAAATACTTAAATTTATAAATATTCAAATGATTTCCAAGGTGCAGTGAGCCTAAATTAATACTTGCAAAATGAATGCAACAGCAAAATTGCAGAAGTTCATATTATCCTAGAAAGTTCACAGATCTACTAGCAATGCATCTATAAACGTTAGAGTCCTACCAAGTGGGAGATCAGCGCTTGCACTGATCCCATCGTACTCAGCGGTTAAACTCCGATTTATTTCAGTGGGGGATAGAAAAGCAATTCTTCACGATGACTACGAAAATGAAAAATGTTCTTCAACTAATTGCAATTTTTTACACCGGGTATTTATCCGCAGCTGTAATTGGGGGGTCCCTGTTTCTCAGTTGATGTTGCACGGCCGCACGAAGCAGCCCGTCTGCAGCAGGAGTTTCTATGCCGGCTGCCTGCATGGCCCCGCAGCCYGGTTGTATCCAAATGTGCTTATAAAAGGACTTCCCTCGAACTGAAAGGTGCTGTGGTATGGGCACACATTAAAGGTATCAGACATGGCAAGGTGCAAAAAGCCTGCTGGAGTTAAAGAAGAAAATATAGATCRTTATTTTAAAACCAAACAAAATCTTACTGAAATGTAGCTGCCAAAGAACAAGATGAGAAACAATCTGTTTCCTACCTGACTCCTCTGGCCTCCCTAATAAGATCTCATGAATTGGAAATAACATCCAACCAATAATCGTTCCATGTTTCTTGCACAAACGTTAGAATTTAAGACTGAATTTTCTGTACCTTCTGCGAACTTTGAAGAGATGACGCAAAACAGTTTAAGAGTTCAAAGTTGCTGTTCAGTTTTGTAAGTTTTAACGGTGTTTTCTATAGACTGGTTCTTATGAGAGATGGACAGATATGAGGGTAACTTCTCTACTTCTTTAGAATCCCTTCTAGGAATTAATTCCCACCCATAAATTTCCTGAAGCTTTGGTTCAGGATCTTACAGCAGTAAGTGTCTGATCCTCACGCGTTTCCACGCACTAAGGATGGGTCCAGGCGCCTGGCTGAAGAGCGTCCTGCCAAGCCCGAGCAGCTCGCCCGGCGGCGAGAGGAGGGAGCGGCGTCCCCGGCCCTGCTGCCGGGGTTCACCGGCCAGCCGCACGCTCCTGCCGGGAGAGGAACTTGCCCGGCCAGCATCGGGGACCCCTGATACTCGGCTACACGCGCGGATGCTAACTCTGCTAATGGCGAGGTTGCAGCGCAGTAATGAGAGGAACAATGTTTGTTTTGATCAGTTTGATAATTCATTTTAAAGTATTGTACCAGAGCCATCGAGACAGAAAGCCACGCCATTGTTACAAACTGGCACCATCTCATTATGTGAAGTAATTGAAACCTGTGGGAACAATATATGATTTAAAGCAGACAGTGAGGTTCTTTTCTTAAACAACAATAACATTGTTTTTCTATGATCCTGATCTTGCTCATGGGAGTAAACTTCGCTAACCAAGGAGTTAGTGAAATTTTYGGTTGCTGATTTTTATTGACCAGCGATGACTTTCCAGGAAGGTCATAGAATTGGGTCCTCTTTCAATAAAAACTCCTTCAMTGGGACGTTTATGTATTTCATTTCTACACACACACGGGTGGGTTTCCAAGTGCTCCATGTGTGTGTAAGATCAATAGCTCAATTGACAGTAAAAGATGTGCACTGAATTATGCTGTAGGGTGGCCGTATGTTTCTTTAGTGGGGCTTGACGTTTGCTGGGCTAGAGGGATACTGAAAACATTGCTCTCTGCTTTGCATTAAGTTTATGTCCTAAGAGTAAAACATCAAATAACAGTAGAAAAACTCTAAGTGCATTTTAGTATTACACACCCCAGAGGTGCTCAATAGGTACTGAGGAATTTCTTTGCCGTAATTAAGAGGTTTGGAGACCAGATGAACAAATGGCAACCGATCTTGATTTACTTGGAAAAATGAGTCATATCACTTATTATTAACTATTAAAGTAATTTAAACCCTTTTGAGAAAAGATCTAACGCTGCAATGCTTTGAAGGTTTGATATGTCTTGTAATCCATAGATTATTAAAGTTAATTTCTCTGCTGAGATCCTACTTTCAGTAAAAAAATGCATGCACACTAAAATGGTTTTGTTTTTTTTGTTTGTCTCTCTCTTTTTTTTATAACAAAGATGCACTTTAATTGGCTTCCTATTTATACTGCATTCAATAAAGGTATGGAGGCCGCAAGTGGGAGAAACCTTCCACAATTCTGGCTTGCAAAGCATACAGAAAAGCACACCATTCATCCACAAGTACACCCAAACCTTTCATTTGAGTTGGGTTGTGCTTGTGGGTGCATGGCTTTCTTTTCTTTCTATTTGTTCTCCATGTATAATTTAGACTACATTTTGCTTTAGAGACCCTTAACGGATAAGGAAAAGAAGGCAATAACAATATGTTGATTTATATCACCGTGAAACATTTTTCCCCCATACTTCAAAGTAATTTTAATTGAATTTAATCCTCTTGACTTTCATTTACTTATAAATGAGTTTTAGTTGTAATGTTAGAATGAAACAGACTTTCGCAGTTAACAGGTTTTTAGTGTTTTTGATTATAGATTATTATATAATGTTTCTTGGGCTAGAAAATACTGAATGCTAAATACTGTCCCATATTAGATCATATTAAAACCTTCCACTTTTCTACAAGATCATATTAAAACCTTCCACTCTTCTACCTAACCAATTTTGGTTAAAATACAGTTAATTTAAAAAAGTAAAAATGTTTGAGGAAATGATTAAAAGTATTGCAAATCATTTACCAGCTTATGTCCACGATCAAGAATATATCTAAGCATAAAAGTGAAAAAAACAAACAAGAATATCTTTCAAAGGAACTATGCCATGTATAATCACATCAGTTGTGTGCACACATTTATCATTTTTTAGCTCTTCATCCATAGATCATAGAACACTAAGAGCCCAATTCATTAAAAATTGAATACTCTATTTGAGCTGSATGTTCTTATACTTGGAGAAAAAGCATGGAACTGGTTTTTTCTCTGAAAAGTCACATTTTTGCCATTCAATAAACCCTTGTTTCTCTCAGCTTCTAACTGGACAGCACTCCCCAGTTAATTGCTACACAACTTTAGAGCTTCATAATTGAATGTATAAAAGAAAATTCAACTGAAAAAATGTGTGCTATGTTCTTTGAAAATTACAGAATAATTCCCACCTGCCTATAACATGCACACACATGTACCCCCTCCTGCTCTGTTCTACCACAGCTGCCCCAGCTTTAAAACTCAGTTTAKCAGTCGTGTCATATTTGAACTCTCCTTGAAGACTATCAGTCAATCCCCTAATCAGTTACATTACATTAATATTATTGGGTGCCGTATTTGCAATTCCTACAGGATTTTCCCATCCCTGTTTATGCAAGTCTCTCCTGCACATCTAGATCACTCGTTAGAAAACGCATTGGTTCACAGAACAGCTTCCAAGTCCCAAGCAGCCGCGACACAGCCTGGTACTCTCAGGAGCGTGGCCTTTGAAGACAGMGCTTTGAAACAAGAAGTTTGGAAGCACCAGATGATCAGTCTGCTAATCAATGAGATCATCATAATGAGGATCTAGTCTGCTAATGAATAAGCTGGGTGTACGGCACGGGCAGGAGCAGCCAACGAGCATTTTCTGGGTTTCTGAAGAGATGGGGAAGGCTTTGAAGCATTTAGCAGTAGACTTTCCGGCTCTCTGGCAGAAACATGGTCAGATGTACAGTGTACAAACAACACAGTACCTGTCATTTCAAAATATGCCTGCATACCCTAAGGATCTTAGTTACCAATATTCAGATTCATGCCTTACATAGTTACAAATCTAATTTTGGTATTAGCTTTCAAGTTAGCACGTCTATATTTTCGTTGCTTACTGGGCTCTTCTGCCATCCATACCACTACATACAATCCTAAATTTGAAATGTATACACGGACCTGTCTTCTCCATCAGTGCAGAGAGGTTCCTTCCCTCTACAATATATGATGCAAAAAAAATCCTCACATGAGACACCTAGGTAAGCAAGCCACCCCTCTCCCGAAATGTGCATATTACTTACATACCAACTGTTTGTTTTTCTGACACATAAATCATTTATTCAGAAAGTCGTTACTGAAATGTATTTATACTCATCAAGATAAATCGCCACTCATAACACCTGAAACTTTTCTGCCTATTAGAGAATTTCAGAACTTTATTCATGTGTCCTCTGCAGACATAACACCTTTACTGACCCTGTTAAAGCACCTACTGCCAGCTAAGCTTACACAATATAAGGAGTTATGTTTTCCAGGGAAAAGCCCATTAAAGCCAGAAGAAATTGCCTRTCTGCATTTGCATCCACTGTTATGGAAGAGTACAAGATGGAAAAYATAGACTTAAGGCAGATGCAGAACTACCGTTATTAAAGGTGTACATATAGCGAGCACCATCCCACACTCTTAGTCCTGTAACCACTGTATCCTGCTATACAATAACATGCTATTTCCTATTCAAAGTAATTACTGATGAGGGCAAATGCTGAATTTTTAATGGTGCCCACTGTAGGCAGCAGAACGCWCTAAATGAGAAATAATAAAGACTTGGTCCTAAGAGATATATTTGTCTATAGACTTTGCTTAAAAATATTAAATRGGGCAAATAAAGGAAGTAAGCATAAAGTTTGCAGAAAATGAAGATTAAATGCCKTGTCCTAGATAGACACGTGTGGATTGACTGAAGTTTTTCCTCAAAGGAACAATCTTCTACTCATTCCACATGCTATCGTCAGGAGTGGAGGAAGTTCTCCTCCATCAGCAGCAGCCACCTATGTTCGCTAGACAGACCTCCCGGCTTCCTGCACCAGGAGAWGTCTGCTGGACAATCAGCAGCACAAAGAAAGTACAGGTGGCTGGAATCGAAGACCCAGCACAGAATACCATCTCCCTGCSAGTCAGGGCTCTTCAGAAGGTGAGAGAAATGGTTAAGGAAAGCTCCCTGCAAGAGACAGTTTCAGAGTTTTGCTGTCAGCATTTTTCCACTTCTCCTGGCTGATGTACAATAGCGGTTCAGCCTGCTCAGTAGCTGTTATGCCATAGCATGCCTCATAACATACCCTAATCCTTTCAAGTACTTTCAGTACCAGCTACAGATTCAGTAAGTGCAAGCTGGGTTAAAGGAGCAAAGCAATCTAGTTTTCCTTTTTTTGTTCAAGTTTCTTTCTAGGAGTACACAGGAATTCTTGTACATACAGGTGCTCATTACTAATTACTACAGTTGAGACTGTGACCTGAGAACTGAACTGCAGCAAGCGCTGCAATCTCAGCTCTTGTTCTCCAAGGTTGCGCTACTGATCCTGGAAGTGGGAAAGGCACAGTTCAGCATTTGTCAGGCAGAATGAGCAAAGTATTTCAGGCTTTACTTTATACAATCTGTTTCTGAGGTCAGTTCCAGAAGTTGGGTGTTACTGCAGGTCAAAACCAGAAATGATGAACAAAGAAGAGATGTGCGAGTCTCTACGCAGAGGGAAGAGGTGCTCGGGGAAGGCAGGTACCACACCGGTGGGGACGCAGCCACTTGAGGGAGCTAACATAGCATCACTGTCCAGCACCCACCACCCTGGGGACAACCTGCCCCAAAGCTCACACCCAAAAAAGCCTACTCCAGTTGGAAGAAGGGGCTCTTCTTGGCATCCTCTGGAGGCACCGTGGCTCCTGGGGGTGCGGCCACCCCAAAAGGGCATAAATTACTCTGCTACGAGGGACCGTTCCCAATTTAGGGTGCCAGTGGGCAGCAGAGGAGCGAAGCCCTCAGGAATGCCCACCTGCCCACCGTCTCTCCGGCAGCAGGGCCGGCTGTGGTGTCTGCCTGGTTTAAAGCCTTTTAGCACTTCATAAAGCAGCCCTTAGCAGGCCACAAAGTTTACTCATTTCCATATGAGTTGTAAACGGCAGAATGGGAAAGTCTAGGCTTTACAGGGGRAAGAGGAAAGGTTTCACGTGCTTCTTCAGAAGGCCGCGGCTGAAAGGGGAGAGAGGGCCTCCTCCGGCGGTGGCAGCTCCGYGGTGGGCTGAAAAGCGGGAGGAGGTATGAAATCTGGCCCGCACCAAACTTCATTCACAGCAATCCATGTGAAACAGATGATAAACCAGCTAATTTTATCTATGTTYGGGGATAGGCTAGAATGAAAGTACCTGCTACTTTCAATAATCTACTGATATACCCAGTTAATAAAATCATGAATACTAATAATTATTATTAATAACAAATGAAGGAACCTCCACAAAGGCTGAGATTAAAACACAATGCAGAAAACACGATACAACTGACCAGAGGAAGGTCAGAGCACCAGCAATTACAGACTGGTTAGATAAAACATCTTTATCCAATGATTTATATTTTTATGAATCAACCGAACCCACTTCTAGTTGTGCGTTAAATGAGGTTAAGGTTACTATTACTGTGGAAAGTTGAAGAATTTTGTTCAGCACTATCTCAGCATACAGTGACACAGAACACAACTCAGAATATGAGAACTGAGAATGTCTGGTGGTGTACAATACTATAGTAAAAATATGATTGAACTGTGGCTGGCAAGATCTCAACGCTAAATGGGATATCAGTGTACTGCAGGAGTACCAGCATATGGTATTCCATATTCTTGATCTATGTAAGAGTTGTCTTTTATATAGCTCTTGATAGCCACAGACCTCAGACTGGGTTTGTACCCTTTCACATCACTGTAAGCATTAAAAATGTTACAACTGAAATGTGAGAATGGTGTGCACCTGACTCTGTCACGTGGTGTTATGCTAATATACCATGTTAATGAGCTATATTAGGAATATTGAAAACGAAATAGCGTCTTAATGCAATATTGGTAAAAGACTGACAATCCCGCTCATTCTGTCTCACTTGCAACAGCGCCTGGCAAATTATAGCTGTATTTTCATGATCATAAACTTAGAGGAAACATGTTCAGGGTCTGTCAACAGTTGAAAATTGTATTCACCATACATTTGCGTCTATCTTCTTCATAAAATGTTTAATGCACTGTGTTTTGCAGCACAGTTTATATTTCATGTGACCAATATATGAAACTCTTTCTGTGTAATGCGAGATCATGTAATAGTTATAGTAAACAAAATGTGCAATAATATTTATATACATCTGCTTTATATATAGGGCATCAATATGTATGTTCATACGCACAAGATTCAGTCATGTGTATRTATAGTAGTGCAACATTAACTCTTAAAAGGCTTGAATAACTTTCTTTTTTTTTGTTTTTGCTTGTTGAAATGGAGATACGCGAAGCTTGCCAGCCCCTCTCACAAGGAAAGTGGGATGCAGAGACAACCAGCCTTTTAACAATGCTACATTTTCACTATTCTGAGTATAACTCCATTAGCATAGTCCGAGCATGATAATATACTTACAAACATACAGCCTATTTCAGCCATCAGTTTCTCAAAGTTCTATTTGCTGTATAAATAAAACACTATGAGAAATTATTCCATAAGAATAGGAGGCAAATTCAGCCTCTGTGTAATTCAACAGACTTTAAAGGATTGCTCCAGAGAAGAATTTGGTCCTCCAGATCTAATGTATTCAAGAAGGAGTTTCGAGAAAAACCGATTTTTTTTAACAAGTGTTTTACAGATGTCTGCTAAAACCTTAATAGAAGCTTTGAGCCAGAGACTCCTATAATTCAACCCCTGAACTTTTGAACAACAATTTTATTTAGAAAGTTGATTTATTCATAAGTAAATAGGATACAGTGTGGATGAAGTACAAGGGATCAGGAGGCAGTTATTAGATTTATAAGTACAAAAGCCTCACTGTTGCAGACAGTGGAGGCTCAGCAGTTACTGTACCTTTCAAAACTAATATGTAACCATATCTGTTTTAAAAGAGTGATTCATATTACTCCGAATGCATGAGAAACTCTTTCTCATCCCCACCACAGGAAACTTGAGTCTGATTTTAATGAGCTTCAATTGGAATGTGGCCTTTGAAAAGTAGTGCATTTGAAAAGATGGAACATTAAATTTTGTAATGATGTAAAACATCTTCAATTTTTGACAGGACAATGGTGCTTATTGTGCTTTATGGGCCCAGTGGTGATTCAAAGGTCACTTTGTATATGACTCCACAGACAGGGGCAGCAGTGAATGAAAATTAGGTTACATGTGATCAGCTTTATTATTAATCAGATGAAAATGGATTTTTAACATTTTTCTAATGAGCAACAGAGAAAGAAGAAAATACCATGAATAAAACTACAAGAGGGAACAGCAAGACCGAAATGCACGATGTGCATAACCAAACTAATGTGTATTAAATCTGAAATCCTTAAATACTGTCTCAAGAAATAAAATGCAGCTGCATATTTTTGTGTCATAAATATATAGAAAACTGCTGAAATACCTACTGTAATTTACTATCTCTGTCCTTTGTTTATAACTAACTAATGAACTGATTTCTTTGTACAGTATATTATAGCAGCATCAGATAGCACTGCTATGGTTAAGGTTGTGTCAGCGTTTCCATTATAAATCCTGTTTTTCAGGGGTTTATAACTCAGCTGTAAAAATGCAGCCCAGGCTAAAACTCGGCGTACAAGGTCTTTGCCAGGAAGCACATTTATTTTACAAATTTCCCCAAAATGTCTCTCAGAATTCTGGTATTCTGGTCTTACATGAATGGGAATTATACAAATACTGTAAAAGTTTACTAGTTTAGAACTCTGCACTTGTTTAACTTTAGAAACAGGTTTGATTTAAAAAAAAAAAAAAAACCAACAAAAAAAGCATGCACCTTTATAAAATGACAGGCTAACACACCTTTGCTCTGGAAAGAGCAAAAAATTGATAATATTTTTTAAATCTTTTGAAACATTGCTCCTAAGCAGAGTACTGCTTTTCATATCCTGGAATATTTTCATGCTAAATAAAACATAGTGCTACAGAATTAGATTGTTGAGCATTTACCGTTGGATCCACACGCTGCGAATGAACTTGCATTAAACCTCACATTAATAAAGCGCTTGATCACAAGAAGCCTGTGTGTCTAGCTCTGTGTTTGGCTCAGCCAAATGCCATTTGGCTATCGAAGTCCTGTTTTGATTAGCAACTAGTGCCAAGAAGCGGGGAGAGGAGTGGCTTGCAGAAACGAGAAATGCTTCTTTTCGCAGTTAATCACCCAAAGCGGAGCAGAAAAAAACACAGAGCAACGATGGCTGAGAAGCAAATCCAAAATCAGCCCTTCTGACAACAAACTGTACTGCAGGTCCCCACCTTGCCGGCCCCCGGGACTGCCGGGCACTGCTGCGGAAAGCTCCCGGCCAGGGCTGGGGCCATCTGATCTGAAGCACCCTAATTTTCCACTTTGGAGGAACGCCGTCATTAACGTGCCTCAAAGGAATGGTGGAGAAAGAATGCGACGGCCAAGTTACAACAGCAAAAAGCGCCGGTCAGCATAAGTGATGGTGTTATACGAGAGGCTGGGAGTATTTCCTATCTTTCAAACAGATTTACTGGGATATAAACGGGTGAGTGGAGGGGGGGCAGCAGACGGCAGGGTACAGAGCAGCGCACTCTCCCTCCCTGCTCCCTCACACGGTACATGCTCCCAGGCTTGGCATGGGGGGAACGGACGCGTCCTCCTGTCCCGTTTGTGCTGCCCRTGCCCCGTCTGACCTGAGGTTTCCAACACCGGGCTTTCCTGAGAGCACCCCACGAGTCCGTACAAGGATGGCTGCTGCGTCCCAAGCAGAGCTGCTATCCCCACCCGCACGGCATGAGAATACGGCGAAGATGCTAGTCAACCTTTTTCATGTCGCTCCCTCCGTGTAAAACCTTACATCTGCGGGTAAGCTGTAAACTGGAGAGGAGGAGAGATGGCGGAGGTGCGGCAGAACCCAGGCAGCACTGGCTGCAGGCTGCTGCTCCCAGCACAAAGCCCGGGTGCCCCAAAAAACCCTGCAGCACACCAGCAACGAGGACCATGACCACAGCAACTCCAGGCACCGTGGAGCAGCTCCCTTCCAGAGCCGCTTCTTTCTGAGGAACGGCTGAACCTGCAGGGAGAGTTTCTTGCACAAGCCTTCCCACGTCCCTGTGCATCCGCGCAAGAGCAACCACAGCCCTGGCCTAAGGCTGCTGAAACAAAACCACTCAAGCTCCAGCACAATTGCATTGTCATGGATATTCCAGTCCCCTCTGCCATGGGGAGTGCGTGAGAGAAAAATCACTTAGGCACATTCAGGACTCACATTCAGGACTGTTTGCTTTAAACAATAAAAAGACGAGAAGACTGCGAGAACAAATGTGCTGTAGCTTACACTGAGTCATATGTCACCCCTCCAGAGCTGTGAGTGAGTAGGTCCTTCCCCCAGCACCACGAGCCCGTGCTACGACAGAGGGATGCTCTATTCCAGCTGCAGAGCGGTGCTGCCCACGTAAAAAGCAAGTTCCTGGTAGAAGCAAGAACATTTGACCAACTGGTGGCTGAAGACACAGCAGTTGCCAAAAAGAAAGACAGACCAAATGTTACTGACAGCAGAGGGTTTGAGGGGAAACCACAGAAATTCCCCGTATCAAGGCTGCGTGGCAATATCGCTACCTGCTCCAAAGCCCAGAAAGGGGCTGCACGAGGCTCCTGGCCCTCCAGCCCCCCCAGGCTCAGAACGGAGGTTTCAGCCAGGTCTTACTGTGGTTCCAAGGTGCTTCTTGCTCTCCCGCAAAGAGGGTGCTGCGGCAGCGAGCTGCACCCCGGTTTAATCAAGCGAGAGATGAGGGCAGCAGGACCCGGTGCCCAGTTAACGATGCACGGCTGCCCGCTGGCGCTTCGTTAGCCTCTCACCCCCTCGCTCCTGCGACGGGCCGGGGAGCCTTACCCAAACAGACTTTCACATGGGATATTGTCCCGCTTTCTGGCTTATTTCTGGGGGAAGATACATGAATAATTAATTTCCCATGTATTTTATCTGAGTTTGTGATTCTGCTGCCAAGCAGGGCAGGGAGAACTGAAGCCTGTTGGTACACTTTGAAAGGGAAGAGGGGGGAAGCAATCTAAAATACATATGCTGTTAAATAAGGATGCAAAATGGACCTTTGATCACTCCATGGGTCCGTTCCTGATGAGTGTTTATTCCATTGGCAGTGGTCTCTATGCCTATCTCAGGCTGCAATATTAATGTATGTTTCTTTAAGAAAATACATAGCATTTGCAGTAAAATATAGAGGATATGCCACAGTATTTTTGATTATTAAGCTAAACAGCCATGTAAAATGAGTATAGCATATTGGCACTGATTCCTGCTATACTGAGGCTCCTTTGTGAAATTAGTTAATTAGTTCTCCCCCCCACCCCAAACTTCCCTTGAATAAATTTGTGGTTAGCACAAGTATGAAGAATTTTGCTTTTCTTGGCTAATTTTTTCTCTCTTCCCCCCTTTTCAAAGGAAACTTCACCCATTTATTGGGATAGCACTGTTCGTTTTGGGTAAAGAAGAAACATTAACCCAAATACCTTTTGCATAGCAAAAAAGCCGCCCATACTTTCTCTGAAAGTAACTGTCCATCATAGCATAAGGTGAATAAATAGATTCTGCAGACTGTTACAAGTTTCTTAATTCTTTAATGAATTAGCCATGAAAAAGTGCTAATTAACTAGTGAAAATGTTTAGGGATTGATTCTTTGAGGAAAAAATCATAAGCACTGGAAAAGTGTATACTTAGTGATATGTAAAAAATACAGGTTTTTAACTAAATTTCTGAGACTTTTACAACAAAGTGCAGAGAAAGACAGATGAAATTATGTTCTGACTACATAGACTGAATAAGCCCGATGGGAACCTCTGTATATAGTTATCAGTGGCACTGAAATCTGCTTAGGAAAGCAACAAGTCTTTTGTTCTGTTGACAACAGTTATTACAATTAATTCATTTTGTGATTGGTATTTGCACTGAGTGACAAGGTGTTATTTTACCTCAGTAAAAGTTAAAATGGTAATACCTACATGCGAAATAACACTGAGTTTGCTATCACTCACTCAATAAAAGAAAAGCCTCTCTTCAGAAATGCCTGCTCAGCCACCACTCCTGCAAACCTGAAATATTAGCATCAGACTAATTCTCCTTTTTCCCCAGATTTTTTTTTTTCCTTCTAAAAGTTTCTTTGGGGAGGAAAAAGAAAAAGAAGTTGTCTGTTTTATGCTAAAAGACAGGCTAAAACATAAGTGAACACAGCAAAAGGCCTCCGAATGCTTAGCTGCGTTTTGGGGCGAGATCCCTGCTGTAGATACAGGCTCCCTGCCCAGGGGTGGCATCGCCGAGGGCAGGACACGGGGTCCTCCGGGCTGAGCCCCACCAGCCGGACGGCAGCGGGGGCTGGSGCGGGCAGGGAGCGGTGCCTGGGGCTGGGGGGCCCCCAGCATCCCCCCTATGGGGTAGGAGAGGGGCAAGCCCAACCAGGAGCACAGTGCYGGGATGCTCTCCGTGCCACGCTGCCACGGGAGCGATAAGAAGGAGAGCCCTCCATCCCCGAGACGGCAGTGCTCCGTGCCGGTGGGATGCTGTCTGCCCACCCCGCCACGGCACTCAGCGGCAGGACTCGCTGCGGTCCCTCCTTACGGGGCCGTAGGAGGCATCGAGCCCCGAGCAGCCGCAGGCGGGAGGAGGAGGGTCTCCTGCCGCGCGAGGCAGGGCAAGGAGCCAGGCAGAGGCTGGTGCTGCGTGAGCCGTGGAGCCCAAAGCAACGGCTACCAGGTACCGGGCTTCGGGGCTACTGCAGGTGCCGCTGAGACCTGCCCGTCTCACGAGCCACAAGGAAAAGGCCTGCGCAGGGGCTGGGAGGCCCCGAAACCCGTGGAGCTGCGCTGTGCCGCCAGGAAGCTGGGACCAGCCACCAGTTCCAATTTCAGACCCAGCGCAGCCACACCTGGATCCAACCCTCTCCACGAAATAGCTCTACAGGTCTGCGTAAGGAGGGGGCCCCTTAGCCAGCCGGCAGACCCTCGGCTGCCCGTTTTTAGCAAAAGAAAGACAAAACAAGGAGCGAGGAGCGTTAGATGATATAAATTTTGTAGCGGGACCCAGCAAACCAAGGAAAGTTTGCAGCGCTAGCAAATGGCAAATAACCCATTAGCTATGGATAGTTCAGCACGTCTCTACTTTTATTATAAGTTAGCCTCACTAAACCATTGACTTAACAGAGAATCATTATAAATCCCCATTTTGAATTTTTTTATTAGCAGTATTTATCACCTTCTCAAAATCAATCCTATATTTTAAATTAAAACAAATGACTACTTGTACTGCAATCAATATCAGTACATTTCCTTTTTTTAAAAGGAGAAAAAATGGAATACAAAGAAATGTCCTTCTTTGGCTGCATCAATCCAATTTCAATATAATTCAATATTTAATAAATATAATCCTCCATGTCTGTGCAGGGAAACATCATAAAAAATGCAAAAGGTTTCCTGGTCTCCAATAACTTGCATGAAACAAAGTGTTTCCTTATTCCTTCCATAAATACTGCAGTCTTATGCTACTGTTTTTTTCTTCCTGTGTATTAGAAAGAGTTTGCTCTGATTATGTATAAGAAAGGAGGTTTACATATTTCATGATTAAAAAGCCAAAATGCTACCTACCATCTCCAAAAAATTACCATCTTTAGCTCTTCTTACTTCTTTGGCTTGTTGTTTTTGAAAGGGCAAAAAAGAAAAAGCTTATATAATACCTAATTTGTACATCTGTGGTTTCCCTCTGACTTGTGTAGGCACCATATGTTTTTAATTATCATAATAGCCTTAAAGAACCTGTTCAGTGGGAAACACATATGATCCTTTTATTACTGGTTTGTAATTTAAACAGTTTTAACAGAAAAGGTCTGGCTATAAGGGACCAAGAGGCACAAAGGTCTAAAAACCCTGTTATTGACCTCTGAAAGCATGAGTTCAGATCCCACCCACTGAGGTGGGACCCGGCTCTCCCGCCTCTGACAGAGGTAATCGGTCGCATGTGAAACGGCTCTTCGGGACCTTAAAAGACATAATCTCCAATCTCAAATGACTCGACGTTTCAGTCAGCAGCTGACACAATGAAACCGGGGTCTATAAACATTATCGCGCACCCGATCTGCGCTTTCTTCTCCCTGGCGAAAGCTCGCAGAGCGGTGGTGCCGTAGGAGAAGCCCTATGAACGCCAGAAGCCCAGAATTTCAGCAATTCTCATTAGTTGTTGCCCTTTCAAATTCCCGGTTTTGTCCTTTATGCAAATGCGAGACTGGTGAGCACGCCAGTCTCCCAGCCACGGGAAACAGTCAGATATTCGGAGGTAGGAATTAAATTTAACAAGTTCAATTCACTCCTGATTCTGGACATCTAAACACATAATCAGTCTGATAATGTTATTAATTATCATTCAAGCGACAACCTTTGACACTGGCATGCTCCCACAACCTCCCTACTCCAATAACTCAAACAGAAAATCGTTGGCATGAAAACCCACAGTCTTATGAACAGAAATTGCAAATAAGCAGGCACTGAACATACAACTGGGAGTGAGCAAAATCCCCCTTTTCAGAGAGAAAGCAGAGGCTCACACAATAGCTCAGTCACTTGACCCAAAATGAAATTCTGCACAACTTTGTCCCAAAACAGATAATTTACACCCCAAACAAAGAGCTGTGGGGAGAAGAGGGTGGGGAAGGGAGCCTAGCTAAAATTACACTGAGGCTGGAGTCGTTACGGCTCCATCTCGGGAGATGGATGGTGTCCTCATTAGAACGAAGCTTTATTTAGACGGACGGACAGATTCCTTATTAGAACATTAGGCTGAAAAGTTTAAATGTCAGGAAATACAAAATTAAGATTTTGCAAATAAATGCTGACTTGGAGGAAAAAACTTAGAGCTCCCTGTACAGATCCTACTGGAAACACTTAGGAAAAACGAAATCACTCGGGAATGGCAATCCCCCGTGTCAGTCTAACCCTTCAAGGATGTTCCTGGAAAACTCCATTTCACAAAAGCCAGAGGCGATCCCTTTTCTTGGGCAAAGTGGTTTCCATTCGTGATCTGATGCTATCGGCTCCGTCCCTGGCAGCACACTGAGCCCAGAGGGAAGGGAGGACTCAGGAGCTGCCTCCTCCCACCACCCRATCCGGGGGGAGCCCACACGGAGGAGGACATGCTGATGTTGGAAACCCATTTCCAGCTGCAGAGCCTTGCTTCTGGAATGAGCACGTGAGCAGTATCTCACACAGGGAACCTCAAGGGGGAGAGGGATGCAATGCCCCGACGGCTGCGAATGAGCCATTCCCTGCCCTTCCCTGTCTCACTCCCCATCCCCAGGCCCTCTGCTTTCTCCAGGGAAACTCAGGTATTTTGCAGTGATGGAAAGACAGCTTAATTACCTTGCATACAAAAAAGATGGTCATTGTTTTCCATTTTACCTGAAAGCTAAYGGATCTTGGGATACCAGACGTGGATGCTCAAAATCCCCTCTGGAGCCTTTCTGGTGATTTGTCATCTCTTGGTTGCCTTTGGTGCACACCAGTCTCTGCCGAGGTAATATGTGAGCTATTGCACACTAAAAGCAGATTTTGGAGACAGGAAGTGTGCACACACACACATACACCCACACCCACCCAGACACCCTCCACCCCCTTGTCCTGCACCTTGCTTGTAGGTCCTGCTCCAAAGCGCAGCGACCTGAGGAAAAACTTGTCATCTCACAGGCTTCGGTGGTTCGGGTAGAAAAGGCAAGGCAGGATTTGCTCCTGAGAGAGGCACAGCACTGCAGAGCTCTGCATGGCACGGTCCTTTCCTCTCATCCCAGGGTCATGGGAAAGACCTGTGAGTGCTGCTGTTCCCCATGCTTTGCTGAAACAGGCACAGGCAGCCGGTGGGACGGACATGCCGATGGAGGCAGCCGTCTCCAACGGCCTCACCAGAGCTCCCTATTCCTGGGTGCAGCGATTGCCACGTGGCACAGGGTCACCCAACTGCATGTCACAGGCTTGTCCCCTTTGCCAGGCTCTAGGCCTCCACACTGAACTTTGTACTTGGGCCAGAAGGGGTTGCTTATGGAAATAGAGTTTCCGTTGGGATTAAACAAATTTAAAAAAAAAACCTTGCATTTGATCTTCTAAATAAATAAAGATTTTTCTCTTTGGGTTTTTGGTGGGGTTTTTTTTTCAGTATGAATCCAGTGAAAATCTAGTTTTCCTTTCCCACAGCTTCACCCACGAAATCATCAGGATGAAGTTTTCTGAGGAAACAGAAGTGCTCAGTGTTTAACTTGCAGCACGGGGGGGATGGCAGGCAACACCACGTGTTGCAATCGCACAATCAGAGGACAATAAGCCATCAGGCAAGCCCTACTCTCGCACAGACATGTTTGGGTACTTTTCACACCACCTTCTAAGCAACTGACTCTGCCAGCCACCACCAACGGAGGGAGCACCAACGTACCCCACCAGAACGTATCTCCTCGCCTTTGGAAAGACACACAGGATCCATCCATCTGTTGAATTCATGTCCACCACCACCAAGTCAAGTCAGCCTAGGGACCCTTCATGCTATAGGTCTCAAGCAAAGTGCTTCTACCTTGTCCTCTTTTTCTCCCATACACATACGAACACAATTCTACCTTAAAAGAAATCCCAGTTCTGGGCCTGAGAAAACTCTTTCTTTTTCTATTTAAGGATCCTCCTTTCACGGTAAGGATCCTCCAAATTTCCAAAAAGTGGATAACAACAATACCACTGTGATCCCATCTGTACACAGCAATGGCACTGTAATGCATAGAACATAAAACACCAAATTCCCACAGACAGCATCTGTCTTACTACAAACAATGGACCATTATCTTGTAAATAATTCTGATTAAGCTGCAGCATTTTCCCCAAACAAACAGTAGGGGAGCAGAGGGTGAGGATTTTTCTAGTGGGAGTGCCGGTTTTCTCCTTCCCCAGCACTGACACTCAGTTTTTTATTCAACCGATTGCCCCCCTCCCCTCCCTGCTCTGTCCCCCRTGGCTTGGTTTTCATCTTCTGACCTTATCCAGCTGTCAATCATTTTGGCAACTAAAAAGGGAGCCGTCATGTTAATGGGATTCCCACCTCTATCTTTTGGGAAAGCTTTTCTGGTTTGTTTTTTTTTCTTTTTCACCCCAACATACAGTTATATAACGACCAGTGAATACACCCACAAACCCTCCTGTTATTAAATAGTTCTCGTGTTAGGGGATGGAAAATCGGCCGCACCACYGGGTGCATGTTGGTGCCGGTCAGAGTTCGGGGATGTCTGGTTTTGCCGGTGATGCGTCTTGGTGCGTTTGGCATCTGGCTGAAGCGGCACGGGAGCAGACTTTGCTGGGCAAAAGCTGTCGCCCTCCTCAAACTCTCGGCAGAGAGAGCAGAGCCCTCAGCCGCCCGCGGCGGGGAGCGGGGCTGGGGGCTCGCCCGCCCGTGCCAGCGGGGTACCTGCACCCGCAGGAGCAGCACACGGCGCTCCTCCGCACTCCAGCGGGCAGGCTAAACCAGCAACAGGTTTACCAGGAAGATTTGAAAGGATTTAAAAGAAAATCAAGCGCACAGACTGGAACAGGGTTAGCTGTGCAAAGGGACAAGTGAAACAAGACACAGTTGGGGCTAACGTGGTCCTTTCTCCTAAAGTCCACGAACTGATCTATGTGGCTACTGTGAACTGAGAGCCACCAAGAAATCCTGAATTTTGTCTTTAACCTGTTCATTTCAGTGCACAAACCTTTCCTTACATGTCTCGCTTGATAAATGTCACATCTCTATACGGCTGAAGTGTTGGTTATCCTTCCCTGCATCCTCTTAACTTGCCTTGTTATACACGTGAGCTGCTCAGGATCAAATGCGCTTCCTGGCTTGAATAAAAAAAAAGTAATATAAAGTAAAGCAGCAAGGACTAAACTAGGATGGTAACATTGAAAAGCAGGCAATAAAAATYTTAACTTACGAGTAGCGAATTGAAGTCACTGCCATTCAATTAAAAACCACACAACAGCCAGTTCAGCCACCAGATCAGCGAGCGTGAGCAGGAGCGCCGGGACCTGCCGAGCACTGCGGGGACCAAACACTGAGCATCACGCTGATGCTGAAAAGGAGGGGACAAACGGGGGCAGACAGCGTGGCAGGTCCTCGGTCCTGACAAGGGCTCGCTCGCGCAGGCAGGGGACAGGAGGACCCACAGGCTGGCGGAGGGCTGGGGGCCGAGCAACCCACCGGAGAYGTTGCTGAGCCATCGCCTGCCTCAGGCACCGGTGCTGCTGGGCTCCCCAGCACGGCTGGGGCTGGCGTGCTGCCGCGATGGTCAAAAACCGGTGGCTCAACCCAGCTGGCTCTCCAAAGAGCCCTGAGGTCAAAATTCATGGATTTGGTGGAAAGACATTATGGCCAAAATATGGCAAAGCTCCTGCAGGTGCGGAGAGCCCCTGAGCGCCGGCCGCTGGGTGCAGGTAGGGGCTGGGGTGAAGGCAGGTTTCAGCCCCGGGTTCGCCGCACTGTGCTGCTCGGGAAGGCAGGCTCACCAATGCTGCCGGGATGTAGAAGGGATATACACACCCAACACGTATTTTAAATGTGTGTTTATTTTCATCGACAAATTTTTATAGCTTACTGTAGTTATATCAGAGAAGGAAGCATTTATACACTGAGGACTTATATAATGTTCTTCATCTTCAAAGTGCTTTACAAACATTAATTAATTCATTTATCCTCACMGCACTCCTACCAGGGAGAAAAGTACTATTATTTTCCATTTCACAATGGAGAATCCAAAGCGGAAAACTTATTTTTTTCCACGGTCAGTGAGCGAATCACAGGTAGACCTGCAGGAGCAGAGAGGGCGGCCAGCTTCTGAACGTGAGCCCCCCTCCCCAAACCTTATTTAAAAGACTCGTGTTCTGCCAGAGTCATGGCACATATCGGGATATGCCTTGGGTTTTTCCTTCAGTAAGAGATAATTAAGGAACAATTCCCTCTCTGATCCCCAGCATGGCATGCTATTTTCTACCCCACTGTTGCTCTGCGAGCTGAACAATGGCTGTTCTATGCAGGGAACGGCGCTACAGACGCCCTGGATCAGAGGAGATCGGYTTAAAGCAACTTGCTGGCCTGCGTCTCGCTCCGGGGACAATGGGGCGGGCTAGGCGGCTTGGGTGCAAATGCCTGCCGTGGGGCGGCTTCAGGAACACCTGTTTGTAAACGGCAATGCGCCGGGCAGGGGCATCTGTCCCCTGAAGTGACTCGCATCTAGCACACCTATCTAGAAATTTCATGGAGTAGGAAAATTGTTGTGGTTTCCGGTATTTGGTCTCAATCCTAAGTGTATTCCTTTTACATTCATGCGGGAGGGATGCATAGTGCTCCTCGTTCACCTCTGCGGTGCTGCTGTAAATAAACCTCTTTCCTGTCTGCTCCTTGCCAGCAAATGTGCGGCTGCTTCAAATGGCAGTAACAGTTGCTGTGAGCTTGAAAGGCTCAATTTCAAGGCATCTCAAAAAATAAAATTGTGACCGGGTCTTCTAAGGAAGTGTTCAGATCAGAGAACAAAATCAACATTGGGGATGACAAACTGGGGAAAAAACCACTAATTTTATAATTTCTGAGAAAGACGCGTTTCACCTGTCACAATCCTTGTTAGTGAAGACCTTACCCACCCTGCRTTTTTTCCCCACTAGTTTATGTTTGGACAGTAATAAAAATGCACAAAACCCCAAACCTTGTAGGTAATTTCCTAGCTCAGAAAAGATACATTCATTAGCAAAATAAACTGCCAAGTTAAGCCATGGCATATTGCAGAAGACATGACCACRTCCTACTGGGGAAAGGCCCGTACCTAGACGCTGCTTCGGAACAACCAGGATGATTGTTTAGTGAGAAATGTTTTCTGCATATGACTCATCAACCCCTGAAAACAGGATTTCTTATATAATACAAGTGCTGACACAGCCTTCACTTGAGTGGTGTGACTGCAGCTGTATAATTACAACTTTAGATGTGATGTTATGGACCTTAGGTTACGCCATTCAGACAAATGCTCCATTGTATTACAGAGATATTTTTTCCTTAGCCATATTGCCCACAGGACAATAAGGACTATATTCACAGCTCACTGCATAGAAGTTTAGGCATGTAACAGTCAGTGGTATTACACAAGATGAGATTATACCCTATGGGGGTTAAATGGATTCATAATTGCCACTTTTTCTTGTCTTTTTTTTTCTTTGCTCCTAGTTGATACTTTTTTGGAAGTGCTCTCCAAATAAAAGGAAGAACAATCTCACACTGAGTCTGGATAAATGTTACAGTTGTCTCACAAATGCTGTATTATTTCTAGCCCTTCCAAAATAATATAATTGTCCTACTGCTGAACTACAGATTTTTCTCAGTATGACACAGAACACTAAAATGTCAGGTCCTGACTCATGGTGTTTTGGTGGCATAAATAAAAAGTACCAATATGCTATTCAAAACTGACAGCATTAATGAAGATGTGACACCGGGAGCCCTAGTCATGTTTKCCTTTAGCTTCCATTGCGTACTTGGCGACGCAGCGAACGACAGGCCACCTCTTATGGGTCCCATCCTGGAAACACTTACCATAGACCTGAGTGATACTACTGGGACTGATGCGACTGGTTGCTTGTTATCCTATGCTTGCTTTACCTTGGGTGAATCGTACGCAGGTCTGAGGAGGGAGGCTAGTCTCAGGATGCTTATCACACATTCTTTCCATGGGAGACAAAAAGGAGAGTTCAGAGCTATCTGCAGTATTGAAGACCGTGACAACGTAAGGCTAGGCAAGATTAACCAAGAAAGATCACTCATGGGCTGTATGCTCCCGGTGTATCTCCGCTGGGATAGACGTTGTATACCCATTACTCACTAAGGCTATATTTCCAGCTGCAGGACTGGACCCAAATATGTAGCTCACCCTGGCCAAGCACCCAGGCACAAATACTTAGACACTTACTCCATCCCAGATTACTAATTTTTAACCCAGTGGCCTCCACAAAAAATTCTGCTGGATTTTAACAGTGACAGAGGAGAAACAGGTCCCAGATTCCCAAGATATTTCCTGTGACAGAGGAAACAAGTCTAATGCCCCCCCTTATATACCTGCCTAACCGTACATGGCGTTGTTCTAACGACAAACCGCTCCTTCCTTAGAAGACTGCACTTTTAACAAATATCCTTTACAAGGCCAACAAGTAGCTTTGCAGAGTTTGCCTCTCAAAGCATCAAACAACTGTGGATTGCATGAGTGGTCTTTGGTCTACCAGAAGGTACAACAGTTTCTCAGGGAGTTTTCTTGAATGAATTAACAAAATGACTCAAAACTGCACTAATGGTTAACAGCTTTTTTTTATTAGCAACACTGAGATAAGTTATTGAAGCATTTTAGTATTGTTTTACATTCCATTCAGAAGTGACCTAACTTGTAACTCCATATACATTTAAAGATATAGTTTGACACTTATTCAGAAAGCAACAATTATTAAAACTTACATACCTTCATTACCAGGAAACCTTAATATATTTTCTAATTACTTCCAACAATACTCTATTCCAAAGCACATGATAACCCACTAGAAGTTTACACATTTCACTTCAATCACAGGTTTTAAATTGTGGATGTCAGAGTGCTGTTCATTGAATTTTACTGTCTTTCTTGGTTAATATTGGAAAACCTGGCACAATATATTAAACTAGAAATATTGCTTAAAGAATATGAAAAAAGATAACTACAGTATTTTTTCCTGCTAAAGCATTACAAAATACAGAACCATTAAAAACTCAAATAGAAATGACAATAAATAACCTTAAAAATGTTAAGAGAATTTTCACTCATACTAAAGTCCATTCCCTAAGCTTGCCAAACACATAAATAACAGAACATATTCAGGACCTCTATTTTTGTACTATTACGATGGTTTGTTATATATTGTGGATGTATTGTGTATACATATATTAATGCTTACACTTAAGGTATATATTTTTTTCTTTGCTGAAACAATTAATAAGCCTCAGGTAATTATTTATCCCTGGTACTGCAGGTATCTAGATAGGTGGGAGCAAACCTCAGAAATTCCAGATATGCAATACTGTGCATAACAAGGATCATCTCCGCATAAAGATATCCTAAATTCCTTAGATTATAAAGATGAATTTGGTTATTTATTTCTGAAAGCCTGTAACATAAAATTATAATTGCTGTCAAATTAATTGTTTAAAATTGGCCTCATAATAGGTATTAATCGTACACTTAGTTTTGACGTACAAGGATGTCTAAATTGTTCGTGTTTATGAGTAGTTGTAGGAAATACTATACCTCAGACACAAGAAGATATATTCCTGAACCAAAACACAAACCAGAGCATTGTCTCACTTTGAAAAGACCTGGAAACATCTCTATGCCTCTGCCTAATCCTAAATTATAATTTAAATTTGACCTGGATATGACAAAACCAGTAAGAATACATTGTTTGGGAGATGAAACTTAGAGTAAAATCATACAGCTCTAAGCTTACATCATTATTTTGTCTCTGCAAAGAAAAGAAAAGACTTTCTGTGCTAGGGATTTGCCTTGGTGCGGCTGGCCACTGATGTCTGAAATCAAGGCACATACCAAGGCCTCCTTTTGCAAACACAATCCCCCTTTCAGATGTGGTGCTAGGAGGGACTGAATGCCTCCAGTTTCACTGGGAATAGAAGGTACTCAGCACTTAGCTGTACCAGATATTTTAGGGGTTAATTTCCAGAAACATAAATGGAATGGGAATGTTACACCACAGTATGAAAAATGGTAAGAAATAAAAGTTTTCAACAGTAAACAAAACGGTGATACCGAACTTATCATCACCTGACCGATTTCTGATACAACAAACTACAATCAAATTAAATTACRTGAATCTAGCAATGAAATTTAAAGTCAAACAAACATAGGAGCTGATTCTGCAGTCCTTAGTCACGTAAGTAGTCCCACTCATTGAGAATGAGGGATGCAAGATTGGGTCCTTAGCTTCTGCTTAGGAAGTCAATGTTGATTCAGACAGTATCTTTTCTAGCCAAAAATATGCAGCAAAAGGAAAGTAACATAAACAAGGCTAAATGTCAACAGTGTTTGCAGACTTACAGACACCATCCATTTGTTTGTACTGAAATGACTAGCGAACCATTTGGCAAATACAATGCTATTCACAGACCGGCCCCTTTATCCAGCAACACAAACTTCACTGGATCACTGGCATTCCCAGTTAATTAAAAAAAGGAAGCAAGCCATATGAGTTTGGTTTGATATTGCCGTGCAAATGGCACTGCGACATCCAGAAGTGCGGCTGAAACCCAGGCGCGGGGCCGAGGTGCTGATCTCCTGTTCAGCAGTACAGTTTGTACACTAAAAGCAGGCCTCGGACCTCCTAACTGAAACTAAAGAAACCTCTTCAAAATCACCATAATGGGGTAAAGAAAAGTCTGCAGTAAAACTTCCATATCATTTCATTCTGCCTTGAAGGGAAAGAATATTCTGGTTACTCCTTCAACTGCAGATCAGGTCAAAATATTGGGTTACTTAAATGCATTACAAGATACTTTAAATGGGCAGGAGAACAACAATTTGCTGTAGTAGGATGACCTTCCACTGCCTCGTAGCTGTCCTAGAGCTTGGATACATCAGGCCTTTTGCTTCTGTTTAATACGGATTTTATAATTTAAAAGAGCTGCAATAAGGATTCAAGTGGAGCCACCACAAACAATTAGAAATCTTTTTCTGTATTTTATATGTTGGTGGTAGTTCTGAAGGGGTTAGCATTATAATCTTTTTGGTTTTGACACCTGTGGCAATAAGCAATTTACAACAACTAAATTCTCTATTTAAACATTGGGGTAGAGCACTATAATTATGTGACAATAAAGCTGTAATAATCTGCCACAATCGATCTTCCCCTTGCCCAGCCCTCTTGTCTGTGCTGCAGTTCCACATTTGGAAGGTATTTCAGAAAGTTACAACGCTGAACGTTTTAATAATTCTGTGCAATGTTGAACACTTTCTGCTCCAAACGAAACAGAAAGTGCTCAGCCCTTTGCAGGACCAGAACTCCAAAGCTCCTACCATCCATCAGAAGGGCCCTGCCCTGTTTTCATACAGCAAAAGAAGTGATAATGGGGTGGAGCCTATGCAGGAGAAAACAGCACTAATTGCAGAGGAAAGCAAGCATGAATGGAAGCAAATTAGATTTATAGAGACAACGTGGAACTAATACTTTTGGACATCATTAAGTGTGGGTTCAATAGCACTAACCCATTAAGCAACCAGCTAACGACCAGGACTATATCTGGCCAACAGTTCTGTAGCCCACCAGCTCTTCTTTGAAAGCCTACGTACTTCCCAGGCAGAAAATGCAAGTAGGGAAATTTTACCATCTTAGACACAAAGCAGAAAAATTTGAAGGGGAGGAGAGAGAGAAGGGAAAGGGTCTTGTCATAAATAGATGCTGTGCTGGAACAGGAGGTAGAACATTATCGCAATACAACTACATGTATATGGGAAGACAAGCAGAGAAAGAGAAGAGCATGAATAGAAAGGAAAACAGATCTTCCAAAACTTAAATACAAAGTAGGTCTAGAACCTCCGAGCACAACTTCTTGAATGAGCAAGGGCTCTGCAGGCAGAGTACATGGATGCTCAAGACAGCTACCAAGCCATGGAGGCATTGCCCTGGGCTTCCCCTCCATGCTGGGCTACTGGCTGCCAAGCAGCAAGGAAAGGCATGTCTTCTTCTTAGAAACTGCCTGGTAGCAAAGATTAAAAAGATCGGCTCCTAGCTATAGTCATTTGAGACTCCAAAACCAAGTACAGGTCAGGAGTAACTCTACATTCATCAACGATTTTTTTTTAATTTCTTTCTGTTCTTTCCTATTCTGCTATATATGTAAAGGAGAAATATTACAAAAATTTGTGGTTTTTCTCAGCAGCATTTTGACATGGAAATTTCTGTATTATGCAGTAATTATGGTTCTTYCCTAATTGTGTCTTTCATCCCTACAGCCTGAAGCATGATAGGAGCATAAATGAATTATGTGTACATCATAAGTCTCTCTCATTCTACATATAGGGAAACTGAGGACTGCTTCCCCCATGTGTGGTGACTTTCCAAAACAACAATGTGAGTTGGTGGCATTCTCCTCTAGAAATTAAACCCTCTTCCTGCCAAGATTTGTGCTTAAAAACTGACCCATTATCTTAAGGTAAAATCTGCCAACTAAAAATGATCCACATGGATCACTGAAAATCCCAGCTTGTTTTTAYGCAGCCAGAAATTTAACTCAATTAGCGTGGCCAATCGAAGATGCAATCTCAGCTAACTGAAGCTGAGATATTTTATTTCAATTTTATTTCCACTGTATTCTGACTGCGGAAAGAGCACCACGCCTTGCTGTCTTGATTGTGCAAGGAGTGTATCAAGTGTATCAGTGTTCTCTCTTGAGATGTCAACAACCCACACATCATTGGCTGTAAAAAGAAAGGCAAATGCACAGAGTCTCCCGAAATACAAAGGAACACAAGAATCATGCCCTGGAATCGGGTGCTGGAGGTGGGTCTCAAATTTTCTGATCTCTCAGGCAGTAGGAGAGACAAAGGGAACCACGACTAAAGTCATGGGCTTTGTGCAAGAGGAAAGGAAGGCTAATAAATGAACAGGGTGCTCCTGACGGCTGATCTGCAAGCGCAGAAACATCAGGTGAGACTCCCCACACTAGCATGCACAGATGGAGTGTGATTTCACAGTATAAAATGTCACTGAGAAAATGAAAACTCCCCAAAAACACTACTTTCAAGTGGGCGGTGTCCAAGCCAACCAAATGAAAAAAGAACTACTGACACGGGGTTTGTTCATACTCATCCACTTTTGCTGTGAGATACTGAGAAAAACTAAATAATATATTTAAACAGTCAACCTTAATACTTATATTCTGCAAACACTCAATAGAATGTCAGTAAAGAATTTTAAAAAGCTATTTTTGGAGGGGGGAGAAAGGAGGACTCACACTGCATTTTCCATTAAAAAATGGCTTAAAAAGTAGAACAGACAAGCTTCTGTTGTGTTTTTTTTTTTCCTTCATACTTCAAGTCAAATCCATTATCACTGGGCAGAGTTTGTGAAAGGGATATGGTCTTTAAAATCATATAAACTCAAGCCATCATAAAATGTCTGTTGAATTGATTGGAAGATGAAACAAAAAACTAATGGAAGTAACATGACCTCATTTCAATAATAATGTTAGAGGGGTCTTTTTTGTTCTTGTTTTAAAAATCTTATGTCTGGGAAGAAGTATAACGGTATTTTGTACAAAGCAACTATTCTTAGTTTTCCAATTTTTTTACTTGTTTGTTTAGAGAGTCATTTCTCTGCTGTATTTTTTTTTTTTTTTGTAACTGATTGATTGTACTCCAGAAATAGAGAGAAAAAACAATCCAAGTAGGATTTTACCAGCTGCATTTAAATCAACTAGCAACTATTTTCAAAATATCAGTAATGTAACTGCTGATTTTGAAGAATCTGGAAATATTTCCAACTATCTGAATTGGTTCTTAGTGCATTGAGACACAGAAGTTTACAAGTAAGGCCATGCAGATACTTGGGCTCATGATTCAGTTTAAGTAATGACAATACTGTGAAGCCAAAATGCTCAAAGAATACAAGTGAGATAAACTTTGTGAGGAGAAATCAGACTTTTTTATCAAACCAACTAATACACTTGGAAAAGCAGAGAGGGGCCTGAAGAAGGGGTTATGGCTTTAAGCATATATACTATCCTAGTAAAGTCAAACAAAGCTCCCACTAACCTTAAGTTAACCAGGGTAACCACTTTTAAGTATTTGCAGATTTAGAGTTTAATTTTAAATTGTTAGGCTTTATAACTGTTGATCACATTTTCTTTTCTTTTTTTTTAACTTGAATACATTTTATTATGCATGTTCAGCTCTGACAATGAGTTTTCTGATTACTTTGAAGGTTAAGTGAAACGAGCATTACTGAAGTTTTTGTGTCCTTTTCTGACTCTGCTTTTTAAAGTGATACTGTTTTTCAAAGGATTTACACTCTAAAATCTCTTTCAAACAAGAACTATGCTGACAAAATAGGAGATAAATTGAAAAAATCCTCATTCTCATTTGTTCCAAATATATTTAACTTTCATTTTTGTCAAATATGATGTGCGTGATATGAGGAAGTAAAATTGCAGTTTTGTAAATCAGAGACTAATAAGGGTAAAAGATGGTTTTGTTTGTTTGGTGTGCTGTCGTTTTTTTTTTTAATTACCTGGAGGCATATTCTTAATCAGGCAAATCGCAATTTGTACAACTGCTAGTTAGAATAGTGAAAATGGTCAAGGGCAACTACTGTATGGGTGCCATTCAAACAAACCAGAGAAATGTAATTAAAAAAAAGGGGAGGGAAAGAAAAAAAAAAAAGGCTCTTCACCATAGGTAGATGCATTACATGCACTTGGCCTTTGATTTCATTAATATGGTGGTAATTGAACACACCCCAACTCAAAGAAAGGAAGAAAAAAAAAAAAAGAGAGAGAGAAAGCAAGGTTTGCTTGGCAAAGCATCCAGTGTTTTTCTTGGGTTCTTACTTGTATCAAAATACTGAAAAGTTTGCAAGTTACCATGTAAATTTTTTAAAACTTTTTCCTCCTTCGAGTATGCTAAAGCAGTAAGTATCCCCTTCAGATGCCACTAGCACAGATAGTCTATATTGCTGCTACTCTAGTTTAAAAAGCAAGTTCTTTCTAAAATCCTGTATAAGTATATGCATGCAGCACTGCTGATTTCAATGGAGTAGACCACATATAAGACTAGAATTTGGCCCACAGGGTTTAACATTTAAAAAAAATGTATTACTAACAAACATGACTAAGTATATTTAAAGAGCAGCTTCATGATTCTGCACAAGTGTTTTCTGAAATGGTCTAAAAGAAGGTCTAAAACTTACCACACAAGTCAGGTCTCTTGATACATCCACTAGTTGCTGTGCTACTTGCAAGTCCATTAAAGGCTGCTAAGCCATCAGAGCTGTAAGCTCTTAGGACTGACAACATGTTCATCTGCTTCTCCAGGACCTGTGGACCCTGAACTTGTTCGGGTTTCATCACTCCTTGTGCAGTTTCATGGGAGGATAGAAGATTCTGACTGTGCCACTGCTTTTCTGATGCTTGCGGCAGTGGTGATACGAGCCCTTGTGTTGGTTGGGAGGTGACTGCACTTTGTATATTGTCGCCTCCTTCACTGCTTTCTTTATTTAGGGCAGACAACTGCTTGTTCATAATATCTGGTTCTGTGTCAATGTCCTCATCTTCAATGTTTTCTTCCTTGGAAGACTCCATATCCTCAGATGAAGCTATGTCAGAAAGGTCATCAGTAGCACTTTTATTTACAGAGTCAGAGAGCAGAATATTTGGGTCATCTTCGGATTGTGTTTTTATTTCAGATTCATTACTGGTGCAAGAATTTTGTGTTCCTGTGCCAATAACACCAGGATAAACACCAAACTGCTTATAGAAGTCTGTTGTAAAATTACAAAAAGTGGATTCCATGTGGCTGGGCCAGGCAGTGCTCTTTTGCTCTCCCAGGGTCTCTTTATTTTGTCCTTGGGTCATTTTCTCAGAAGCTGAGTCCAGCTGGCTCAGCATGTTTGAAACTACTGCCTCCTTGCTGGACTGCACAGAAGAGGGGAGCAAGCTCACTTTATTAACCGAGGCTGAAGCTTCTCTAGATTGGTCTTTGTTGTTCCCTATGATGTTGTCTTTACGTTTAGCCTTGCCCAAGTGATTGGCCTGGAGGTGCAGAGCCATTAGTTCCATAGATGAAGTTGTAAAGGAACAAAATAAGCAGCCGTGCCAAGCAATATTGTCTTGCACAGTAACGGATGAACCTGGGAGGGAGGCTGCATCTGGCCTTACGGATAAGTCAAGAGGTTCATATTGTGACTTTTCTGTTTTTCGCTGTGAGGACTTGCTATTTATCTTTTCCTCACCACCATCTGAGCCCAGAGCTTTTGCTGAAAGTGGATCTGAGAGAGCTTTATCCTTCATTTCTTTCTCTTTCTTCAGAGAACTTAGGACAAAGCTGTCCATGAAAGCTTGCAAAGACCCTTGAAAGTTCACACCGTTCCCAACCATGTTCTGGTAAGCACGGCCAAGTTCAGAGAAGTGTGTTCCTTTGGAAGATATGTCTGAACTCTTTATATTTTCTGAAGATACTTCAGATGACATGCCAGCTGCTTGTCCCTGCTGATCTCCAGAAGACAGCATTCCTGACGTCCACTGCTGCGAGACCATGCCACTTCGGAAATCGATACCAGGAAGCCCCTTGAAGGCTCCTCTCAATATATCTGGTCTAATAAACACAGAACTTTTACTTGATGTCTCATCTTTGTGTTCTTGACTTGCAGTCTGCCCAGGGAGTGGTCCTGCTCCATTCTGTCGCTCCCGATGGTGCCGTTCCAAGTGGTATTTGAGGGATGCAGACTGAGTACCAGCATAATCACAATGCGGACACTTGTAAGGCTTCTCACCTATAGGTATGGATAAAGAGAAAAATATAGAGAAAAAGATTTAACTGTACTTTGGTGTGCAGATGAGTGAAGAAAATAATCAACATTAGTTGCTTGAAAACAAGAAGATCTTAGAGCTAATAATTCTTTTTTTTAAAAAGAAATGCCTTTAATTGAAGACTAATTCATAAACTGAGTATTTCTGAAATGGGTTTCCAGAATGTGGGGCTATTCAGGAATGACATGGTATCTACACACAATTAGCCATCTTTTTCTTAATCTAACATGTAGAAAACTGTTGTAGAATTAAAAGCTATGATTATGAAAATGAAGCATAACAATTTCAACCACAGTAATCATTAAAAGTACAAGTTTAAAAAAAAGAGAGACAAAGAATGTAACAAATGGATGGTTGCAATATTTTGTGTATACAATTGCTCTAAAATTTGTTTAAATTATACACATGGAAACCATTTTTAAACCTAAAAATTTTATGGCACTGTTACGCAAGACTGAAATGAATGATTTAAGTCTTGCTCTGCAGTAAATCATGGATATAATTAGCAAATGGCATACTGCACAAGTAATTTATCATTATTTGGAGGGCACCATTCCAGAAGGATTCAAAGATCTGCAGACCTACTGCATTGTTTCTAAATAAAGAACTATAAATACAGATTCTATAAAATATTAATATCATTACACTACATTATGATTGCAGCATGTAAGAACATACAGTTAAAATAAAAAGTAGTCAATAAAATAAAAAAGAAATCGAGTCATTAAAAAAGTACAAAATATATTTAGTTTCTGTATTTGAAATTAGCATTATCTACTGGTTTTTGCAGTCCTTTAAATTTGTACTAATGGCATTTCTAATGCTCAAGTAGTAAAACGTGTAGTTCACCTACCATAAGCGCTTTTCTACGATTAGCCTGAATAGAGTTTTAAAACATATAAGATTATTTTCATGAATTAAATATATATTTGAATCCCACACTAAACTTTTATTGTTCCTCCTATACTTTAAAAGAGGTAGAAGATATTACACGTATAATAAATATTCACATACAATCATAAAGGCATATCCAAAAAGAATGTACATCTAAGCAAATGTACATCTAAATTTTTGCAGAGCACTTGTTAGCAATGCAGAGTTCCTTTTAAAGGCAGAAGTACGGAAATCCTCAATAAAAGTGACAGGAATCTGAAAGACCTGCGAGCTGTCAATATTGGCAATTCTTTCTATGATGGAGTTCAACAAGAAGAAGAAACTGTTTTCTCTACATAGCTTTTTCTCCTAAGTGATCCAAAAGACAAAGGCAAGCCTTCTCCAAATGGTATAATGGAAATACTTATTTTGAAAACTTCCTCCACAGTAAAAATGCTATATAATGTTATGTAGTTCACCAAACCAGCTGGGAAGTTACCCGTTTTCAAATAACCTCAAAATCTGCTTAAACAAAATTGAAAGGCTTTCAAACTTTTGTTATTTAAGCTACAGGCTCAATTGAACGGCTGGTAAATACATGGGAAGCTGCTCCTCTCACTGATCGCAGGAATTTACTAATGAGATGCAACACCAGAACACTCAAATGACCATACAGCACCGCGCGAGCAGGCTTACTGACCATGAACAGTAGCTGGATACGTGCTGCAATTCAGACAGGGCTGAAGTAAATTACAAGCAGTGGAAATTCTAAATCCATAATGTAATCCTAAAGCTAAACGGTGAGACATGAGAGCTTTACATCAGCCACGTTAATCGACCTTTTTAGAGGAGAAAAGTGCAGCACCTCAAACAAGAGGTGTTCAGCAGAGGAAGAGSTAGTAATTAGCATGGTTCATGCTTTAGGCCTGGGTCCACACAGCTTAACAGAAAAAATCAGGTTTAAACATTTCAGTGCAACTTCTGAGTCTTCCACAATCACCTAATTAAGTTCTGGCGCTCCACCAACGAGAAGTAGGGGCTGCGTTTCAGTGGGAGTTGTGCAAAAGCAAACAGTTCCTACTGAACGTGCAAGAACCACTAAACTGAGATGTATCGCATGTCTCCGGGCTTCCCAGGGCTCAGGTGGGAGTCAGCGCACACCCCCCATCGCAGGCATTTTAGGGTCGGGACAAGGGGACAGAAGACACTGGCTGTCTGCTCGCATTTCTGCAAGGCTGTTTGGGAGTGTGCAAACTCTGACAGATGTGTTGCTAGTCAGAACGTGGACAAATATTAATGCTGGTTTTACAGCATGTACATACTGCAGTGTTTTTGAGCTGTTTTCTGTTACTCTGATGCTTATCCCACCAGTTTCTGTCAACAGTCACTAGTGAGCTCTGACACAACTTATGTTGTGTCACTTCAAGTGTTGCCTAAGAAGTAATCAGACTGGTGAAGAACAAGTACCAGACTTTATACGGTTAAATGCGCTCACTTTTGAGTTTTCACTCCTCTTAATTGAAAAGCTCTTCCTCAGCATCCCCTATGCCTTTACGGAAATGTTTAACACAATTATTTTGAGCACTTCCTTTTATTCTAATGTTAGTTCAGTGTGTGTTTGCATTGCACATCAAGTGACACCATTAAAAAGTGTGTCCCAGCATTGCAGGCGCTATGTCAACCATTGGATAACTACTTCTGCAGGGAGGAGGAGAAGTTTGCGATATAGGCTGCACCGATGTTGCCAAAAACATGCAGGAGCTGTTCAAAGCAATAAGTATATGTAAAAATGGGTATAAGTGAGTTGAATTAAAATATGCTAACTAGAGGAAATAACAAGTAAAATATTGTACTTCTGAAGCACCTTCACTCTAAAGCTCTGGGCACAACAACATACTTCTATTCTGAATTGCTAAACCTTGAAGTCATTACATTTTCTGCTCAAAAGCCTCTTCGCTGAGTGAGCTTCCTCAGAGATCTGGACACAGCTCACCACCAACGCCATAAGCATTGGACTGAAAGAAGACACTGACAGTGTGACAAAAAGTTCAAATATCTCCTAGCCTTGGTACACTGCCTCTGTGGTGCTCCCACCTCTTGCATGGCTAGAAATGAGATCTAAAGCTGAAGGTCTGAAATTGGACTCAACATGTAGCAACACACTGTGCCAGCTTTACAATACAGGACTGGCCAAATAATATTGTTCAAAGGGAACTATTCAAAACCTCTCTCTTCTCTTTTAGATCCAAATATTGGCAGTGATTAGTTTACTTCAAAGCAATCTTAACTGCTGCTATTTTGAGGGCAGGCATTGGGAGAAGGGAGGAGGATGGAGTAAGTCATCTTTGAATCTTTTAAATGTAGTGTGTCAGTATTTCCTAAATTCCATAATTGTGCAGATATTTAGATGCTATTTAATCCATTCAAATTAAAAACCAGCTATGCCTCATGTAAGTCCCTGTACAAATGACAAAATAGAGTTACAAGCTGCTGTGGGAAAAAGCACAACTTACCCTCAACCAAACTAACCAAAAGCAAGCCAGTTTCAATGGAAAACCCAAAGGACTCCTAATTTCCAGGACTCTATCAGCAGCTGCAATAGTATATGTCCAAAGAATACTACAGGGGACAAGAGAGGTAGGCTATGATTCTTGTTAGAAGAGAAACCTGTTTGTATCTCATACTTTGAGGAAAGGTTTCAGAGAATTCATCCTGGTGTAATGACTACCCTGGTAATATTGCCAAGAGCAGTGTCTGGATGAGTTATTTAACACTTAATATCAGTTCACATAAATTAACGTTGCCATGTAGGAGTGAGGGAACATGACTTTTTCAAAATAATTTTCTGCATCTCATATCCAAGAGTCATTTTTCATTGTTCACAAAGGCAATGACCATCCCGATCTTGCTAATTCCCTGGCCCTGTTTGCATCCCGGCAAACCTTTTCACAATGGAGTAGGAAAGAGAATATTCCAGTGTGTACAATAATAAAAAAAAAAATCTTATAGAGAATAACTTATCTGGGCAACATAATCACAGTTCTGATCTATCTACTGGCCTGGTTTACGAGACACAAGACATCTCACAAGAACTATTTTATATCAGGATACAGTAAAACAAKAAAAATTCAATGCTACTTGTAAAATCTGCACAAAAGCTTGGTAGATAACTGGAAACAGACATGTTGCCCAGTAGAAACAGGTCTATTTGTATAGTAGGATGTATAAACAACGCAGATGTATAATCTATGCAAGTTATCACTAGTCCTGCTCAGAATGCAATCTGATCATACTAGTCATAAGAATTATCTGCTACGGGCTGTGCAAGGAGACCACAGCCAGATAATAAATAGAGTTACAGATTTTAAGGCCAGAAAGGACAATTATGATCATCTAGTCTGATCTGCTGTACAACACAGGCCAAAGACCCTCACATGATAATTTCTGCATCAAATCATAACTACAATTTGAAACAAAACTTAGTTGTTTTAGTTTAAACATATTCTGTTTCAACCACAGCAATGAAGAAGAATCCAACATGTCCCTAGGTAAACTGTTTGACCGGCTAAGTATTTTCACAGCTCAAAATGTCTAGCTTGTGTCCAGAGACTGCTTCCTACTACTGAACATAGCTACATTTTTCCCTGCTGATTAAACAGATTTTTTTAATAAAAAAATCTATTCCCTAAGGAAGGTACTTGCAGGTGGCAAACCAGCCACCTCTTCACCTTCTCTCTCTTGAGTGGAACACCCTTCCCAATTTTTCAATGTCCTTTTAAATTACGGATACCCACTAAAGCTTTGATGAAATTTCAACTTGATATTAATCTTATACAGTCCAAGACTGTGTTTACAGCCATAGCTATAGCAATCAACTAACAGCTCATAGTCTGTTGCTTCTCTACCATAATCCTAGGCCCAGTTCATCAACGCCTCTAATATTTGTTCCTTTACATTTTGCTGATTTAAAATTCATATTGTTGAAAAGAGCCCACTTGACTAAGTGACTAATCAGTGCCTCCCCATGCTTTTTAGCATCTTACCATTTTTGTGCCATCAGTAAATTTTATCAACAGTGATTTTATATACTTTTCCAAACAATGATGACATACCAAATAGATGGAGCTACCAAAGCTGAAAGCACTGCTGTGGAACTGCCAGTTTATGTGCCACTTCATCTCTGTGGGGGGATTGTCACATAGAACAAGCCTCTTTCACAAGCCTTCACAGAAAGTGAGAAACTTGATAAAACTTACTTTCATAAAATAAAATTGAATTAACTATTCTACCAATTCTTAATTAGTTAACAAATTCATTCTGTAATTTTACCTAAAACTCATGTCAGGGTAGTCCATTTATAATTTCAAGGTCTTAATATTCTTTCTTTTGGAAATACTAGAATAGCCAGAGCTTTTTTACTACTACAAGTGCTCTGGAACTTGCTCCATGTTCCAAGACTTGTTTTTTTAAATGAAATTTAATKATTTGGAGAGCTCTTCAGCCAGGGTTTTTAAGACTTTATCTATAAGTTATCCAATCTCATTCATTCTAAAAAATATTAAAATGTAGTGGGCTACAGCATAACAGCCTCATTACTTAATGGCAGAACTGTATCATTGGAAAATACTTATAAAAACCATCATGCTTCTTTCTGAGAACAGAACAGAAAAGTATTTAGTCTTCTATACTATGGTTTATAATTTTTTATCCATTCTTGTCCAGTATTAGCAAGATACCAATTGTTAAACCTGCCAAATCTACAGAATTTTACCCTGTTCTCCATAACGCTAATAGCCACATACATATTTTTTTACTCTTACTTTTGGTTTCCCTTATCAAACCTCTGTACTTCTTAAATATCTATTTATATTTAGTGCTGTGGGCTGCTTTATTCATATACTTAACATGCAGCTTAAAAATCTGTACTGCTCCCTACACTCCCCTTCCCCACTGAATGCCCCCCCTCCTTTTTAAATAAGATTTCTTAAGGAGTTTGTTTGTGGACTATGCCCCTCGGCTCCTCGTAGTGCTGCTCCTCAGTCGAGTGAGGGCTGTGCATCAGTACAAGAAGCCCAACACCTAATGCTTTGGCAGCCAGCAGTGGGGTTTTGACAGTCACTCAGGGACACTGATGTCAGCTGCAATTTGATCCTATACATTTCTAAACAAGCTATAGTCTTCCCTCATGCAAAGCAAATGAAATCAAACATCTTATAATTCCAGAGAATACTGCTTAATGAAAATACTGAAAACATTTTCCAGCATTTTTTATTTTACCATTGAAACAGTTATTGATAACCTATTTTATCCATTGTGCAGTAGATATTTTAGAAATGAATTGCTGTATGGTTTAATTAGTTCATTATTATGCCTATTCTTACACGGTAATTTCTTTTATCATTCTAATCATTCACTTCACACTTTTTAAACCAAATGGAATATCAAAGGTTCTGTAGGATTATTTTTGGATCCTGCACATGTTTCACCACACAATTAATCTGTTTGTCAGAAATACTAGTTAACGTCTTCACTTTACTACTTTCCTTTACTAGTGATTTTCCTCTCTTATATAAGATGAAACTACCCCTAACCTGTAAAAGGACAGACTTTTGATGCTTTTCACTCAGTTTATTAAAGATTTTTCAGTTGTGCACTAGGCATTACAATAAAATATTTTAATTTTTATAAAGTTTTATAATTGAATATTTTCCTTTATTTATATCTCATCTGCAATATTTATTTAGTCTTTTTACATGTCTTTACTTAGTTAAAACGCAGAGAGATAAATATGGTTGTTACTTTGCAGGGAAGATTCAGTACATTAATATAAACTGTACACTAATTCCCCCAAAGCATATATATATGTTGTAAACCTGAAGACTTTTCACACAGCTGCTTATTGCTAAACAGTGCCTTGTCCAGAAGGGGACAATCTGTGTCTCTAATTGCTGTCACTGAAGCTGAGATTCATTATGTGACTTTCCCATTAAAATGTGAGCATTAATTTGTATAATGAAATATCACCCACTGCAGTGTTCATTAGCCATGCCCTACTGTATACTGCACATTGTTAGCTACCTAGAAACTGTAGTTAATTTCACTAATGGATATTTCCCTACTTAGTGTTTGGTAGGAAATTTATACTGTAACATTACCTCTTAAACTTTTAAGGAAATTTAAATTCAATCAATTATTTTCAACAAAAGTTTGGGATGTCATTAAGACAGGAGAAAAGGCATGCTGTACAATGTTAAGGATGGGAAGTCTGGAGAAATCTAGAGAAATGAAAAGTCCTTTTAGTTCATCTTAGAAATGTAAAAATAAAGGATGTTCAATACCAAAATTGTCTCCTCTTGGAGCACACATACCCATTTTCCTTAATTATTCATATTGCTCATCCCACTACAAGCGCCTTCAGAGAATGGCAACAGGCAGTCTTTTTTAGGAAGAAAATGTGAATTGAATTCATTTAAAACAGCACCATTTTTACTGTATTTCATCAGTTCATCTAAGCAAGTTATAAAATCGGCTAGTTACATTTCCAAGGGAAAATGCAGTAACACTGTAAATGTATATAATACATCTAATGCATGTAAGATGTATGTCATACATACCGTAACATACTCTCAGTCAACAGACACAGCCCTGCCAAGTTTTTCTTCCCATTCCTCTCTTTCTTAGGTTTGTTCTGTTTAGCACAACCCAAACCTTCTTCAGGGCTCTACTTTGCTCATGCACATTATTCTTTTTCCATTACTCGAGGGATTTAACTGTGCCAGTTATACTGGGAATATACCTGAGCACCTAATGACCACACAAACCCAAACTGGTCTACAACTGCAGTAGCTTCTGAATGCTAACGCAACGTGCAAAGAGGTGCTTGAGCTAATCTGAAACCGGCCCCTATGTAATGTGTCGCTTGTCAAAGGTAGAACATAAGACATTTAAATTGTTTACACTTAATTGTTTCTGTGCAGTCCAAAGGCCTAGGCATGTAAACTAAAAACCACACCCATTTATTTGATTTCAGTGGGAATTGAGAGTGCTTAAGAACATAAAGAAGATGCTCAGCTCCCTGAGTGAAGAACCTTAAATTGCTGCCCCCAGAGAGGAAAAATGGAAACTCCAGAAGCATCTGCATATGGCACATTATGGGTCTGACATACTTGGTTTCCTTTTTCACAAAGTCTGAGCATCTCTAAGCCTTCTGTGTTATAACCTTCTCAGCTGTATTAGATATTATTTTATAACCAGGAAGCTGAATCACAAAGTGCCCAGTCCACCCACGTCTCCTACGCACTACTGGTGCATACACATGCTTTGCCCTTGTTTCTGCATCTCTTGACACAGTGAGTTTGTGTGAGTTGAAGTACGTAACTCTGAAGAAGCAGGACCATACAGCCCATCTCTATTCACTGACCAACATAAAGGAGTCATCTAGGAGGGCTACAAGAGTTCTGTCTGTCCTGTCTAAGTACCAAGGCTCTGAAGCATTTTGCCCTGAGAGTCCTTCCTCTCTTCTCTCAGGGTTGTACTAAGCAACTGTCTCATCCTTCAACTGTTTTTAGAGCAAGAAAGAGGAGAAACAGATTTCACATAATTATGCCCTTTTCTTCTTATCATACGGGAACAATCAGAAATCATATCTTACTATCTTCCCCTTAAAGTTCTTCCTGGCTGAGTATCATTGAATTAGATAAGAAGAAAAATCCTCCACAATTGTGTGTTGGGACTCAACTGAGCATGCTAAATATAACCTTTTTCTTTTTTTTCCTTCAGAAGCTTATTATATGATAGCAAACTACACAGAAACTGAGATTCAGTGTGGAGAAGGTTGCAACCACGAAATATCCAACAGAAAAAAGAAGCAACCCAAGCCACTAGCTAATTCTTCTAAAAGAGAGCACAGCTTCCTCCTCTTGTGGAGGATTAAACGGCTTCTCTAGCTTTTTTGGGCCAATTGCCACAGAAGCACCTCCTGGCTGGATCAGACTTTGGGTCTTGTCTTGGCATGCGTACCAAACCAACCTACTCGTGTGCCTCCAAACACACAGATGTTCGAAGGAACCTGACTTCTGCTGAACTGCTTCAGCTCATCTCTAACAAACAGGTGCTGTGAGAACAAGAACAGTAATTGAGTTAATGTAGTGGAGAAACACAGTAAAGCGTTTTTTATCAGTCAGTTATACGATCCAGGCATATAATAAAGACAGAGTGTGACATAAAAGGCAGGAAACTGTCCCTGATAAGTATGAGCTAACCAATATTTGTTTAATAACTGGTATCTATTACATCATTTCCATTTACTGCAAAGCAACTTAATTTTTATTTAATAACTCTAGTAATTTGGCAATTTACATTTTTATAATATTTATTAGGATTATTTCCAATATGTAAAACATTGCTCCATTTAAACATACTCTTGTCATTATTTACAAATACTTTGTTCTCAACCTAATGGAAATTGATCTTTATCTATTTTTAAATTATAATGATTTTTAAATATATTGCAAATGTTGTTTCAACAGTCTGTATTATGTTTTCTCTTTTTTTTGTTATTTTATACATGGTTTATTTTTTCTTGTTTTAATTTTGTTTAGTCAATTTTAACATGCAAGTTTTATGGAATATTTTCATTGCAATTAATTTACTTTCCATTAGTTCTAAGCCACAAATACCAAATGTGTAATCATTGCCATCTTCAAAACAAGAACAAAATGACCGCTATATAATAAAGCAAAAGGGAGAGATGGGTATCCTCAGGTTATTTTAAGGAATTTTTCTTTGCATCTCCAATAGTAAAAATGTCAAACTGTTTAAGCCTTATAGTTACAAGATTATTTTCCAGTAAAATAACTACCATTTTTTTTCACTTTTACTACATTAGAGAGCACACAAATAGGGTCCTCACTGTGTTTCTTCTTTTTTTTTTTTTTTTTTTACAAAGTCCAACACATGGAAAAGAATATTCCTGCTCTAAATGGTTTGCAATCCAATCAGACAAAACTACATTAGAGTGTCAAATTTTAAAATTCAGATCAAACCAGTGTGGTATACTCCTACTCCGCAATCCAAAGAAAGAAGAATAAAAATACAATGAACAAACTTTTGCATCTCAACAATGAAATTTTTTAAAAAATAATTTTCAGCTTTCATTTGCAAACCCAACATTCAGTATTACATTTGTACAAGCACATAGGAGAAACATGACTGCTGATTTTGGGAAGGGAGGAAAATACTGCTTATCTGGTACTTCAGTGAAATAAAAATTAAAAGTGAAGTTTTTCAAGTAGGAGGTACAGCTGGAAAGTATTTCTTCATGCAATTTATTTTACCTATCAATTAGAAAAGTAGCAGTAAAATTCTGAAATTCATTTAAAATGTTTTAAAAAGAAAATGACTCCACAATTACAGTGCCCAGTATGTCTGTTTCCAAAGAGAAGTATCCTAAATCTCCAGTTTTGCATACTCTCCCAAAACCCACTACAATACCTAAGACTTGGAAGAAAACAGGATCATATTGGCCATATACAGAATTTCTAGTGATGTCAACAAGAGCTGAGGATATCAACATTGTATGTCAGATTTTAATTAAGTCTTCTTAAACATATACTGTGTCTCTACATGAACCTTATCATGAACATATACACTTTTAAGCAAACAAGGTATTATAATTTAAATGGAGTAGTTATAGTTTACTAGTATCGAGAGCAGTCCACCCAATGAGTGACATACCAAAATAAAGTGAGAATCTAGACCAGTAGCAAGTCTCTGTGGGGTAGGAATGCTGTGATTGTTGCTGAAATAAAACACGGTAAGTTTTACCATGGTGCAAAACATTGTAAGTTTTACTACTTACAAGTACTAAGTTGGGTGAGTTCCAGTGAAAAAAAAAATGCAGATCCATGAAGCTGATGTATTCATCTGAACAGTGAGAGGTTAAAAATGAGCATGCTAAATGGAACAAAAATAGTAACTCTGAGAAAAACATACAGAATCCCTAAGCAGATGCTAAGGAAGGCCTTTGAAGCAGTTAGTATAACTAAGTCTGAAACCAATAGGCTTATGCCTATTGAAGGACAAGGGTAATTGAAGGAAACAGTGATGAAGCAGGGAAGGAGACAGAAATAACCTCAACTGGGAAAAGATGATTCTATTAAAGTGGTCTTTATCCAACAACACATTCCTTGTGCTTTTATTTAAGACTGTCATATATCTTTCTCAAAAGACTTTCTCCAACTAATGAGTCCAAATCTACGCTGGGAATTAAGGCTCCTAGCCACATATTATGTTAACCCCACACACACATGGCATGTGTCGACAGAGCTCCGCTCACTTGTTCCTCTCACCTGTATGTATTCTCAAGTGGACCTTTAAGTGATGTGATGTTCTGAAAGTTTTTCCACAATATGGGCAGTCTTTCATGGCAGAACCAAGGCTCCTGTCTCTCAGTAAAGCTGGCTGCTGGACTCCTACAGATCTCCCAGCTTCTTCTCCAATGTCTGCAACACAGAAATGTTCTCACATCACTTCAGCACATGTCAGAAGTTGTTCTCACTAAAACTGCTAACACAACACAAAGTTAAACATGTCAATACTACACCTGTCTATTTCATTCTTTAAATCTGACAGAATGCTGACAATTCATGTATTTTCTTGTTATTGTCTTAAATTATTTCATCTTTCCTATCATCATTTTAAGCAGCATATGGTACCTTTATATTGAACTGAATTATACAAGAAAAGAAACAGCTGTGTCAGCAGCTGGTTTGATTTCTTGTTTTGCTTAGTTCCTATTAATTTTTCCCAAAAAAGTTTTAGATTGTTGTTTTGTTGAATCTATTTAATTTATAAGTATGGTGAAAATCTGTATGCTTTTAGAAGGAAAAAGTTTGCATCAGTATGTTAAAACCTCCCAAAACAACAGAATTGCAGTGACAGGGGGGTCCAACAGCAGTGGCGATGTCTACACACAAAGCTAATCAACTTCCTTCTGCAACGTTTCAGCATTGGAGTTACAACACACAACCTAGTGAGTGACCTAATATCATGGGAAAGGCAATGAAACAACTAGCCAGATGAGGGGGAATTCCTTCTCCCTCTCACCCGCAGCTCCTGAGTTTTATCCTTCAGTGTTCACAGCTACACTTATTCTTTGCATCATAATACAATGGGTGAGATTCCAGGACATCTCTCTCCTGATATAAAGAAAGAGTCATTCTCAGACATCTTGAATAAGCTGCTATTATCCAAGCGAGCTATGGAAAAAATAGACTGACATAAAAATTGCAAAAATGTAGGGCATTTTAAAAAAGTCATTATTCAAACCACACAAGACTCATCTATCATCTTGTACTTACAGGGTCATATAGTATCGCATATATGTATTAATTCACAATTTCACCAAAAAGTACCATGGCAAAGGTTGAAATTCTGAACCGGATTTATGCGACTGGCACGCCACAGAGGTGCAATGCACATGGACACATCACCACACCCCTATGCAACAGCTGAGCTATCTGGGTAATACTGAGGTAGGGAGCATATAGTTAAAATCTGCAGGCAGAGTCTTGATTATATCAACCATACACTACTGACTAAAAATGTTCTGTCTTTACCCATTTGATATGTAACTAAGCTGTCAGGAAACATAGTGCAGTTACACAGCATTGCCTTTTAAATGGAAGTGATGGGACATAAGAAAGACTTAAGCATTCGGCTCTGATAAAAACTATTCACATAAAAACTATAGCAGAGACCCAAATACCACATTTCTGGAAAAGGTAACACTAACAGGCATTTCGTTATTTATTATAAAATGGTCCCTCTAAACTATTTCGCCTAAAGCTGAAAGGGGATGATAGAGTGAGAAAAAAAAATATATACAAATGCTTATCTTAGTCATGTATGTAATCAAGCTATTGCTAGTTTTCAAAAGGCAAAATCTGATAGTTTTCACATCACATTCTTGTTTTAACATTTTCTGATTGTTCTTAGACTGCAGACTTAAAGCACAATATTTAAGTTAGAAAGCTAGTAACTGTCATTTTGAATTATTCACAAGTATGTAAAGTAACATACTGCAGGAGTTTATTTTGTCTTTAGGAGTCCAGGAAAACATATATAGGTGCTAGTCTATAACTCCAATCTCCCTAAAGAGTTTAGATTTTCCCCTTTTTTTTCCTCCTCAAAAGTTGTGTATAATCTTAAGCTGCTTTGGGAAAAAATGAATCCCTGAGTGCAAAAAGATTTTTCTGAAATGCAAAATATAGAATGCATGATGATAAACTGCAGGATTTTATTTTGGTTTTCAATAAATACTCTATGAGCATTATAGATAAATATATAGATAAAGTTAACAAGCCACTCAGGAGGAATTTACTGAATAAGTCTACTAGTTATGTTTTGCTATATGTCACTCTAAATGATAGCCTGTTATCCATTTGCCTTTTATCTTTCTATCTAGAATATGTGTGGCCCAATAAAAAAGAATAAATTTGTAAGATAAACAGCTCGCTTTGCAGATTTAAGAGTCTAATTTTCACTTTACACAAAATTGAATTTTTTCAAGGCAGCGAGACGATGGAGTTTACTCTAGCACTAATCCCTCTGAAAAAGCAAACTGAAAACAACAATGAAGCAAAGAAAGATGTGGGTGGTCTGAAGAGTTTTCTTTTAGATTTAAGTAGACATACAGTAGATAGCTCCAAAGTCTTTGCTCCAACAGGGGCCTTACCTTGAAGAATTTTTCTCCCACAGTGAAAGCATTCCTAAGACTTTAAAGCTGGGCTGAGGGGTTTTCTTTTGAATTCCTCTGCCTACAAAGCCCATCGAAGCGCTGGAGGCCATCGCTACCTGAATGAGCAGCTTTACGTCTAAGTTCTTTTATTCCAAACAATGAAAAGATATGTTCAAGGCTGCCGACTCCCCCCATCAAATGTTACCCCAGATTCTTACTAGGACCCCATTTTGGCAAATTGTACCTATTTGTCAAGGCACTTAAGTTTAAAATGTGCTTAACTTTAAAATGCATTTAAGTCTCACTGACTCTGCTACCAAGGCTTTTTTATACTGAGTCTCTTAAAGCAATCTATGGAAAGTGAAGGGGAAAAAAGTGACACAGAAAAAGGGGAAGAGATCAGCAAGGAAAAAGTTAAGAAGCAAACTGGTGAATACAGACTATGCCAAGAAGAGTGTATGTGGGGAATGAAAAATCTTCAGCTCTACCAATAACTGTGTATTCTACACCTCTGATGTCCCTTTTGTCCTGTTATTGAGACCCCCTTCCGAAGTAGAAACTCTCAGTTCTGTTAAATTGTGCAAAACTGTAGTAATGTTTTACTACAGACCTACAGAACTAGGATTAGCCCCAGCAAATTAATTTAATTTATGATTTACTCGGGATTTGAGCTATGGTTTTTGGGCTGCTCAATTCCGAGGATAAAAGATCAGGAAGGAAAGAGAACAGTTACTTATCTTACAGCCATTGTGGTTCACTGAGTTATGTGGTCTACATGATGTGCACTCGATGCACGTGAGATTAGACTGCTTTTTTTACTATCTACTTCCATTATAGGCAGGTCTACGTCCTGAATGTCTTCCTGCCCATCCCTACCTTTCCTGATTCGAGTGCAGGAAATAACAAAACAGAGTATAAAATATTGTATAGATGTACAGGCTAGATACAAGGCATCTGAGCCTTGCCTCTGAACTTACTTTCGCTGTGCTTTCCTTTCACTCTGAAAGCATCTGTTCACAGCAAAAGTCATGGACAGAAGTGCAAAAAACAACATTCAGTTCTATATGTGAAACCGGTCTTTGTGTCAGTATAAAGAGAAGGCAACAGCTGTGAGACCTCCAGCTGCTCCGTATGCTGTACCTGCTGGGCGGGCAGGTACCGCTCCGTGGCACAGGACACAGAGGAATTCAGCCATGAAGCAGCTTCTGGGGTGGTATGACAGGGACATCCCTGCGTACCATGCCTCAGCTACACTTAATAACTGACTGTGCACATGTTCTCATGGGACAAACGCAAGGAAAGAAAGTTCACTTTAACATCCGTATCAGAAGGTGGCAATTAGCCGCATACCCAAAGAGCCAATTTGGCCAAAATTTGAGCAAATCTATTTGCTACACAGACTGAAATTAAAATTAAGCAATCCATAAAATCAGTATTTGAAGGACTAGCCCTTCTTCAGACAGATGCGCACTTCTCAGGAGAGGAGGGACAAAAAGCCACCACTCCTCGCCTAGCATGGAGATGACCCAGGTAGTGCTGCAGGCTGCTCTCACCTGTGGTACCCAGAAAGGAAACTTCCACAGAGCCAGATAATCCCAATAAACAGTTTTGAGCCAGGAGCGCTTTTACAGTAGCAGGTTAAAAGAAAGTGAGAAACACACTAGTGAATCCTTTTTTACAGCAGGTATCTTACTAGGTATCAGAAATTATCTACCCAGAAATGAGCCATTGCCACGACTGGCAGTGCCCTCAGCACACGGACAGAGATGCTACAGAGGCACAATGCCAACTTCAGTGGGTATTTCTAGAAAAGAGAAGACAAACTTAGGGAGATAGTGAATCTGTGTACTCAAAGCATAAGCTATCTAGCCAGTCATATGAAGAGCAAAAGAAACAGAATTATTTGAAATTTCCATATATGTTCTGTACAACTGGTCTACCTGTCTAGGATGAGTATAAACATGATTAGAAAAGGATTGATTGCTTTTGTAAAAAGAAACCTGTTTTCAGTTGGTTAGGTAGCAGCACTGACTTCAGTCACGTTAGCAGCCTAATTTTCAAAGGAGCATCTACATACATGTCCCATAAATTTTACCAGAGTATTTATTTGCTGCCTGTATGTGAAAGTGCAGGGATTCACAAAGAGGTACTTTCACGTTCAAAGCAGCTAAACTGCAGTCCTCATGCAGACTAAATTATCAATGAAGTCAGTTGGAATTTGTCGACACAAGGATTGCCAAATTAGCAAAAAACAGGCAATCGCATGGAAAAGGTAACCAACTCACAAAATAGGTAATCACACAAGTATGTGTTTGCTCTTGCACATTTTTCAGACATTATTAAAGAACCCTTTGAAAATGTGGCCAAAAGCCTTTAAAGCTGCACATAATCCCAGGTTTTCATATATTTCTGAAATTCAAAATATTTGTAGTTCTTTAGAACCGCCTGTAAAAGTTAATGAAACATAGTGCAATGAGAAGTGGTAGTGACGACGGTTATTTTTTGATGATCTATAAACCACCCAGATTAGCCCATCTTGTGGCGGGAAAAAATATATCCTGAATCTAATGTCAAGAAGGGAGTTAGAAGATATTCCGTGTGTTAATGCTGTCACTGCTGCCACCTTTATGCAAGTATGCCTGGACTCGACCACCTAATTCCCTGGGAAGCAGTATAGGATATGCCAAGTTTCTGGGAAAAACATGCTTTACCTTTCTTGCCTATTCCTTAGAGAAAGCTTTAATAATACTGAAAATAGTGGAAAATAGGAATATAATTAGGGATATAATTAACCATATTTTTCTATCTACCTRAAGTAGCTTCAATTAGTATGCTTCAATGTAAATGAGAACAGAATCTGACCCAGTGCTCATAATTTGAAATTAGAATCCATTTGGAGATGTCACTACACTTTTTTGCAAGTGAAGTTCATGGCTTAAAATGACAGAGTCTAATATTACTAAATATTACAGTTATATTTTAGGCCTCCGGAAAGAGTTACTAATGTCTTAGGTCAGGAACAACTTGCTGTCTCTATTGTTTCATCAAGGATTTAGGTTTTATAATGACCATATATGGGAATCTTAAACTGTTAGGCATTAATATGGATTGGCAGAGAATTTGTTTAAACAGAGAGCTATTTTAGAAGAGAATTGGAAAGGAGGCCTACTAGTGAGAAAGCAGCATTCACATTGTTTGTATTATTAGAAATAAAGATTATACCAAAGGTTCCACTAGTAAATAAAAAGATACCGCTTCTGACATCAGGCTTTCCACTTACCCTTCTGAACCACACAGGCAAACAAAAGCCACAAATTACCCTGCCTCTGCTACTGACTAGTGCATTAGCAGATTTAAATTTAAAATACAATCTAAATTAAACTGATGTAAAATGGCTATAACCATTTATATGAGGTAAGCCTTGTGACGTTTAGAAGTGGGCGAATGGCAGTCATAGCCAATACCTCGGGCTACAGGGGAGCTCTCTAGGTGTTATTTCAAGCACAAGAGAAAGGAAGCCAAAATATTCTAGGCGCCTTCTCAGTAACTGGTAGGCTGGTGACTTGGGGGCAGCACACACACCTTAAGCCCATACCTGGAGCACGTGACACACTTGAAGATTGGTGGTTTTCACGCCCCATGGGTGCAAAACACTTTGCACAACAATACTGCATGTATGCAAATGTTGGTTGTATCTTAATGCTTTTCACTGTTGTACGCATTCTGAGAAACACGCAAAGGGCTGTCTATACTGCACAAAGAGACATCAATAGACACTTAACCAAAATTAAGYTTTTGTTTATCACAAAATGTTTCTTATCCTCTTTTTTCATTTTAATCAAATCCCCTACAGAGTTTTTGTTTTGGATTTCTTAGCAGTCTTACTTTTCAAATTGTTCTAAAACTTTAAAACCTTTTAAGATAATCAAAGTTCAAACACAGTTTCTGAGTACATCATTTTAGCTGCCCAATTTGTTTGAAGAATCCTGTGACCAAAAGAAAATCAGATGTAGTACTTAAAAAACAGGGTTGGTTACTTGCCATTAACTTAGAGAGCTCAGTTTGAACTGAAAATTAAGCATATTGAAAAAAAATGATTTTTTGGAGAGCACATTTTTTGCATGAGACCTTTTTAACTGTATCTTTTTTTTTAAAGAAAGAAGACATCTTAAGCACCTTACAATAGCTTTCATTTAACAGTTGGCAGAAGGAAACTCCCAGATGAACATTGGCCTGTGTCTTTCTCTTTAACCAGCTGAGTGATCCAGGCTTTTAATAAAGCTGTTCCAATTATTGTAAAAGTCATCTAGTACCTTATAGCCACAAATATTGACAGTTTATTGCACAACGCATTCATGACATTTGAAGGTCACATCATACATAATACATACACTTTTATAAAAGTGTCTGGAACAAAGAGATACATGATCAGCAATTACATCTTACCATTTGAGGGTATGATTTTATACTTATTTAAAATGAAATACTATATGAAATGCAAATTGTTAATAAAACACAAAATAGTTCATTTTCTGTATTTATTGTTTTATTAATCAGTGATACTGGGTTCAGTTGTACAAAATCAGTGGAATGCGGTCCATGCCCCAAGAAGATTACAGTTAAATATCATTATCCTGCAAACCATCACACATATTCTTAGCTCAGCATGAGAAGAAAGTGAGCTCAAAACTTTAATCTCGGTACTGTATACCTCTCCAGCCCTACTGAATTCAATTAAACTTCAACACTTAGATTTGAATCAGGACCTTAGCATATTATTGAAATATTAGTTTTGATAAAATTGAATCAAAATGAAACTGAAAAGAGTGCTAAAGAATTTTTTTTAATATATGCACATGCAAGCATATCAAACTTATCCATCCTCTTCCAGCGCTCATGACTTCTAAGGTGATTCTAAAATCACATGCACATGCACAAATGGTATAATTAAAAGGTCTAAGTTGCAATTTATGCAGTCAGACCTGTGCACAGTCCTTCAGTGAAGTCAACAAACATCAGAAATACACAGAGCATGGCCATGAGAGTGCTTGTCTTTCGTTAAATAGTCTTCACTTTTGTGGTATCACCACTAGATCCTGGAACGTCAAGCTACCTAATGACAGCTGAGCTTGCAGCAAATGACCACGGATCACTACATCGTTCCCTCTAACACTGGTTTTGCTGGTTTGTTTCAAAATCCTGCTATCTTCTTTCCTAAGCTCTTCACATGCAAGACTCTTCCACCATCCAACTCCTTCACTGGCTTTTCAGTTCTGCTACTCCAAAATCATGGCTTTGAAATCCCACTTCCTTAATTTAGCTGTATAGATCAAAGCACTTCAGATCCCAAATAACTGAGTTTGCCAGATGAGGTTCATGAAATTCCACTAGAGCTGTATAATCTTTCCACAGGAAAAGTGGATTCTTTAGAAGAGGATGTACTTCGTCATTTATCAGAACAATGGGTCTGTTTGCTATCTTGACTGCAACACTAGTTACTCTCAGTGATGAGCTTCTGCTTGTTCTTGCTTTCTTCAGAAGTGCACATCTGAGCTGCCAGAACACCTTATTGTACTTCTCTGTCCAGAACATGTATCTTCACAGGCCAAGCAGATACTCTTTGCATCAGCAATGGTGGGCTTAAATACGTACTCATGGATCTTTCCTTGGTATTTTGCCAATGTTCTTTGCCATCCATCCTCAAAATTTACTCTGGTGTTCATTTATACTTCTGATAGCAATGTTATCTCCCAAACCTTCCATGTGACACACTTTCCATGGTTCTCTCCTCCTTTTCTTAAAACAAGCTTAGAATATTCTGGATTTTTAACAAATGCTCATGCCAATAGCAGTCTGATTCTTATGTAAGCCTGTCTCACTAGTTTTCTTACCCAAACCCTTGACTCACCTGTGTTAGCTTTGATCCTGTCACCTAAATTTGAAATGGGCACTTGATTACTGACCAGACAGGATGAGGTTTTTCCACACTTCATACAGATTGTTTACTGCTTTTGGAGAAAATTCCAGTGGGGAATCTAAGCAGAGAAGCTATCCAACTGGACCATCTTTTGGATTTGTATGTGTTATTTGTAGGCAGGTGTTCAGGTACCAGATGGCCTTAAAGCCCATACTACTAAGGTTATAGCAGCTTCTACAGGCTGTCTGCATCATATTCCCATCTCTGAGATTTGCAGAGTGGCTACATGGAGCTTGATAAACACTTTTACCTAGCATTGCTCTCCTGATGCCAAGGCTAGATCAGATATCCAATTTGGGAGAGTTGCCTTACAGTCCCTCTTTAATTAAGTACTCCTGATCTCCCACTCCTGGGATGGATTGCTACTGCTGATTAAGCTCCAGAAGTAAGGATCTGTGGAGGCGATTTCATGAGGGAGAAAATGAAGTTGCTAGCTAATCAACTAAAATAACCATTAACTGGACTTCTGTGAATGAATATATTGCCGCCTTCTTGCTTCCATACTTAGTCTGTTTCTTCCACATGTTAGCATCTCTACATACCTATAAACCAAACAGGTAAGGTGTACTTCATTATGACCTCTATCTTGTTCCTAAACTACATGTGGGACAAACAGAACCATTTGGGACAGTGTACAGGCTACACCACGAAGAAAATCTGAGACGGTGTCAGTAAACTGTAGGAAAGATGGTGAATCTGGGTGGAAGAGAGTGGTAGCGAACTTATTTTCTCTAGGTTCTTCCCATGTGCCCAACAATGCAGAGTCTGTGAGATTTTAAAAAGCACAGATTAACACCCAACTCCACATAGTTTTCAAAATCCATTAATATCTTTTAAAATCTTTTGAGTACTTGTATGGAAATATTTAATAACTACACTAGCCAAGTTTCACCCTGAGTTGCTGGGCTTAAACAAATCCAAAACCCAAACAAATCATTTTTTCAAGTCAGAATCACAGACTTGTCTACATTATAAGTAGCTCTCAGGGCATCTGGCATCATTGGAGAAGTTTTTGCATACTATTGATTAAGAAAACCCCTTTTCATTATTATTATCTTATCACAGGGTGGCAAAATCAGCATAGAAGTGCCGGTAGCAGGTCATCAGATTTTATAAAAACTCATTCTAATAAAGGAAAATGTAAATTATTTAAAATGTCACAGGAACATCTTTCTGTCGATGCCAGTAAGAAAGAAACCAACAATAGAATCAGTCACATAAAAACAACTGTACAGATAGCTAAATTCCTCATTTCCCCCTCAACAAAATGAGAAAGAATTTAAGACTGTCACTCATTTACAGATTACTGATTACAGAGGTGCTGACAGTCTCCAAAAAGTGAATAATGTCACGGTGTGTTACAACATTTGGACAGACTATGATAGTATAGACTTTTCCAGTATCAGTATTTTCTTACTTTTTACTTTCCAGTGCTGCCTTCAAACTAAATGACTGCTTTGAGCTAATACAAATACCTCTGTAAATAATTCTTCTCCTATTTAACTTCTTTGCTACATGCCACTTCAGTAAAATTTCTAACTTCTTTCCCCATTTCACAAAAAAAGAGTTGTACTTGAAGAAATACTTATGAGCAACTCTGAACTGCTGAATCTATTTTACTACACACTTTTTCTATAAATAAAATACGTTAATTACATGAGTTTTGCTATAACGGAAAAATACTGATTAAATTCATTACTTCTAATCTTAAGAAGGGATCCTTTAACTGTTTGGTATTTTTTTTCCTCATTGGTTTAACAGTGTGTTGTGGGCATACTGAGATCACGATGTCTTCAAACACGATATTTATGAATGGGGTCATTAATTTTTTTATACTAATGATGTATATCAAAAAGTACATTACTAGGTCAATCTGTATCCATGTTTTGTAAAATAGCCTTAAAGTACACTGATACTATAACATGGTATTTGTGGGCTATAAAAACATTAAATGCTGCCTATGGAGCTGATATATCAATAATCCAGTTTCCCTTTGCTACTACAAAAATATAGAATTTTTCWTCTGAACTATCCTGGTAAAAAAAGAGAAAGAATACCACTTTGAACGCTCTCCTCTGATTTAGCTGAGCTTGTGGCAATAACTGGTTTAGGCATAGGCTTCAGTATGCTGGAATGATCCTGAAACTAATTTTGCATGTGTTGGAGTTGGACTGCGGCCATGCACGTCAGTATGCTGGAACAGAGTTATCTAAATCCTGAGCCTTATTTTACATGTGCTGGTGTTGGACTGTGGCCCTGCAATCTTTTAGGTCTCCATCTGTAGCTATCAAAGCCAGGGTGTGCCCAGCCCCTCGCTACTGCTCACTGCTTTCCTTCCACAGGAAGGCTACAGGCTCACAACCACCCTCCCACACATCGGTGTGACGGGGAGCTCCTCAGAGTCCTGGCAGGCCTCATCAACCTTCCTCTAAAGCCTCTTTGCTACCATGGCCAGCCTTCTGCAGCGCATCACACTTCTGATATCACTATAATCCTAGGTAGTTATCACGTCCCATATCAGTGATGAGAAGTATCAACCTCTGGGACAGATGTTCCCTCAGATTCAGTGAGTTAATTCCTCTTTCAATATCAGGTAAAATAGCCCACTAATTTTTAAGCAAGCTATGGAGACCACAGCTCCCAGACTGATGGAAGGCCCCTGCCAGCTTCCCAGCCTGACAGTGCTTTCCCTGAGACCATCGGCCAAAGGGATTTGAAGCCCAGACAGTATAGTCAGAAGCTAGCAGTTGTTTTCTTCTGGGGAAGGGCACAAGAGAAGAAAAGATCAGGCACTCGGAAGCCACGTTCCTCCAAAAATACAAGAAACACTGGCTGTGCACAAATCTGGAACACCAACACAGAGGCAGTAATGGGGACTGAGCAAAGCAAAGGTACTTATCACTCCCCTAAGATGAACCGGTAACCTCGAGGGACATACAGGCTGATGGTAACACAGTACAAGGCTTTTGCAAGCCTTTGTCCACTTGTTTACAGTTCCTCCACATTAATCCACCAGCAAATACATATTTTAACCCATCAGGAGCATCTATAAAATTAGGAGATAATCTGGACTAAACTATTTGCAAGCACATTTCTCTACCAGAAATTAATAACATTTTGTCTCTATGAAGCCTACCAAACCGAGGAAACAACTTCACACTAAGGTCAAAATTAGACATTCGAATGAAGATCGGGCGTTCCTCTGTGACTGAACAGACACAAGTTAGCTTACTGTCTGCCTCAAGACAGAGGAAGACTTATTTTAGAAGGAGGGTTGTTCCATCTCTTAACTTATTAGCAATGCACTTTCTTCAAACTCCAACAGCAAAAGAAATTCAAAACCCAGGTAGTCTGCATGCACGGAAGCACCTTTTGTTTAATAAATAATTCAACCATGTATTCCTTTTTAATTTAAAAATGGTCTGACTGAACAGTCAACAGAGTGAACTAAAGTTGGCAAAATACAGTGTTGAAAAATTAAAAAGTGTATTCAAGGCCGTCTTCATTTGCTTCACTTCTCATATACTGGAGAGACAGGCTGTGCTGAAGTTCTAGCTTTTTTCTTTTTCTTTTAAATTATACACATACAGTCACATGATGCTCACTTGATTTTGAAAGCTGCCTTGCCCTGGAATTAGTCTGTTTCTCTTTTTGTTACCAGCACAGCAGCCACTGCTCCTCTACCCCATGAACGTCATCAGAAATTCAGCCAAAACGTTCTCATGAGCTCCTCTGCCATGCCTGTGAGGGCCAGACTTAACTATCGTCCATCTTGGAAAACAGAAATACTGTAAAACATTCTGGAAATATTCAGACTATCATCTGAATGATGGTCCCATGTATTAATAAGAGTATGGTAAGGTACAGGAAAACACATCTGGCTGCAAAGATCTGCAGATAATAATGCAATGAAATCCATCCTGGGACTGAATTTGTAACACACGATTGCAAATGCATACAAATACTTGGAATCAGTCGAGTGCATTTGGTACTGACTGATCTCTTGAAGACAGTCAAAAGCATATAGCACTATTTTAACTATGAATTCACAAGCTCAGTTTCTGTAAAACAAAATTCTTAGCAGTAAGCAGCTGAGGATAAGAAGGAAAAAAGCAAATAGAGTCAATTCTTACACTTAGCCTTCTGCACCACAGTGTTTAAAAGAATTTCTTGAATCTTAGAGCAGACAGCAAGGAAAAAGTAGTGCTGTGGTGAAACCTCCTTATTTCAGATTCCTGGAGATCTATCCATTCCCCCACACATCCCAAAGCAGCAGCAGGTACTTAATGCCTTCCTAACAAAAGGACAACCTTTTAGTCTCCACTCTGCTGAGTGTTTGATACCCATCACCGTGAATGGCTTTACAATGTTTTGCACACTTTCTGATCAGTGTCTTCTGAACCAATGACCAGAAGATACATGGGACCATCAGTCAGATGATGGTCTGAATATTTCCAGAATGTAACCATCACGCAACATCCACCAACATGAAATTACCAGCTTGATGATGCTCACGTGACATTAAATGCTGTCAGAAGGAAATCTTATCTCAGAAAGGTAAGATATGCAGGAAAGAAGATCTTTACGGGGAAGGAGAATAGGGGAAACCTAACCCTTACAAAGTAACACTGACTTTAGAGAAAATGACTCTATAATAACATATCTTTCAAAGTGGACATACATATTTAAAACACATCTTCTTAGAGCCACAGGATGACAGACATGAGTCACATTTGGAAGAGACAGAAGTTTCACAAGTACATCTTGAATAATTCCACAGCATAAAGAGGAAGACTAGTTTTTCACCAAATTTTCACTATTCTGAACAGTAGTAAAATTACCTGCAGTGTATGGGATGAAAACACTAACCAGACCAGATAAACACTTTGTACAGATAGGAAACTTTCAACACCTTGCTCTGTTGTGACAAAACAGCCTATGAATTATACGTACAAAATAAATCTCTGAATCTGACAAAATCTGAACAAACGCATCAGGATAACTATAGAGATTGTTTAGACCCAAACCTCTACCCTGCAAGTCAGAGAGTCTTAAGATTCTAATTTTGCCCGATTACTAGCCTACATTGAGACAGTATGCAGTAAGTACCATCTCAGTGAACAGACTAATTTAAACTCTGAGAATGCAGGCTACTGCATTTGTGGAGACATGTTTCCATGCCTTTTCAGGATGGTACTAGTGGGAGCCACTCCAATAGCCTGGCAAGCCCACGCAGAATTTGGTACATAACAAACTGGCTTGCAACTGATCACATTTGAAAGCTGTCTACAGTGGGACTGGCCAACCTGACAAAGTAATGTATGGGGTTGAGAAAAGGTGAATGGCGGTATAAACTGGTCAAATTAAAATAATTTCAACGATTTTACTAGTACAGGTTCTTTTCTGGCTACAGATTCTGTGATATCTCACTACAGATACATGCCCAGTCACGAGGATCATACGTCATTTSTTTCAAAAAAGGGATCCTGTTGACTACTGGGCAGTGGAGCTTGCTGATACATGACGAAACATTTTAATAAAGGGTGGACAACCAAAACCTGTCACTCCTAACAGTCAGAAACTCTATACTGCTATCATACTAAGTTTTATCATAAAACTGCAGGAGAGTAGCATTGTATATTTAAAATAAACAATGACGGGAAAATGCAATTTAGGAAAGGCAGCTCAGATACCAGACAGGACTCTGATGAGTGTTATAGATCCGTGGAATTGCACTCCAGAAAAGAATTGCTGGATAGACCATCACCTGCAGTACTGCTCTGGTGAGTGCTGTTCATCAAACAACACACTTCCTTCTCTGTATTCCAGGATTCTTTTCAATTCAAATTTGTTTTAGTTACGTTGAATCACTGCTCATCTACTAAGATATTATTTGATTTTTTTTTAAAGAAATTTCTTTCTTCTTGGATACACTTTCACCACAGTTTTTTTGAAGTATGAGAGTAAACACACAGTCCCTATGATGGCAATTTCCATTCGTAGTTTGACAACTAAATGTTGCAATGTTACTTGAAATCCCTGCCTCTTATCTTTCAATTTTTCTTTAGGGAAAAACAGCACAGAAATATATTCTGTCACCTACTTGAAAAGATGCAGATATAATCCACCTATGATGATTGCAATTTTTGGAATTAAGACTGTGATCCAAAACAGCAGTATGATCTACATTTTAACCACAGCTATTTCAAGAAATGAAACCAAACTCAGTGATTCTCCACAAATTTATCTTTATTCTGATAAGGCTTTGCAAGATTTCTGGCTGAGAATGCATTACATCAGTTAGCATTATTGAAAATATTCCCTGAAAATTATGCATCGTAAGACCATAGTGGAAGCAGAATTATAGATAGGAGATGGTATGTGTCCAGACCTTTGCTTGTCATCTATGGTGCAGAAGTTGCTAGCCATCAAATGTTTTAAATATCTGAGGGTCTTCTGATGGCAGACAACCAGCAACATAAGATCGGTTAGTCTGACTGTCAACATCATCGGCAAACCCATTGCCTCTGGCATTATCTGGGGCTTTGGTGGGCACAGTCATTTGAGGGAGCAATGGCAAACCAACCTTCCCCACTGGGACAGGGTGTACTAGGGACGTGGCTGAAGCACACTGACAGCATGGGAACGGATGGCAGTCAAACTGGATTCCTCCGAGGATCCAACCCTTTCGCATCCTCCTACGGAGGGTACTGTACTCCACCAGCAGTTTTAGCAATTTCAGCCTATCTGTCTGCACTCTAACACACGCAAAGGCACCGAAGCTTTCTCTCAAAACAGATTTTCATTAACTTGCACTACCAGACCCTCCCCTATGCAAAAACAGAAGGAAGTTTYGCAGAAGTTCAATGAAGAATTCTCTTACTCGACAAATTTGCTGCATTTTTAGTACTCTTAACTACTGGTTAATAGGGTCAAACTGGCAATCTGGTCACGCTGAGGAAAGGAAATCTCTAAGGGTAATGTTTKTGCTCCAAGTTGGAGAGAACTCCTCAGAAATATTTTTCTGGATTCTCCCTCTAATCCTTGAGCTAGAACTTCACTGTTGTAGCAAAAAACTTTCAAAAGGGTTAAACAGGTTTGGTGTTAAAATCCCATTATGTGTCGTTTGGGAACTGAMCTGCCTTAGATTGCACTAAAAATCCTCCTGACCAGACCTTTCGATGTATTCTTTCAATTTATATTTGCACCCTTCATTTCTTCAACTGCAGTAGTTTCTCCAGGTAACAACAGGCCAATGTGCCTTTGAGTATCTGCCACCGATGGAGCTTTAGTGCAGAGTTAAAACGTGGTKCAATCCACTGTGAAACATGACCGAACCCAAAACTTATTCATCCCTCCAGAAGCATCAAAACAAAAATATTCCTCATATAGGTTAAAACATTCAGAAATAGCAAGATAACTCAATATTGGCAAGAAYAGATATGCCTTAATTATTTTTAGAGATGTTTCTTTTGAATGGAAAATTAACCAAATACAACAAAAAATAAAAAATCAATTAGCAGTCCTAATTAAAGACAATCATGTTTCCTCCCATCCAACTGAACTCTAGCAGAAACTTTTTGGGCATTTGCAGTCTCAGTGACACCACTCTAAATGACAAATTTTAGAGTTCAGAAGCTACATTTTGTGACGATCCAAGTCCTGTCCAAATCTCTCCCGAAGTTCTAAAACTGACCCCTCTAGATCACACCCAAATCATATGCTAAAGAGCATCAACCATTAATTGCTTCCTCTGGCTATATCGGCATAGCAGACACTGTACTGCATAATGGACTATGCATTTCT
>JASVER010000007.1:7941231-7963731 GCA_030449065.1 Oceanodroma leucorhoa | reverse complement strand
AACCTGTCAAAGCCCATTAAGAAACCTGAACAAAACTCTTCTGGAGTATGTACTGTACACCACCATGCAGTATAGCACATCAAGCCTCAGATCTACGCTGCTCTTCTCTGTGGCATTCTGCAAGCCCCTTGGATGCAAACATTGTTTTTCAATGGCCTACATCAAAGACAGTTTCCTGTTCACGTACGAAGATGGAAATACTAACGTAAGAATGCCAAAACATCTAGCCAAAAATGATTCTTCTGCATCCACCAAGCTAATGGCCATCTTGCTGATTTTCATTAGGTATCCCTTATGAGTTTTACAGTCCCTACAACCTTAGGAATACATCCTGTATGGGGAAAAAAAAGGCATTTATCTTATCAGTCATCTATCTCACACCACAGAAATGTTTACTTCCAATGAAGAAGTGCATATTTGTCAGTATTTCAAATACAAAGCAACCTACTAACAAACCCATTAAGAAAAAAAACTATGTATTTAAATAGCACTTAAGTTGCAACAAAAATTTTGTTGAAGTAAAAATCATAGCTGACGCTGAAGCCCTGCAGCCCTGACCTCCAGCAATAAAGAACAAGCCTGAGATTAATTGCCGTATCAGTTCTTTCTCTTGCAGGGCTGTTGGGAGTGTAACTTCTTGCAGACACGTTCAGGAAGAGCACTAGGCATAGCTCATTCGCGACCTGGGCCAGCGGACACAGAAAATCCTTCTAGTACTTCAAAGTTACAATCTCATCTCCACCAGCTCCTCATTTCAAAGCTGTCTAAGCTCAGAAACTCAACACCAGCCTATTTCCCAGCGTAGCACCAGAATGGGAAGGGAAYGAAGTTTTCCATCCCTAACACTGAGAACTGGATGGTGCTTTTCATGGTCCAGTCACAACYCAGCACGGTGTTTAAGCTGCATTTTTGCTTAGAGCTCAGCGAAACCAGGATTTGGTTTTGGGAAACTTATGTGCTTCATGAGTTGTGAAAGAGTCCCTGAGTTAAACGCAGTGGGGTTTTCAGAACACAGAAGCTAGGAATGGAAGTAACGTGGAAATTTTGGACTCYTTGGGGAAACATGTACAAGGCATGCCTCACTAATAACACACTATGAAAAAAGGCAAAATGTTCCTCTGTGTCAGTAATGATATCTTCTCAGTTTGGCCTTTTAATGCTGATGCCAATAGTAGCCCCATCCAATTTTAAAAGTAGAATATATTTCACTAATTTTTACTGCAATTCCCTACTATATTTTATAGTAATAATACTGTTACAGCTATGATGATCTAAGGACATAAGCACAGCAGAATTTGCAAGAAGTAACAGCTTATATTAAAACTTAACTAATATTAAAACAACCAACATAACCTGAAGARGCAGGAATTCAGGCACAAATTATTTTTCAGGAGCAACACACACAACAAACCTCAAGCTCAGTTACTGAAGTTAAACTCAAAGTAATTGTTCCCAGTCTACACTTATCTCATATTTAATAGTGTTGTTTGGTTTGGGGTTTTTTTGTTTTTAAGCAACAACTTTAATATTTATTTTTAGGAAAAAAATAATGGTAAGGAAATAAATTATTTGTTTACTTTTCAAGATATCCATTATAGCAAACACAGAAGCACTGAACTCGATGTAACTGTAAAGTAATTCTGCCACGGACAACACTATTCTGTTGTGGTGAAGGACAGACCTGTAAACCAACACAGCTCTGTCCTGCACCTTACAAATGTTGTGATAAAATATGAGTTTATTATAAAGGTCACTGTCAGAGGCTAATCTTTTTTTTTTTTTTTTGTGGGAATCTAACCATTTGCCACTGATGACTCAACCCCTGACAGTCATCTTTTAAAAACTCCTAACCATACATTTCTAAGAAATATGGTTTTGTGTGACACACCTTCCTGTGCTGGAGGTTACAGTCAGTATCTGAAGAAAATGGAGAATTTTGCTAAGTATGGATACTACCATGTTTCTTTTAGTGGTATTTCTGGGGATTTCTGGACAGGTGGGTGCAAAGATATTTTTGACCAAATCCTCTAATTCATAACTAAATAAAAATCCCCTTAATTTAAAAGGAAAGTACATTAGAATTGGTTTAGGTCAGTAAAATTAAAAAGCTTAACTTTCSTTATCCAAAGTCCAAAAAGAATCCTGCAAGGTTTGCATACTCAAGTCTTCTGATAACTGTTCATGAGAAAAAAAAAAAATTGTACAAAACTTATATTATCCCCAGTATGAACTTACTGTTAATTGAAGTTTTGATAACTGACAATAAAGTGGGAACTACTTCATCTGCCACAAACTCGGAGAATACTATTTGGATGCAGTTTGAAATGGAAATCGTCAACTACCCTGTTTAAATATTAAAAACCAGAGGGGTGGGGCTCGGCTCAGTTTCACTAAGCTCAGCACACCACAAACCACTGCAACACCGCCATTTAGCTTTTGTGCACAAATGTTTATCCACAGATCTCAATGCATTCAACAAAGAAAGCTCATCTGTATTTCAGAACAGCAGAAACTGGAGCATATAAAGACAAAATTACCTGCCTAGGCTTACAGAAAAGTTTGTGGGAGAAAGCAGCTCCTTTCACTTTACTCCCAATCCTATCCCATCCCCATGGCATCAACAACCTTGAAGTAGTCTACAGTAAACCTAAATATTTAAAGCCATATGTTCAACTCATTTCAGCACAGATGACCTGACAGACTAAAAGACAAACATCACAGGTAGAAGCTATCACACAAATCAATACTACTGTGTCACTCCATATATAGGTCGTTACAAGAAATGCACATTGCAAGACACTTGCAAAGCTGCACTGAATGAAATATTTATAATTGCAGAGTGGACTTGACACAAATAAACATCTTTAAAATAAAAAAACACCATCCTTATTCACAGTTTGTTGTGCAGGTACAAAGTGATGGACTTCCGTTTTCTAAGCTGTCCATTTGCTTGCTTTTATCAAGTACCTCTTTGTTCTCAAACACTTCTCAAGAACCTTTCTTGCAGCAATTCCCAGTGCCAGGAAGCTCCATCCACTGCCAATGGTCTTCTGCATTGTCCAATAAGAGCCCCACAAAAAATTGTTGTTGCATCACAGAACAGAAAAAGACATTTACAACTATTTCACTGCAAGTCCTGGAAAACAGCAATCCGTACCATAAATTCAGAGAGACCCTTAAAACGTAGAAACTACTAGGCGGGACAAGTACAATCCACCAAAAGAGGAAAGTTTTTCAGATCCTAACTTTGGGTTAGGATGACAGAAGATGGAGAGCTTTTGAGTCTATCTTCAGAAAAATTTCACAATGGGTTTAATATTTATCATATAAATTCAAACAGTTTTATCTTAATAGAATGCAAAGCCTAACAAGGGTTGTAGCAGGTATTTTTACACAGGCACCTCTTCACTTGTCATAAGGACAGAAAGCAATAATTATTTAAAAGGACCTGAAACAACAGACAGTTTGAAAACAGAGTAAGGAAAATGGTATCAAATTGAAACTGCATGGACAATTTAGGCTTAAAGAATGTAATTACACAAACTAAATTAAGGAAAATTCTCCTTCTGAGAAAGGCAGGGCATGGTCTTTAGTCTGACAAGTGGCCAAACATGTTCCTTAGCCTGCTAAAAAAACTCCTGTAGCACCTGTGTCTCATAGCACTGGAGCAATCCGCAGGGAACTGAATCCAGTCTGTAAATCACAACACACCTGAGCACTGTTCCCAGCACTGACACTATGTAAGATGATGCCTTTTGTTTCTTTGATCAAGATTCAAGACATTTATTCTAGATCCAACAGTGGAGTGAGATAAGCCTGCAACTTTAGGCAGGATGGTTAAAAGCGACTGGTTTTCAGAAGAGCTCACTACTGGCAGCTACTGCTTTTTCAACTGACAATAAGATTCTTAGTTCCATTGCTTTCAGCTGCTCACCTGTACAATGAATGTAATAATATATATATATATATATATATATATATATAGTGGGAAATGTATTATAAATTTACGATTAATACGGGTGTGAAAGTATATCACCTGGTGAGTAATACTCTCCACTAAAATTCTTGAACCTCCCCTTCCTATTTAAATAATGTGATAAACTCCCTGGATTTTGTAGGGTAGTACTACTACATCTTGAAGTTGTACATCATCTAGATGCCTTGATGAATTAAGTTCAGTATCACTAGTACCAAGTTTTTGTAGGACATAAACTGATTTTATCATCCCTCAGTCTCACTCAATGTGATCTCCCACACTGATCTGGGAGCCTCTTCATCCATTTGCTGTACCTGCATCTTCTCACGGGCCTTCTCAGTCAGCCTGAGGGAGAATATGCTGTAGCCGTCTACTCTGCGGAGCATGAATCTGCCTGGTGCAAGTATTTCAGTATGGGAAATGAGAAGGCTGAAGGCAGCAGAAGCTTTTCTTACAGTTATTTTTGACAGGGGAACTAACAGTGAAAGACCTGAGAGCATGTTCTGCTTTCAGCATTAGGGAGCAAGGAGCAGAAGCACTCCGGAGAAGCTCAGGAAATTTTCTATCCAACTCCTCTCTACAAAAATCTCCCTGTTATCATCTTTGACTGACCTGGAGCCAGCTCGACAGCCCTGTTTCTTCCTCTCCAAAAATAGTGGCTTTGGGTATTCTGAAGAACTCTCAGCTATAAAGCTGGGTGCTATTAACGTGTTGTTTATTTTTCAACAACTGTGTTGCACAAAAAGCTTCTGAATTTGGTTTTCTCCCATCTGTAGGTCTGATGCTGCTGTTCCTATGCAAGCAAAGCCCTTCATCAAAATCAGTCATGTTCCCTACTTTTTATGTTTTATTATGATCAAAATACATATTTATACTATTACATAAAACTCATAGAATATGTAAAAGCACATAACTTCAACTGCAGTAAAACATGGACAAGACAGGACCTCAACGATATTAAGCTAGCRAGTGGGGTTTTTTTCTTCAGAAAAGAGGTCTCACAATGAGTTTTCTTTGTCCCTTAAATGAGACAATTTTAATGTAGTAGTTTGCAGTGCTCTCAGTTTTTGTGTAAACTATATAACAAAGCGTACAATTATTTTTCCTCATGGATTTTAGTGGAAAGCCTGAAGGAAATTTTCTTAAACTTGCTGCTTACCGCTTTCCCCAAAAGGGTATGTTTCTCTTTAAAGTAAAAGAAAAAAAAAAAAAAAAAANGAAAAAAAAAAAAGGAAAAAAAAAAGGAAAAAAAAAAGGGAGTTATATTACTGGTAACAAAGGTTTTAGCATCCACTAAAATGTCAGCTAAAGTTGCCAAATAAATACTTACATGCTGCTGATGACTGTTTGTTTAGGAAAAGGAGATTTAGCTGCTCACATGTTCATTAGCACACACAGAGAAATGGATGAAAAATTCTTTTGGTGCTTAAAACTGATGCCATGGCTGCTGCTTACAAGTATTTCTAATACGCAGTGGGTAAAAAGTGAATAATGACCAGATTAAGATATTTAAAGGAAAGCAATGATTGAACTTTTTTAAAAAAAATGAAGCAACCAGCAAAAATGCCCCTTCTTTTTTCCTGGTTACTCTATAAACTCAAAATGCTTGAAGCAGATTGCCTGTTAATTTAGCAAAATATGGTGATTTCTGAGCATTCCTGTGTGTTTACATATTTGAGTTTTGCAATGATTCAGGCATTATTGCTCTGTAATAGGTGTGGCTGCCTTTGAAATGTAAGCTCACAGCTTCTGTAGTCAGTGAACCATTGCTGATAGGGCTGACTAGTCAGAAGCAAAACTGGCTAGTTATGAAACTACTATAGTATATCCTTTATCTCATACACATTTAAAGGATTTACCTATCTATCCCACTGCAGACCTACTCATTGAGTAGGAGCCAACAGCATATGATTGTGTTAATTAATCTGCTATTGTGAGTAAAGGAACAGCTGCAGTGGTCTCGTGGATACGTTGTCAAAGGAAAACAATGTAATGTTAAGCTTCTGACTGCATATTCTGTTACAAAGGAGGTTTACGAGAAGTTAAATTCATAAATCACAGATCATTTTTATAATAATAATAAATATCATCTGACCTTTAAAGGAAAGGTTTTAGCATTCTTAATTTCAGTTTGAAATATGTTCTGAAATACGATACTTAAGCTTTAACCCAATTCTTTGTTTTGAAAACAAACATTCCCCAGAAATGATAGGAAATGGTAGTAGCTATAGAAATGACCTCTGACTGTACTAGATACATGCCATTGTAGTTTTAACAAAGATCAGAGCCCAAAATATCAAGTTAAAAGAAAAAATTGTTGGCTTCCATCCAATGCCTCTTCTAATAAAAACACAATTTCCAATATTATACAGAAATACAGAATGAAAGGAACATTCATTACAGGAAAAACACTTATTATTTACATAGGATTTTATCTTTTTTTATATGGAAAAGGGTACAAAAAAGACTTTTTCCTAAGTAAAATAACATAATCACTTTTGTGATTCAAATCTACCCCCTACCAAATCCTTTTGGACAGTATATACATTGATCTTTCATAAACACCCAAGTGGTGACTGACCCAAAAGAGAGAACAAATAGAAATTTTTTATGGCTGGCACTTAGAACACAACCATAGAAAATTATGTTAGAAAGGCAAGTAGGAAAAGTTTCACAATTCAAAGATGCCTTGATTCAACAGTAACCTTGTGCTATGGCCGGCATGATTTTATNTTTCACAATTCAAAGATGCCTTGATTCAACAGTAACCTTGTGCTATGGCCGGCATGATTTTATGAAAACACCCTGAGAGCCTTTTAATTCAGAAGTGGATTGCTTATTGAAATAAACAGAGGAATATCTGATACAACCATTATTTTAAATAACAGGGACCAGATTCTCCATGGGTACAATCAGCAAATCTCCGCTGGTATTCATATTCTTATGCCACTTTACACCAGCACAAGAGCTGGTCCAAAAAGTACTATCTGTCAAGCAAACATGTCGAATTACAGAATTCTTGTTTTGTTTTGTTCATTTCCTTTGACAGTTGTAGTTGGCTTTATTGGCATATATGCTTTCGATTAGATAAGCTGCTATTTTATTTCTCTTATATCTTTTATGTCTGTCATCTTTTTCTTTTCTCCTTATTTTAAAAAAATCTGTTAGATTTGTGGAACCAAGGACCCAATCCAGAACTCTGGTACACTGTAATGACTGATGATTTCAGAGGAACTACGCCAATTTAAATCTCTACAATGTCCTGGCACCAAAGGAGACGTTTCACTTCAATTGCCGTGGAACATATAAGAAAGCCTGAAGTAGATTTATTCATAATTTTAAGTGTGATTTAAAACAATGAAAAAGAAAGGAGCATAATTTTAGATATGAATCACCAGCATACAACTTGATAACCCAGCAGTAACTGTATGGCACCAAACAACAGATTTCAATCCAACATCAGGCTCCAAGGAAAGAGAGTAATGCCAGAAATTAGGACCCCAGTGTTTTAAACCCACAGAAGTGATATCTTCCAAATTAAAGGGTTGTTCACAATAAGAATCATTTTATGGCTCACAAAATGCAATATGAGCTATGGATACCCAAATAAATAAATAAATCTAATAATATCAGTGGTTGTTCTTTGCGTTTAGAGGATGTTCTTCTTCTTCAGAATAAATTCTGGTATTCGTACACCTAGTATCATGCAGAAGTAATATATATGAGCTCTTGAGAACTGCCATCTGTATTTGGGCTCATACACACTATTATTTAACAGATCTGACTATGCTTTATTAAAATATCAGCATGTATCGACTTCCTGAAACACACACACAGTATTCACCTCAACTATGTAGAATTGCCAATTGCTTGCATAAAGTCATTAAAACAACACCTTGTAACTTTAATCAGGCTCTGTGAATTCATGAGCATCATTAGTCACTGGGTTGATGGCTTTGGTGAGGTTGATTGGGTTGGGCCTTCATTACTACTTAGTATTATGTTTCATTTTCCAAGTCAAAATTCTCAAATAGAACAATTTCTTGGACTTTTTAAAGTCTGATTAAAACAGTGCTATGGGCTGAGACTTAGTTTGGTGTTACCCACTATTTTCATTTGACAAAATATGCCATAATTTTGGAGAAAATCAGATATATATTTTAATAGGAAATTACAGCTTTGATTACAGTACAGTTCATTTCAGGCTATGAAAAGAAGAATGCATGGAGAAGCAAATTCCCTAAGTTTCCATAATGGAAATCTAAAAAGTTCCCAGAAAATAACTGAAAAGAAAAGGTACGTTGGAATAAATATTAAATTCTGACAYGCTTATGACTGGAAGGCCATCCATGCAGCCTCAGCATCAGATATAATAAAGTTTTTAACTGATGTYCTCTTTCCTCAGAGATTAAATGAATCCTATACAGTGATCCTATACAAGGTGAAAGAGTATTTTATGATCCCTCGGATGGCTAGAAGAGCAAGTGATCTGGAGGTGACCGGAAATAGCACTTCAACTGCCCATTTGGTTGTTACGATTGTCAAAGGCCTCTCCAAAACGTAGAACATCCTAAACTGAAATAAACTTATCACCAACAACTACGACAGACATCTACCCTTTAATTAATGGAAACCTGAAGAGTGTTCTAGCTATTTGGGAGTTTGCTTATGGTTATACATTAGTCAATGTATCAAATGAAAACAGTTCTCGGATGTTCCATCAGTTGTCTGAGTTGAACAACTAGTACTGCTTTAGTCATCATAGCTTAGTAGCCGCTACTTATTAAAGCTGCCTGGTTAAAAACTCACACTAATTTCTACTGTAATTGCATCTATTTCAATGTACTGGACATTTGCCGTTGTGTGACAGAAAAAAAATGGTCTCAGCTAGTCCAAGAAGAATAATGCAAATATAGAGTTATCAACCTACTTGATAGCTGATACAATAATACTTTTACTTTGGACCTACTCATGATGAATACTGGCTGCAGAAAGATCTGCAATTTTCTAAAAAAGGAACTACAGAATCCAACTACAGAAACTCAGTATAGGCTAGCGTATAAATCACTAGACTGAAACTCATGAGATGCTCCACTGACTCTTTCACTGGAATACTGAATGACCTCAGGCAAATTCTTTTGCCTTTCTTGCCTCAGTTTTGCAACATATGGAATGGAATTAGCAATATCTTACTTCTTCTTAATTGTTTTGAGATTTATCAACAAAAAATATTGTGTAAAAGCTAGCTGTTTATGTATCAGACATGAAAGAAGCTGAACAAATGATGCTCTTTAAATATTTTTACTTTAAGAATAGTCAAATCAATGTGTTAAAATAAACAAATCTCTCCATCCTGGAATAAAACACAGATCTCTCCAGAAAACATCAAAAGAGAAGGCAAAAACAGATTCCATCAAAAACAAGGGAGCATACAGCACCCTGTGATAAGAAGTGGACATCATCTACAAAGAAGCATGCAGGCAGAGAAATCTTTAAAGCTTATGAATCCATACTACCCCAGAAAGTCAAACAGACTTTCCCCAGACATCGTCTTCTAAAAGCAGAGACAGCAAAGTACTCAACACTGTTAGTAGAATGAAGATGCATCCATTTCTAATGGCTGACTTTRTACAGGTATTCTGGCATTTGAGCAATTAACTAAATTTGTCAAGACTTGTTGTACTTATTATACTATCATATACAGTCCTTATTCATAAAGCCTAAGACTTGATYACAGCATTAGCTAATACTTCTCCAAGAGTAACTACCAGGAAATACTTCCTGCCCAAAGGCGCTCTCAGCAATAGGACACGTGATTAACTTCACAGTAGATGTGGCTTTTGCCAGTATACTAGGGACAAAAATATTTTTAAAAGAAAATCAGAAAGAGTTATGAATCAACACAGCAGGAGATCTCAGTCAGGAGACAGAACGTTTACACAGATAGCAATATGTAGCATAAGAAATACACAGACGTACAAAGGTAAACAACAATAATGTACTATAAAATGAAAGTAAGAACAAAGAAGATTTTTCCAAAGCCTACTCCCAAACAAATGAGACTGCAGGAACTGCTTATATCACACAGAATATTCCACCTAAAGATTCATGGTTAGAGGCTGRTTATATGTGGTAGGAGAAGACAGCCACTACCACCTGAGAGTTGGTTGGTAGGTATAAGAATGCACTGGCTTGATGGTATGAAAACTGTGCACTGCCTCTGCTGTGGCAACAAATAAAAGGCTACAAAGTCAATGGCTTTCAATCTGAAATCTCTCTTCAGTACTAAAATAAATAAATAAGCAAAATAAACAAGCAAGAGAGAAAAGTACCAATGGTTTTAGACTCTAGTTATTCACCCTCCACCCCAAATGAAGACAACAGCTGGGGACTACCAGCGGGATCATGAGACGACAGGATAACCTACCCATAACCCACTAGCACTCTACGTCCTAGCCCTAGAACACCCTCAGATCCTAAGTCAATCGGGAATTTTTCAACTGTGGGTTGGGGGTATTGGAAAATTCTATGTCACTGAAAATTAAGCTTCTCACTGGAACTTGGAACTCCCAGTGAGCTTTCCTTGGACCCAGTATGGTAGTGGAAAGCACACCTGAAAAGGACTAAGCATTCCAGACAAAACATCTGATCAGGACATTAGGAAGTTCTTGTCATTATGCAGAGTCAACTGGAAACAGATACCGAACAGATTTCTTCAACCATTGGAAGGCATTGGGTGATTGCTGAATATCACATAGTATTACAAGTAAATGGGAAAAGAACTAAGAAAATCTCCTGAGGGGAAGTTAAAAACCTTCCCAAATATGAAAATGAAAACATGGAAGACAGGAGAAGMATAAGCAGTGCTTCCGAGACTGCAAGCAATGAGTGACAGCAAGACAGACACCAGGCAGAATGCAGTTTCATTTTTGACAATAAAAGATTAAAAACCCTTAATGGTTTTAACAGTTTTCAGTTAACTCTGGCAATGGAAGTCAACAATGAAACTGTATTAAATGTGGAGTGCATGATGAAAGACTCTCAGCATCTCAGAAATAAACAGATTTAGGAGGTTAACGCTGGCCAAAGCTTAAACTCCATAAACCCTGGTAACCTCCGTTAACCAGGTAAACTCTGTTAACCCTGGTTAAGGGCTTGCGAGACAAGGTCAATATAGATCAGAGCAAAGTCTGAGCTACTCAGTATCTGAGGCCCAAAAGAAAAGGAAGAATATGAAGATTTGTTTGAAAGTTAAAACATGCAGAGGAATACTTTTTTAATCCAATTGTCTAAGCCAGTAGTTTGAGATTGCAGTTGGCATCGATGTCCAAAAGATCTCCATAACCTTAAAGAAAAGTTGTGAGGCAGAAATTCATTAAAAACCCTTGTCATGAGGTACTAAGGCAAGAGAAACAAAAGCTGTTGGCTTGTCTGCCTTCCTACTTCCTTGAGACAATTCTACTAGCAGATTTTACAACTAAGTACTAACAGATTTTTGCTAGACATCACATATTTCTGACAGGAGTCACAGTGCAGGGGACTTAAGTGGAAGCCGTCTGCAGTACAGTATGCTTAGAACTGCTTGTCTCATCTGCTCCAGACTAGCAGATTGCTATAAAGCAATCATAACCTTCAGTATCCTTAAATGTAAATGCATTCTAGCGAAGAATGAGAGAGGTGGTATGTCAGAGCTGAGCCTTCAAGGACTGAGCTTCTTAGACTGTGATTTTGGGCAGATAGCAGTGAAGCAACCATTATGCACATAGATGTCTCTTGAATATTTCATGTACTGTAAAAGAAATGGGACACACCAGATCAATGRTTTGGTAGCTTTTCATCCAGTTGATGACTATACTGCATTGTCATTTTGGTTGCCTGTTTTCCTCTTGTAGCTTAAGTTTAGAGTTACTGTATTCCAGACCCAACAAAATACATAAAGGCAGTCCCTCAATTATATCCATTTACAGGGAAGACCCATCCAGGAGACYGTTGCTCACCATTCCAGGTAGCATAACAAAACTCAGAAATGTCAGAAATCCTGGGTATCAGCTTCAACAAATCACTGATGTTGGGTTGGACTTCCACAGCCGAGACTTCCATTTTTATATGAAGCAGCCACTTTCATAGGAAAAGTGAGTATTTTCTGCACAAAAAACCAAGGTATGGTCTTTTACGTTCTTGACTAATATTACTGTATATGAGTTATACTTACAATACTTGACTTTGGTTAAGTTACATAATTTAATTTCAGACTCATTCACTCACCTCATTGCTTTTTGAGTATTTTCACCATTGCATTATTAAATCCTGTAATAATATAATTTTATTTAAGGTATTCTCATCATATGCATAGTAGTCATTTGCAACAGAACACTCATCCCCTACAGCTGTTATTCCTGGGGAAATAAGAAATAGAGGGAAAAAAGCTTCCTTAGTTTTTCCAGCTCTTTATTCTCTTGCTTACTCACTAAGGGAAAAAAATAACTACATCGAAACTAACAAAGCTGTCATCTTGGGTTAGAAGATAGAAAGGCAGATTCTGCCATGGGGGCATGCACAGATCTAGAACCTGCAGATACATAACCATACTCTTTTGATGAGTAGTGAAAAGATGACGTTGAAATGAAGTATGGCTTCTTCCATTCCATATCTATTACTCTAGAACAGTCCTTCTGTGTATGGCATTGTCTTGTCCCCCGAGAAAATGTATTTACAAAATGCTCCCAGTAATTTTCTCAGAAAATGTATATATTCTAAATTTTTTAAATCTATTTCTGAAGCAAAATAATTCCTAATGAACTGTGGAAGAAGAAGATCTAAAACGAATTTTAAGTGAATAAATTACAGCAATGTTATTTTTAAATTAATATTTTTTGAAAATATTGGTGAGTAAAGGAAGGAATATCCTATTCTTCATTTCATTTGGTACCATGATAAAGTACAAGCCCTAGAGAGTGGTAATCGCAMGAGTCATTTTAACCGCACACTATAATATGCTGAAAGTGACTTACAATGGAATCATTACACAAAGTCTATTATATTTGTCAAAGCCTTTTAAGTAACAGCAATGGAAACAGTGAGAAGAATAGCAACATAGGCCATCAGATGAAGAAAGGATCATATTCTATGGAAAAATATTTGCACACCTTTTTTTGAATCCTCTCATGATAGCTTTCATTATGGTGCTTCTATAAGGAAACAAACAACTGTACTGATTATATGGGTCAAGACTTATTTTTTAAGAGATAACACCTCACCATATCAAATTACAAATTTGTAAGACAGTGCAGAACCACTTAAGTGGCTATTCTCAGAAAACAAGATTCTTATGTGATCAAACATTTCTTGGTACCTTATGAGGTACAAGTCAAAGGACATTAAGAATCACAGAAGACTGTTTAAAATACAGGAGACCTAACCACTCATCTGGATTATACTGTTCAGAATCATTAACCAAATGGAAAAAGCATGTCTATTTTTTAAATAACATTAGTACACAGTGATTTTCTATGGCATCAACCAGAAAAACTATTCTGGCTTACCAACCACAATACTTTCTATCCCAACTTAATATCTCTGCAAACTGGTACCCCAACACAGTGTCATCAGAAACATCCATACAACTGATCAGAACCTGTGCAAAAATGTCTTAAATGGATGGTATCTTAATATCTCTAGCTTACCAGTATTTAGCATAAACAAATACACAGAACATAAACAGTACTCTGATCAATTAAGCAGGAAATCAGGGATAAAAGAGTTCTTTGAGATCTATGCATTAAAGACACTTAGAATAACTGGGTATTATTCTTTCTGGAATGTGTTTTTAAGTATATTACAAGAACGAAATTAATCATATTCTTAAATCCTTTGGAAATACAATCGGTTTCAGAGAAAAAAAGCATTCTCACAGTATTGCTATAGGCAACAAGAATAGGGTTACAATCCCCCCCAGTTTAAACCTTTTAAAGTCATGCCCCCAAACCTAGAAGCCCAGGTGTGCGCCTACCTTCTACGTTTCATTATAACCTTGAGTCTCCCAGTCGGTATGTTTGAAGCCAATATGTCAATAACCAAAGGAGTTCCAGTCATATGCACACATGAAATGGCAGAAAAAGTTTAAAAAGTGGACCCGTTAAACTTTCAAAGTCAAGCCCCCAAAACCTCAYTTTCCACTGCAATTTCTAGAATGGAGACTCACAAAAACCACACACACATTAGTCCCTCACTTCTCCTCTAACATTCACCTGCACTCAAAAAGGTGGGGTTTTTTTAAGACAAAAATCTTTTTGCCATACTTAACTCTATGTTTCTTGTTCAATTTAAAAGAACAGCAAAATTAAACTTGTTCTTAATGAAAAAACTACTGTCTATATGCACTAAAAGCACCAACAGCTACTAAAGACATCTACCAGATTTCATGGCCCAGTGGTCTGATCCAGAACACTAATTTTGTAGTGTACAATGTAAGCAAACTAAAACTGCATTGTAGAAATCTGAAATGTCATCTGAACAGTTCTTAATTTACCTTTTAGGACCCAAAGCAGGGACTGAGAACTGCACTCTGTGCTCACACCATCTTTTGGGTATGGCAGACTCCAGTCATGGAAACTCCACTGAGACAGAAGCAAGTATTTCTGGACTTAATATAAAATAATGTGAATTAAGTAGATCTGATCTTCTTTTCCCTTATATCTGGTACTCCTGAAAAGCTGTATCAAAATTTGCATTCAAGATGCTGACCAATAATGTATGTTTTAACTTACTGTGGCAAATAAAACTTTGTGCCATATGGCTGATTAGAGATATTCTCTCTCCTTTTCTTCTCCTCTAAACAGCTGGGTGAGTAACAACAAGGAAAAGACAGTCAGCAGCTGCACACTGTTATCATTACTTTGATACTGCTTGAAGGAATCTAAGCCTTCCACAGGTATGCACCTGAGATTAGAGGCAAAGAATTTTCCTCTCTAAATATGAGAGGAAACAGCTATGGGAGTTATAATTATGTTTTACAGGTGTCATCAGAACAATGCTTCCAAATTTTACCCAGAACAAACATACTCTTTTTCTATTTTGTGATTGAATTTTTCAAAGGCCTTCAGGGAAAAGATATTATTGTACAAAGGCAACAACAGTGAGTAAATAAGTATAAAGGCAAACACTTCTACTGCAGACTTCCCAACTTTATCTGTTTCACCCATGCAACTTTAGTAGTTATCCAATAGGATCTGCAAACAGAGCATTAACCGTTCGAGCTCTGTGTTTGATTACTGTGTACCAGGGATACCCAAGCTGGAATTTCGCTGCACCACCACGGCTGGCAGAGCCCTTGTTGGTAATCGGAGAATTAACGAGCCAGGTGGCTCTGGTGCCTCATAAGTCAAAAGGTACTTGGAAAGGGTAATGGCCATAGGAACTTCACTCAGTATTACCTTCTATGCAACCAGTGTTTTAGTGGCCGCAGGAATGCCTGATCTGGAAGAGTGTCAACTGCAGCTGGGGCTAAGTGGGAAGAGGGAACTTGAAGCAACAGGTAGAACATGCTGCATAAGCGAGGAAGACTATGGACACCCCTCTAGGCCACACAGCTCTTGCACTTGCCTCACTTACACCATCCCATCTGAAGGAGAATGTAATTCATACTTCTGAAGGGTAATGTATTTTAAGTCTTTCACTGCTGCTTTATTATAAGTAAAAAAAAAMCCCACAAGCTACTGTGATCATTAAGTTGTTTATGAGACAACTGCAGCCATGTTAGCTCCTCTCCCTGTGAGGTAAGTGACCCCACCTATGGATTGAAGTAAGGCAAACACACTTTTTTCAATTTTCTCCTACAGGATTTTGGGTTTGGAGATTATAAGGAGAATTTTCTCAGCTTCTGTGGATGTCTGTGTTCTTCCTTCTACATTAAATAAGTGCATGGGAGGAATATTTCACAGAACAGTTCAATTAAAGAGAACAATACAATATCTTTAAGAGAAGTTAAATTTTAGTTTGCATGGTCAAACATTTATAAAGACCTTAATATTATTCTCATCCAGTCACCATACTAAAACTCACCACCAGAGCTATGCACCCAGACATAGGAATAAGAATTTTGAAAGTTCATAATAAACGACTTGTGAAACAGCACAAATCAAAGGAATACTTGCACAAATTTCACAAACAACTATATTGTGAGCTTTTCTCACGTAACTCATTAACATGAAAAATAAAATCTATTGAGTATATAAGGTTTCCAACTAATCAGGGAACAGCAATTACAGTGCAGCGCTAATTGTGGTCTTTGTGAATATCGAAGGTCTTTTTCTATGCACACACATACATTTTCAAGACAGAAACCACCCTTTCATTGTTGGAAAGCACCTAGAAATCTCTGGACACTACTCTACCAGCAGCTGTGTTATTTTTCTTTAAGTTTAAATTATTGTACATGGCTATCGTTGCTAGGTAGGACTTGGCTTCCAGCATTGTAACMGTGATGGCTGAAGTCTGGGCTGGACTAAGAAACAAGGAAAAATTCAGAGGTGAAAATTACCTCTGTGGGGGTGGTTTGTATTTGTTAATGCCTTTTTAAAATTATCTCGGATATTTGCTTGAGCAAGGTATTGCCAGTCTCTGCTCTMCAGGCATCCTAGCACTTGTACTCTTGTTGCTTTCAAGTTCAGTGTCACCAAGATACTTTCAGGCAACAGATCATCTAATGAAGAACAATATGATGTCAGTGTGTAATGACTTCTTGAGAAAAAGAGTGATGTTATTCAGCAATACAAAGAGACAGTCTCACTTTCTTCTCAGATAAACAACTTCGTAATGAAAGATTGTTTAGAGGTAAAGAACAACTGAAGAAAATTTAAAGGGGTATAGCAACTAGGGTGTTAAAAAACCCCAAACACCCACATTTTAAATATTAATGACAGACAGAGCCACCGATTCCATTTCTATTGACGGGAAATTAAAAAATAAACACCATAAAAATTCAGATGAGGATTTAAAAAAACATTATCCGGTGACAGACACTGAAGAAAGGAGTATTTCTCAAAACACATTTACAGAAGAGCAGTAAAAATTATCACTATGCCATGTTTGGCTCCAAATCACTTCACTAAACTCACACCTGATGTAACTGATTAAAACATAGTAGATGGCACTGGTATATCAGAATTTGTCTTTATGAATCATGCAGCATTAGAAGTTTCAAACTGAGAATGGTATAAGAGTGTACCTTAATACTTACACAATGCACAGCATTCAGGCAGTGTCAGGAAGGCTTGAAGTTTACTTGCATTATACTTCTTCCTATACTTCTACCCACTACACTGCCAAACAGTGTTAAACATCTGTACTGTAAATGCAAATCAGGCCCAAATCCCTGAAAATCTGTGTATTTTTTCATTCACTAATGACACCAGCACTCTGCATGCAGCGAAAAGATGGTCATTACAGAAAGATGCCATGGGCCATTTTTAAATAGAATCCATTTACATTTACCAGAATCTTATTGCCAGTCTTGGGKTTTTTTTTTAATAGTGCTAAATAGTCACTTGGGAAAGCCTGTTATGTACAAACAGTGCACACACAAGCTTAATTCTTCAGCAACTTCAGACAGAAGTGTAAAATGCAAGCTGGAGTCCAAAGGCAAGGAGGTAGAGCTCTAGTAAATCTGATGCAAAGCCTAATCTGTCTTTTGTCTGTACAATCTGTGGAATATTTGAAAGGGAAGCAAAMATGCCAGAAAACATTGAATGTTACTTGTCTCAAAGGAAGTTCTGAATTTTTGTTCATCCACCCAGACATAGACAATCAAAAGGAAGACCTCATAAGCCAAGTACTTCAGGGTAGGTCATCTATTTCTACACCTCTCTCTCCACATATAGGCTGCATTCAATTTATCAGCAAAATGTATTAAAAATGGCAAGAGTCTAAGAAAATAGTAGATGCAATATTTATGTCAGCAAAACCTATTTCTAATGCTACTTCTGTGCACACTCTGTTTCAGAATGCAATGGAGTAGATGGACAGCTTTTGTGGTTTCCTATCTGTCTGAGGTGCAGTGCCTCTTCCCTGCTGTACAATCTTGCAAGTTTTTAAGAGAAGTAACATTACCGTTGTTGGCACTGTCATAGACTGACAAACCTGGTTAGCTCAGTGTTAACTGCCTACTGAGTTTGATCATTGGTGTGAGACGGGGTCGCACTGACAAAATACCAACCATGAACCTGGAAGACTCCTAGTTCACACTCCTGCCCTTCTAATTTATACTTCAAAAGATGATATTAACTGGTATTAGAACAGAGAATGACTCTATTCTTACTTCACAACTATTCTATTACCATATCTTTAACATTACAAAAATAAAATAAAAAATGAACTATAAAGCTAGACAGCAAAATAAAATGTATAAAAGAAACACCTACATAATCACTATTACATGCTGAACAGCTCACTCATCCTTCCACAGTATAAATGTCAACTGATGTTCATATTATCCCTCAGAGAAAGAGTCCACCTGTCCCACAATTTTTTCATGCAGGAGTCAGATTAGAAGGATACTCGTTTTCTGGTGGTATTTTGAAAGTAAAAAACGTTATGCCTTCCAGGTTTTGAGTACAGTTACAACCTATTTCCTTTAATCCTTGATCTTCACTATGGTTCCACATGTGCAGCTGAGAACCAGCTTTATGCATTTGATTAAATATAGTTAAAGATACAACTAAAGCAGCTGCTTTCTGTGCATAATATCAGTAAATGACATAAAACAATCAGCTCAAATGTGGGTTTTTTTTTTCATTTTCATTCAAGAATTTATAGAATTATTTTAAATTGATCTGATAACCTTCATATTGTTTCTATTATACTACCTACTCAGCAGTGACTGTTTTGAAAATTACTGAATGGAACCCAGTGTCTGAAATTATCACTATTAAAGAGTCTACCCTACTTAATTTTTTTAAAACTGACCTTTTGTATATTTATTCTCAATACAGTGATCTTCATTTTCTTTTTGGTTTGTCTCCTATGGACCTTTCTGCGAACACAGCAACAATGAAAACAGACAGTTTTGAAACACTGCCTTCTATGCTTGCCAAAATTTACAGTTTAAGAAAGCTCTCTGCTACTTAACGTCTGGTATTTTCTTTGGCCAAGGAATCTTTTGAAATTCAGACTAGAGCTGTGAAAACCCAGATGATGAACAAGCACAGTAGTGCGGTGTGTTGAGGATTTAACTTCAAAAAACTTACCAAGTTTTCTAGGCTCACTAGCCTCATCAATCTAAATTCAAGTCAGCAATGCTTTTTAAATACATGCCAGGAAGCAAAAAATACAAAAAATGTTTAATAAGTCAGAATTCTTTCAACAGAAGGTGTAGGAGCTTAATGTCAGTCAAGGGCAGAAAATAACTAAAAGCCCAGTAAGATATCATTACTGGATAAGGACACACTCACCTACCTTCTAACTGTGGTACTCGAACATACAGCTGGACATCCTTCTTTTGCTGTGAAAAATTATGCTTTGCTACATTCAGTTCTGCTCCAGTTTGGCTGATAAAAGTTCATTTCATATAGTTTTGGGGAGAAATAAAATAAAAACAGTGCCCTACACACTCAGATTCTGCATTGCCTTGCACGATTGTTTATACTTTTGCAAAATACATGTAAAGTAGCACAAAGTGCTACTATTCTAATGTGTCTTTATTTCTCACCAACTGTGCAGAGGTGTAAATGATGACACACTGTGCACGGGAGTAGTGAATCAGGCCCCACATTGTCTGAAGATATATTAGCACGGGCTCCCATGAAAGGAAAAGCAAGGACACTAAAACCACTGAGGAAAAGAACAATAATGTTTTTCATTGATAATGCTATACATGTTCTTAGTAATGAGTCTCTCTCTCAACTCACTCTAAGTAAAGCAATTGGCATGTTCTTTAGATAGAGCAACAGTACAAATACAGCTGTGTATATCTGACACACAAGCGTTCGATTTTGGACTTGCTGAATGTTCAGATAGTTGATGAGATCACTTCAGCGTTGCTGCACATAAAAAACAAGGTATCTGCAGCATGCCTAATATCTGATATTAATCACTCTCCTCAATAGATTGAGAACCTGCACCAGGGTCACTACTGTGCATCTTTTCTTGCCCTAAGATAAGTTTGAAAAAAATTGCTATTCACCATTGGGGAGCTGGGAGGAGAATGCCTGGGAATTGATGGGCCTCAATTGTACCCACAGCTGTGAGTTCTTCAGTTCTGGCTGCCGCAAACGTAGTTTCAGGTCTTTTCACAGTTCTTTCAGTGCAAAAAAAATGACGGCTACTCCTTGGTGTTATTTCAGCAGTCTCATTGGCTTCAGTTTCTCTCCCCATGTTCAGACAGCTACTGAACCTGTCACCCATATGAAGACTGAGCGTAGAGCAAGAAAGGTGGTGCAATCCTACCATCAGACACTCTCTTCAATATAGACAAACTCGCTCTGTTGAGCTTTAACATAAAAGGTAGTACATACAATGTTTTGGTAGATGACTAACCAACATGGATTCCCTTGTACAATAGTTAATTTTCTTACCTTTCTTTTGGCTGTGATTCACAGCTAACACTGCGTTATCACACTGCCCAACTCATATCCCCTTGTCCTTTCAGTGTCAGTGAAAGTGAGCTTGGTTTTCATTGAAAAGTATCCGTATGTCCAAGGATAAGACTTAAAAGAAATAGTCCAAGAAATAGTAATATAAAGTCTTCTGTATTTGTCCTCTGCTACTGCTTGTCCTTTCCAGTAATGTCCAGTTTCATTCCTTACCCCTCTTACAAAGACAGTTCATCACAATTATACTATAGTGGTCACCATTACAAAGTCAACATTTACATATAGTCACTAGATAGTAGCATCTGAGCAACCACAGTATTATTTCTACACAGAATAGGAAATAACTGTGGTGACCCTGATACCATTGTGTGGTAAATGTGGCTGCATGTTGCCTTAATATTCTTCACTGTACTGGCATCATAATTACTTTAAGAAAACAAACAAAATTATAGAATAATAGAATACTTGATAGACAAACTCCTCCCCTTCAGAACTCACTGCCTACTTTTTCAGTGGCAGAATAACATGGAAAATRTTAATCATAGCAGATATCTCCTTGATCAAAGATATATACAGAAAAATAGAACTACATATCTATGTCCATAAAATTAAAATAAAGGCACTAGAATATACAAAAGAACAGTAACAGTCAACTTCCACTTCTGTAATTTTTCCTCTTTACATATATGGCATTCTTATGTGCCCATAAATTTCCAGTTAATAATCAAAATCAAAGATGTTCTGTTCTTTCCTTGAATTCTCTCCAAACGATGAAAAATAGCTGTTTGCATTTCTTTTGTYCACAGAAATCTTTGAATCGCCTTTTGGTCTCAGTCAGATCATACCTGGTATTCCATAAATCTCCCAGGGAAGTGTGAAGTATTTAAGAGGGACACTTAAGACATTTCAGAAAGTCTTTTCAGACTTGCTTCTGTTCCTCTCTGAATAGTTTTGTTAGATCATTAAAAGGGAAAATTATGCAGTCTTTGATAAACAGACTACTCCCTTACCTCGGTGTTAGATAAAATGTGAGTAGATCAGTTTTCAATTACATTAGCCTATGATATATGTGGTAAGGCATTCCTAAAAACCTAATGAAGGGGACGCCTAAAGAGAGACATGTGAGGAAAACATAGCTAGAACTCAAGACAGGAATGAGCAGGAATCACAGCTGACAGAAGTACAATTATATAAATCCCACTTACAGCCATCCTTACAAAGCACATTTGAAAAATAAGTAGCAGTAACTCACTGTACATTTTGTAAATTTTCTAACTAGGGAGATACCTAGCATTAACACTGCAGTATCTCTGTTGCTCCAGGAAGATCAGAAATGAACTCAAAAACCCAGACACGGCCCAGAAGTCCCATCCTTACTTCTGCCTCCTACTCTTTAGTTTAGTATTTAAACAAGGCCCAAAGTACGGCTACTCCACTGTGCCCTCTCAAACTCTCAGTTCACGCTAGATGCTAGATGACAATGAAAGTTTAAGGTACAAAAAATCTGAGAAGAAGTGGAAAATAGCCTAGAAATACTGAGTGTGTTTTACAGCGGGGAAAAAAGGAGTGTCATTTAGTGATGGACACTGCCACCATGGAAGGAGGGAGGGAGGGGACGTCTGCAGGGGCCATGCTGGCACTGTGGGACAGCTGTGCTCACCCCAGCTGGGGGCCTGGTCAGATCCCACCACGGTTTCTTTCCACCCAGCAAGCATGCCAGGCCCTCCTTCCCACCTTCCCTGGGGCACGGGAGGCGGGTGGGGAGGGCCTGGGACCCTGCCAGGGCCCATACCTTCAAATGCCCAACGCTGACCGCTTGCCTCAGRTGGACCTGCGGCATCCGAGGCATTTTGGTTCTTCAGGGACTCAGGCTGTCCATGACTGAGCTCCTAGGAATGTCACAATCCACACCGCATGATTACGGTACACAAACAGAAA
>JASVER010000007.1:7891231-7936231 GCA_030449065.1 Oceanodroma leucorhoa | reverse complement strand
TTCTACAGGTTTATCTTTCACAGGTAGTGATAAAAAACACACTTCATAACAATGAAAAGTTCCAACAGAAACATGGCAATAAAATTAATTTTAAAGTACTAACGAATACTTAGATTTTGTTCTGGTAAAATGCAATACTCTCTTCCTTTCATCTGCTTAAGAAGTTATAAAGATGTACACATTTTCCATGATAGGATGTATGATACCGGGAGCCTTCCTAGATTTACTAGTAACAGACTAAAGGAGACAATCAGATATTAATATAAAAGGTCTTTTTCTTCAGTAAAAATGAACATGCTTCTAGCAACTGTTACTGCACATATTTTGCTTTCATTTTTGTATGCTTCGATATAAATGCATCAGGTGTGAAAATAAACGTTTTAAATAAATTGTAGTTGAAGTGCAAAATAATTTTAAATTAGTGGCCAGAGAGAGGATAACACTGCAGTGTTATCTTTTGCCCCTGCAGATAGGAAAAACTTCCCACAACAATACATTTAACGAACCAGAACACTTGGAATTAAAGTTTTCAGGGCACTCAAAACACACCAACTTTCACATGCAATGTTTTGAATCCTCTTCAATCTCTATCAGTTCAACCTCACTCAGAAGACTCTGGGGCTCTTTTTTTCCCCAAACTTTTCCAGACAGCCCTGGAAGGCTTCGGACAGAATTTAAACAATTTCAGGATCTTTTATTTCCGATCGTTCTGTGGCATTGCAAAACACAAGYGATGCTTTCTATATTAAAGAGGAGCATTCTCCCACCCTGCAATGTGTAGGATCTTTAAAAGTGAAAGTTAGAAAAATAATCTTCTTCATCCTGACATATTTTCAATCCTCTTAAAACAATCTCAACAACTATATATAGTATGAAATTAGCTCTCGCCTGTAACCCTTGTTCCTACATAGAATTTTCTAATGTGTCTCACCAGTAATAAATTGTAAACGAGGCTATGACTCTAAGAGTAGACAGTGTGTTTCATGGGTATTTAAACAACAGCATTAAGTACTATAGGAATCTGTGGAATGTGGAGTGCAGATTTATGTGTCTTAACAATTTCTTTACTGGTTTGTAATAAGCCAGCAAACTAACACTTTATTTTTATATTAATTTGGCCTCAGAAGTAGAGTATACTGGAGCATGACAAGAACAACAAAAATAAACTGGCATATACTTAATAACTGTAACAGTGAATTGCCTCCAATACTAAAATATTTATCGAAACTGGGGGGAAAAAAACTAAAAAGAATTACCCTCAACAGCCTGCTACCAGCTCTTTAACAGTGGGCAATGTAATGCCTTAAGGTACCTCAAACTGTCTTTCATTTTCTAGACTTAATGGCTGATTGCAGAAATCAATGTTGCCATTAGTAACAGAGTATTTGTTATGGCATGATTTCCTCTGTTGTTAGGCTTGCAGAATGATTACAGTATTAGTGAGGTGCTTTCTTTATAAAGGGCTGAAGATATAACTTTCAATTTACTATCCATTAGTAAGTGACTTTGGAAATATAGATGAGGCCAGAAATCTTACCTGTTATTACTTGGAGATTTTATTTCAGCAGTCATAGGCTAGTAACTTTAAAAATTGTACCAGGAAGCTCAATATTTTATGGACATCTCTAACGAAATATTATCTGCTTTGCTATTTTATACACAGCAAGTTAACATGACATACAATGCAATTAAAATGTTTCACTCCAATTTCTATTTTTCTTGTACTTTCAAATAGATGTGAATTAAGCAGAAGGCTTCATACATGTTAAAATATGCACATAAGTTAAAAGATTGTCAAAAAGTTAGCAATTTGTATTTTTGAATCTCTTTTTAATCAGTCCAGTGGCCAGGTACAAGTAGTATCTCAGCTAAGTAATTGATACGGTTGTGGGAATAAGGGCAATCAGAGAGGTTAGCCAACACGCTGTTTATTAATCCTGTTTCTTTGAACTATAGCTTGAAGAAGGCATCTTTCCTCACCCTTTTAAATGGAGGACATGGAAAGATCTGCAAGAGAGACACCATGAATAGAAGAGGAAGAAAAAAAAAACACCTTCCAAAACCTGGAGGGAGAKGCCCTGGAAGTGACATTGCCATTGGTGACTGTACGGACCCTGCACGCTGCTGCCGGTGGGGTGGTGGAGATGACAGCTGAAAGGCTAGGAAACCTGCCCTTGGAGGGGAGAAAAGGGTGAGCCGAGAATTAACCTCGAAGGCATTGCAGGAACCCAMACACAGATGTTCTGGCATACAACACCACGTCCCTGTGGACTGCTAGGAAACGACCTAACAAGAGAATGCATAAACTACTTTGCTGCTGTGATTTCAAATATAGCTACGAAGCTTTCAGTGCAGAGAGGGAAGGAGAAGTTATCATACCTGAAGAGGAGGGTGAGGAAGGATGTGGGCTGTCCTCCTGGGCACTCCCCGTCTGCGAGAGACCCCCACCTACTCCGCTTTCTTCAGTAATGTTAGAGGACCCTGGTGTCGTCGACCTGCTGACAGACTGAGACTCTTGATCACTTCCAGACCCACGTCGCTCATCAAGACTACCTTGAATTATTTCATCTTCTCCTTTCCTGTCTCTTTTGTGGACCCTGGAGTGAACAACCACTTGGTGGTATGTTCTAAAAACCCTTCCGCAGTCCGGGCATTCAGTTGGCTTTTCTTTTACGTTTCCATGACTTTGTAAGTTGTAATCGAGTCCCTGGTTCATACCATGTGACAAAAAATCTCTACTGCCTTCTAAAGGGTCTAGTTTGTTTGGCAAGTCTCTCTGATTGCCCATTTTAGTGCTGTGAACCAAATCAGCAGGCATTTTCTGCTTAGAGCCATCTGCTCCTACTAACACATACTCCCGCTTCTCCTTATCAAACATAACTCCAGCATTTGCCAAAGTGTCTTCATGGCTGCGCTGTATCTGCTGCTCTTTAGACAAAAAGCCATGTTCCATGGCCATTCCCCTTGCCATAAGCTGCCAGGCCTGATAGCTGTTTACTGGATCCATCTCTGCCGCTTTGGCGGCAGCTTGTAACCTTTCTATACAGCTGGATTTCAGAGGAGGCACCAGATTGAGACAGCCCAATAAAGAATGTTTATCCCCTTCAGCAATACTGTGGCCAATGCCAGAAATGGGCGAAAGGAGCTTCCCCAAGACTTCTTTCTCTTTCATGGGCATATCTCCTTTGTTATAGATTGGATTTTGTTCACTTAAACTCGCTTTGTCAGGAGGAAGAAACCCACTCTGCAAACATGACAGATATCTCGAATACAAGTTTGCATGAGCTTCCTGGGACATGCTGCTGATGGAGACAGGTACTTCGGGATCATTAGGAGATTTGTTCTTTACAGATAACTTATTCAGGTGAACTTTCATGTGATTTTTAAGAAACCAAGGCTCTTTGAATCGCCTCCCGCAGATCTGACAGCAGTGTTCAAAGGAATCCTTGTGCTTTCTCATGTGGCCTTTTAGGAACCAGGCTTGGCTAAAGACTTGGCCGCACACCTCACAACGGAACTCGTTGGTGGATTGCTCCCCATTCCCGTTGGAGCCCTGGCCCTGCGCTGACTCTGCAGTTATGTGAGCCTTCTCCACGTGGCTAATCAGCTCCTCCTCCTGTGAGGCGGCAAAGTCACACAGGGTGCACTTGTAAGGCTTGTGCAGGATCCTGATGTGCCTGTCCAGCTCTTCTCGCTTCTTAAACTTGCCTTTGCAAAACGTGCATCTGAACCCAGCTGTCTGAGCGACAACTTCTTCCTGGACACTGACTGGCTTTGGAGAGGGAACGGGGTTTGAAATATCAGGTGTGCTGTGATTAGCCGGCACAGACAAGTTACAGTTTGCGAGAGGCATTGGCTGGGTGTGCTGCTGTGCTTTCACATCAGGTCGTGGCTGCAAGAGGCTGCTCTTCATCTGTTTGTCCCGAAGAATTGCTCTCTCCTCCAGCTCATGTAAAAGTCTGTTTTCTTCTCGGACTCTTCCACGACCTTTGCCAAGGTTTCCAAGCTTATGAGTACGCAGGTGTATCTTCAAGTTGCCTTTTTGGGCTGCTCTGTGGTCACAGTACGGACACTTAAATGGTTTCTCTCCAGTATGAGTTCGCATRTGCAGCGACAGGATGCTGTTAAATCGAAAGCGTTTCCCACAGAGGGGACATGGGTACTTTCTGTTCTTCCTGGCATCATCCTCTATATCGCTCATCTGAGACATAATCCCTAGGTTTTGTCCATTTAAGAACTGCTGCAGATCCACACGCCCATTCAAACTGGTGTCAACCTCTCTATTGAGTTGGTTTGCCAACAGTGCCATCTGACTGCTGATGGGCTGGTTTGCTATGGACATGTGGCTTTTGTCTTCCAGCGGCGCTGACGCCTTCTCCTCTGGATTCTGCCTGTTCTGGAGCTCCGGGAAGGCATGGCTGAGCTGGGAAGTGATCTGGTGCAGCTTCTGGCTCATTGAATACTGCCCATTGAGTATGGTGCTGTTGAGATGGGCGTCAGCTTCTGGCACAGCTGAAGAAACACCAAGGCACAAACTAGCTTCCTCCATCTCTGAAAATCAGAAGATATTTTAGATTCAGACTGTGRAAGAGTTACAAGCATTGAATCACTGACGTACAATTTGCATTTTATGTTTTACCTACTCATAATAATGCAAAAGAATTAGTGTAAAAACAATAAAAAGTGTATTAAATGCCAACTGTGCTACACAATTTTGATCATACATGTGCTTTCATCATTCTGCATGTTTACCAATAACCATTAATTACTATTTTAATATATGCTACAATTTCAAAATCTAATTCTTACGGAAGGGCAAAGGCTTTTACCAACTCCCTTGTCTTTCTTCTTGTGAAATTGCACCTGTTTACATTTCTAAATCTATAGAAAAAGAAATGTTGTGCATCTCTCCTATTTCCATTAGAAAAGCCGGGGGAAAAAAAAAAATACAAAAATAGAAATCCATTTGTAACTTTCAGTTCCATTAACCATATTCAATATATTACACATTCTACAATGAGAAAGATAGTTTTATGATTTGACAAAAAAATGATGGTATGATATTTACTGGTGTACAATAAAACAAGATAATGTTTTGGGAAAAAATAAAGTAAAGGACAAGCTTTAGAACAATAAAAGGGATTTTGCTTTAGTCAACAAAAAGTGCAGTAATATCTCATTAAGCTGATTAGTATGCTGCTTAGAAACAGTACTAGGTGCTGTAACACATGATTATAATCATAAAAATCCTTCAGTGTTTGCAAGTAAGCATTAACGAGGTATATTAAATTTTAAGGAGACTGCGACTAGCAGCTTTGTAAACCTCTGAGATTAAGATTTAACCCTTCTGTTACAAAACTTTGTTATTTTGTCATTTTGAAACTGAGCCCATCAAAAGGCACATAAATTATCTTCTGCCAAGTCTTTCAATTCATCGTGGAGAACCTTTAGATTTCAGTTCTTAGGAAAACTTGCCAGATTACAGAAGGAATATCTCTGTCCTTCGATGGGTAAGACGTGATTTAAGGCACTTTGATTCATTTTAAAGAGCTCTCTTATGGAACTAGATAAAACCAATTAAAATCTGGGGAAGGTGTTGTGGAAAGCCTCAACAAGTTTAAGAATTTTAATAACTTTCCTAATACACAATAATGACTACAAATTGTACCTACACTATGTATATTGCAGAAAATTAGAATTCAAAGCTGTTTGTTAAACACAAGCGCTCTGTTCTGGTCTGCATAATTGTCCACAATAATATTCTAYACTTGCCACTTCTCTACTCTATACAGAAATAATGTATCTATAAAATTCCATTTAAAATATAAAGTTTTCCATTAATAACTCTCAAACTATATGATGCTATAAGGTTATATTAGAACATAATTAAGATCTGTGTTGTTCAGTGGAGTGATTTGACACTTTATTCACTAATAAAATTACTGAATTCTATACGTTATTGAATAATGAAATTGGTCAACTTTCTGCTTGGCTTTAGCCAAAAGCATTTACTCGCTATGCCTTCTACAGAGGCTGCAGGCACGCTCCAGGTGGACACCATTCCTCACACGGCTTCATAGTGGCCACTTGCTAGACAATTTGAGGCCCAAATCTGGCACATACTTAAAATGCACGTAATTGTGCTCATGGGAGTAGTCCAGTAGACTTCAAAGGGTGACTCTTGAAAGCAAAGTTCCACACATGCTTAAGTATTTGCAGGATCAGGGCCTAAAAAAAAAAGCATGGGTGGTCTCTAAGAGGAGACCTATTTGGTCCTCGACAGGATGATTGAGGCTGTGATACAATGCAGATCTTGTAAGAAGTAAAGGGGGAAGTGTATATTCATGTGTATCAAAGATGAACGTGAAGCTACAAAATTTTGCTTAGATGTAACGCAGATCTTTTTCAAAGTTTAACAGTGCTCAGATTCAGGTTTCATTTTGGGGGCCCGTTACTTACATGCTGTCAATTTTGTTATTTATAAAAATATTAATGAGATCAAATATATAAAAGGAAAAGGCTTATACCTATAAGCTATAGGATTGCACTTAAGTTTAGCTTGCAGTGTCTGATTTCCGAAGGTAGGGGAACATAGTCAAGTGTTTACCCAAGGCCATGTAGCAAACAAATAAAATTCTTGGTTTCCATGAAAGTTTTCTGTGCAGATGACCACAATCATTCAAAATGTGGGTACATACAAACACTTTTTTTTTAACATTTTTGAAAGTTTGCTTAACTTTTGAAACAAACCAAATTTCATGTTCAGAAGGATTAGCTTAACATCTGAGGGCTGTAGTGCTTAGGCCTGCCATTGCCTGAAGTTGATGGAGATTTTGAATAGCTGTCTACCCAGTTCCTAAAAATTAAAAAAAAAAAAAAAACAACCAAAAAACCCCCAAACCCAAACAAAAACCAGAATCCACTTTCTGTCTGGATTCCACATACCACAGGTGCTATTTCTCCTCACCATGCTTAAACAAGGCATGTTGGCAAACAAGGAACATAAAAATTCAAGAAATGCATTGTGTGTACAGACACATACATATATTGAGGAGGGTTTAGAAAAGTCTTTGTGAATTGTCATTATCCTATAACAACTTGAAAAATGCAGTCTAAATTTCATTTATTCAGTTGACCTCAGTGGGAACTGGTGCCTTTACATGCTCAGGAAGGTTTGGGTAGTTAATTTTAGCATTTTATGCTCTATCGAAGTTTGGAAATGCTGACAGATCCCAGTGGAGTTTATTAATTCTGCTGTTTAACCCTAACCATCAGTTCAAATGTATGGTTATTTGGATTGGGGAGGGGACAGGGAGTTGCCGTTGAGATTTTCAGTTATTCTGTGGCTTTTTCAAAAATAACTTTAATAAATAACAACAGCAGTTATAGTTGGAACACGATAATTTTTTCTAATTTTTTTTTTGCTATGTTCTGTCTCCCACAAACATACAGACACATATAATGTAGAATATAGATAGGATGAGTTGAAAAAAAATCAAGAGGAAGACCAAACCCATAATTTTTCATTTAAAAACTAATAATTTTGGATCAAGTCTGGGGAGCCTGACCCACGCACATTGATCTTTTGGCATTGGAAATTTTATACATTTTTGAAGAAATATGCGGAAAGGTCAGCAAAGCCTCTGCTTAGCGAGAAATAACCACCTATAAATGCTGCATATTCTGATCAGCTGTTCAGTTTCTAGGATCCAGCTACCRCAATCTCAAGACGCTACAGTTCTTCATTTAAACTGTATTCCCACCCTCACCTGCCCAGATTCTTGGACTCCTGTCTCCTGCCTCTGGCTCTGAATGTCTCTACTTTTCCTCACTGCTACCTGGTTTCATTGCAAAGTATAATCATGGCATTCAAAGTACTGCCACGTGAAATTACTCCTCCTGCAATTCCCAGGTAGTGCATTTAGGAACACAGGGACCATGCTCTCACGTCTTGGTATTCTTCAGCCCATTCACAGCAAACCCTACCAAAATCTCATCTTGTATCCACGTGCAAGACAGAAATAAAACCCCTCCTCATCCATCATTCCACTATGAATTAGATAACCCAATCTAATTTACCTAATTTCTCTAAAAAAATTAGCAATTTCATTCTCTCCCTCTTTATCCATCATCCCGGTCTAGATCTATGAGCAGACAGGGTTGCACCAGGCGGGGTACAGGGCTTTCATTCCCCAGTGAGCCTCTTGCTTCAGGCCTTGCAGGTCAAGGTCCCCAGCTTGGTGTCATGGTGGTCATTGCACAGTCTCCTCCCGTCGGCTAGGACCCTCTCTCAGGGTCTGGCTGCTCTCCACAGCACCCAAGAGGTGCAGGGGTGCTCCTGCATCACGGCCATGCTCACAGCCATGCAGTGGTCCTGCCTCCACATGGATCTCCCTATAGACCCAACTGTCCTCCTCAGACTGGCCTGATGTGCAATTTTACCTTACCCATTCTGCCCCAAAAACCAGATGCTGAAAACACTAAAAAACCTCACGTGAATGGACCTCACTGAAATTTACCTTCTAACAGATAACCAGTCTGTAATTTCAAGTGTTTTGACAAATATTTTTCTCAACATCTTTCTTCATTATGTCCTGCCCTTCTTGCCTCCCCAAACCAAAACACTAGGTATGCAAAAATAACAAATCTGGAAATGCCAATTTATAACTGCTGATGCAATTTTATAAGTGCTGATGCAATTTTATAAGTGCTTCACGGAATGGAAAATTTCTAGCTTTCAATTTTTAAATATATAGTCTATTACATTCTTTTCATGATTCTGATCTCTCTTACAAGGAAAACACAGAACATTTTGCCACCACTCGCACTGGGAACAGAAGCGCAATGTTCTCTGCAGTTAACATATGTTTACAAAATCAACTGCAAATCACATTTGAGATGGTTAAGAAATTCAAAATCTGTTGGTTGAAATTTATGTAGTAAATTTTTGACCTTTAATTATCTCAAATGTTTTGTAAAGACAGCGTCCCCCAAGACGTGGCACCGTACAGAGCATGTTGGTATCAGGAGTTGTTCACGGACTGCCCTTCCTAACCTAAAGAAACCCTCGGCTCTTGCAGGGGAGAGCCGCTCCGGCCGGAAAGCCCAGTCCTCACCCTGCTACGTACGCACAGGCTGCAAACCAGCTTGGTCCACACTGCGCAGGGCAGCAAGAAGCAAACAACCATCAGAGGACAGCCATTTACTGTGTCGGGTCTGCAGTTTCCTATTTCTGTGAGGAGGGCACTCAGCTTATGAAATTCACAACTGGATACATATATTATAAAAATACTCTCTCATCTCCCACATGAAGGTAMAGTGAGACATTCAAGTCCCTTTGATGATACTAATAGTTATTTTGATTTCACTCACATTTTTGCCCTSAAGACTATTTCCTGTGATATCAATAACGAAAGTTCTGACTTTAGCCATTTCAATTGAACACACAGATTTTATTTAACTATTTGAAATGGATTACTGGAATTTAAAACCAATTATGACACCAGAAATGCCTGTCATCACAACTACATTAATGTAATATGAGAAGCTCGGCTTCCTTTTGCTGGAAACAGAGAGAAAAAAAAAGATGGCAACTAGAATAAAAAATAGTTTAAATATAAATATATGCCTACATACACATGTAAACATATGCACACACACATATATCTGTACACATATACATATATGCATACACACACCTGTTATCTTTGTAAACAGATGGACCAAATTCAGCTCTCATTTACACCTGTTCATTCCTACTGGACACACACACTAAAGCATTTCCCTCTTCACTGCTGTAGAGAAAACAGTCATTTTAAAAACACCGTTGTGCTGTTATTATAGCTTAGATTAGGTTAGTTAAAAGATTTACAGTTCAGTAAGCAAAGTAATGCTTTACAAGCTCACGTGTTTAAACGACAAGCTCGCTCTGGCCCTGATCCTCTGAGCAGTTAGAGTTACACACACTGTTATTTATGCTTTCAGAATATAGACCTGGTATTTATCTTTCCAGCTACAAAAATTCACATATATCTACATTATCTTGCAGTCCATTGGCAAATTCTAAATACTCCAATACAGACTGCTTCAGTTCTTAGCAACTCATAAACAGGTATCGCTCAGAAACTTCAAAGTATATATTGAATTTTTATTAAATATTGTTCTTATTGTTGTAGCTGAAACAGTTTAACTAAGGCTGTTATAAGCATAATACACTCCTGTTAAGAAATACAGAACACCAGACTACTGAACCCTTTCAGGGTCATTAAACAGCTGTAAACATTATTACAAAAATAAACCAGAGATTTCATGCTTACATTTTAGCCCAGAGCTTGGTGTGCTGAGCAAGTACATTTTTTTCATCTCTTACAATCAACGCTGGTGACATTTGGGCATCCAAACAAATTACATCACAAATATTACTGAGGTGGGTAGGATACTGAGCGGTTTATTTGCCAGATGAGTAATATATAAACAGTAGGGCAGGATAGATGACCTACTCTTCTTTGACTGATTTGTAGGCAATGCTAAGAGACATAGATGTAAACAGTTAAATTTTAACAAAAACATGTGTGCATGGAAGGGGAGGGGAGAGATCAGCTATATTTAATGCCACCAGGACAGCATTATCCAATCTGATAAAATGAAATAAACATGAGGCCAGATTCTATTCTCATTTTACTTATGTAAAATAGAGTAACTGCATCGAGTTCATTGGAGTTTTCCTCCGCCGCCCCTGCTCCCCCCCCCCCCGTGTTGGTTAAGAAGGTGTCCTGCTCCTTGGGGTATAATAGAATTATATTAGGGAAATATATGGGTTCTAGAGTGTCACAGAATGACTTTAAGAAAAAAAAAAAGTTGGCCTACAGGTAATGTGTCCTATCTGTTTGTGTTTATTTAGACATTGTTAAGGCCAACTTGGTAATTTATTATTACTATTAGTCACTTTACCACATTTAGGTTTTGTAGCCATTGCAGAGCATGTGTAGCTTCTAAGAACTAAAAACCGGGGCGAAGCACCACTGGAACACAGTCTGTACAAAGTACTGGGCGATCCTGTGCTGACCAGCTCCCGCAGTCCCGGCCAGGCACCCAAGGTCGGGGCTGGAGCCTCACGCGAACACCCATCTTCCAGCGTCCAGCCGCTGCGAGACCACGCAGGGGGGAGCGGGGAAGGCATTTGACAAAACTATAGCTGCTTTGTAGTGCTGATATTTAAACAAGCTGCTTATTGATTCCAAAACAAAGTACTCCTTTAGTAACAACAGAGCCAACTCATTCCACAACAGTTTTTATGTCTTAAAGAAGGGTTAGCAGAGGGATTTTGAAGTTTCAAAAGTCATTAGCAGACAGAAAATTGTTTGCTGAGGCTGTACGGCTTTCGCTCTGGACTGAGAAGACAGTTGCTTTCTAAAATACCTGTTACATCTGCAGGGTACTTTATAGCTAGCACAACATTTTGGACTGATAACTGATCAGTAGAAGATAAATCACCAGAACAGTCTTTGGTTGGTAGCACCCATGGAGTGGAGGACTGTGAACTGTTTGTGATCACAATCTAGGAAGACGAGCAGAGAGGAGAGGAGAGGTCATTTATAAATCTCACTCACAGATTAGAATAGAAAGATTAGAAGAATGCAGACAAGCTGTTTCATTTATTGCTACTTTGCATGTGACTTCGCAAAATCTGTTTTCCTTCTTATTTATTCTATTTCACTTGCATATACTTAAGAAGTCAGATCCAAAGAAGAAAAAGATAAATAATTGGTACTGAAAGTTCAGTAGATTAGAAAAATCCTGCTTTTTTTCCAAGCACCGGTTGCATCTGGGATCATTATTTTTTAGCTTATAAGCACTGATTCTCATTTTACTTTTTTTTTCCCCTAGTGTACTCCTGATGACAAAAGTAAAGAKAAGAGTGATACCAAAATTCAAATGGGAGCCTGATTTGTGGAATGCTTCATTAAACTAAAGCTTCTGTTACTTTAGAAACAGCATTTTTAAAAGTAAATTTGTTATTTTCATGTAATTTGGAATGTATACAACTGATTAAACTCTCTCCAATTTGATCAATCTCCTGTAGCTCCTATCTGATCATTCACTTTAATTAATCTAACTGGCATCCATGTCAGATTGAAGAAACCTTAAAATTAAGCTTTTAACGATCCACTTTAGTATCACACAGTACAAATAAAATAATAAAATGCCTGGAAGACTTTGCAAAGCATATTTATGATTTCATTTTTTGGTCATTTTTACAGCACAAAACAGGCTCTGAATCTTCTATTCTCATCTGAGGACACTGTACTGCACTGGAAGTCTGTAATACTCTAACTCATTATATAATATTAAAATACATATAATGTTGAGCTATTAATCCTGCATTCCTCACACAGGCAAGTTCCAAATAAAAGGCAGTGCATTTCAGCTGAGTGAGGACAGGAGGATCAGGCCCTCTATACCCATTACAAAGAGATCAAGCAAGAAGAGTTAAGACCACAGAACTCAAATCGTAGTTTGAAACGTTTAAATCCAAAACTGTAATGCTGGGTTGATGATTTTATTTTCATTTCACAAAGGCTTAGACTTAGATTTTGTGCACAACTAATGTCAAATGCACATATGTCCCGAAGATCGAAGTATGATTGATTGTGAAATATTCATATGCGATAGCCCAGCGAGATTTTGTTCACAAGGGCACCTGTCAGAAGCATAAGCTTGGATACAAATCATCAAATAACTATGTAAAATCATTACTAAAATCCAGGCATGCAATCAGATAGTCAGTTGTCTGAAACTGTTGGACTGTAGCCAGCACAGTGGCTCAACAGACTAATGCTTTGGTCTCTGCAGATCCTCAGGGCCCTAGTTCAGTTCCTCCTGCTACTGGTCAGGTCAACTGTCTGTACCTAGTGTTGACTTTCCTGGCACTTAATGCTAGGAGCAAAGAAAAAAAACCTGAGTCCATAAGTTCCCTTTGACCTGAGCCACAGAAACATCTGCTGGTTGAGTCACGAACTGCTTGTTGGCCAAGTTTAACAGTAACCGATCCTGTTGCGGATCAGCTCTCTCAGCAGTAGGTGTCACTGCAATAAATAGATGGATTTCAAGGGACAAAGACACACATTCCCAATGAAAATGCATAAACAGAACATCCCTGAATAAAGAGAGTTTCAAAAAGAAGTATATGGTCCAATTAGACTTTAACTTTATGCAAAATGCTGGAAATCCGGTTTGGGGAGAAATGAAATTGCACAAGTGGGATTGCCAACAACAACAACAAAGTAATTCTGTCCTTTAGCCCTATGTCACAGAGATCCTTTAATTCACATTAATCACCTCCCTGCAATCCCAGGTCTATTAGGTAAAGACTGCTACAGGTAAACCTTTTAAAAAAAAAGCTCTCTAACAAATTAAGTAATWTTCTCTAGTGGAACAAAAGACCTAGTTGTATGGAAAGACACTGCATACTCTACTGTAGTTTTAGGACTTAATAAAGACCACAAGGTTAGCCTATTTTCTGTCAAATTAGAGAGTCCATACCCAACCCTATCTGCGTACAGAACAAGGAAAAAGAGAATACTTATAACAGCTTGGGGGGGGCAGGGGAAGATGCCTCAAGTATAGATTCCATTAATAGAGTGCATATTTTGAAAAAGCAGCAAGCAATTTATATTTGAAACAGAAATATGTGGTATGCCAAATAATATCACAGAGATGTCGGCCAAGTCTACACCATATTTGGTTTCATTATCACAAAATGGTTTGTAGGATAATTAAGGATGCTCCAAATTGCATACTATTGAGTTAGACAGTAGACAAAACAATGCATCACCAAACATATGGGCTACCTGTGATGACATCAACACAGAAACTACGTGCCTAAGTAAATGTTTTAATGTTGGTCAAAAGGAAAAAGCAAGATTAATACATTAAACCTTGCATAACCTGTTGCACATGAAAGAGGGCATATATCCTATGCGACAGGATATACTCTCAAAGTACATATATAATACAACTGCATTTATTTTACTTCTAATGACATTGAACTGGGAACAAAGGAGAGGAAAGAATATAGAGATAATGAAAAGATAAATTACTCCATTCTTCAAGGTCAGTATATTTAAGAGAAACCAGCATAAAAAAAGTCCCCACACACATGAAAAGCATGAAGAGCCTCACTGCATATCTGGGAAGAGTTAAGCTCCTCCTTTTCCCCCCAGCATGCTGCTGAAATGTCCCCAGCAGTAATTCCCACCAGCTCATACCCTGGTATTCTGTAAAGCTCCCCAGCATAGTGGGTCATCAAAGCATACTGTGATCAACACAATGAGCGAGGAGGGGAAGACATTTTCTGCATGTTTCTTTGCTGGGCACAGAAATAGCCAACATCTTAATATAATGTAAATGCAAACAGTTAAAAATTCAGAAGTAACTTGCACAATTTCAGGGCACCCAAACAGCTTCCAAGGCCAGAAAGGGACTGAATTTTTCAGAATTTCAGCACTGTAGRACTGATCATTTCCACATCTCATTTAGGAAAAAGCTCACCATGTATCTTGACTTAAATAGATGGCTCATCCTCTGTAAAGAAGCCATGGACAGAATCCAGAACTCTTGACTCCCATTGCTTAGTCCAGTATGCCAGATAGCTTTCTTTTATCAAACATAATTGACTGCTGAAAAGACTGGGTTTTTTAACTCATGACAGACCTGTCAGCATGCAATTTTTTGGTTAAAATATTACAGAGAGTTATTTTGGTTTTTAATAACTGACATTCTTGGCTGTTAATCCCTTCTACCTCCAATTTCTGTCTTCTCTCCTTTCTTCCCTCAACCCAACTGATTTATTTTTCCTCTCTCTATAACACATGGACTTGGTGGCAAAAAGAAAAGACATAATTTAGAGGGTCAGAGTGATTCTTAGATACAAGTGGCCTCAATGAGTTATTTTTAATGCTAATTTCCAGGAAAAGGGTAACGTTGAGAAAGCCTCAGTTTCAGCGGAATTAGTCAGAGTAAAAGACGCAGCTGAAAGAGGCAGGGATGTTGGGAGGCAGGTGGATGTGGGAAAAATAGAGCAAACATTGCTCAGAATGCTCCTTGTGTTTGTGGTCTCCAAAAAAGTAGAAACAGCAAACTCCATGCAGAATTAAGTGGAAAAAGATAGATGAGGAAACACAACACAAACTTAGACTAAGGTTAGAAAAAATATACTTAATTATCACTCAAGAAAAATGAAACACTAAAAAACACAAATATCCTTTATCCTTTGGTGTTTTGGTCTGTGCACACTTTTACTGATATGATATATTACTGCTGTTGTCATTTAACTTTATTAATTGATCACTGTCATGAACACAAGAGCAGAGCCGGTAACTCTAGAAGCCACCGCGTACCTCCTATGATGCTTTCACACCGAGATAAGTGGTTTAGACTTAAAAGGGTGTGGTTAGCAGTCACTGTGCACAGCTAAGACACCGACAGCTTGATTTTGCAACTGCTATAATCGTATCTACCCCAAGGTCAGAAAATATTCACAAAACACCCTCTTTTTCAGACCGTCATTTTAGAGAAGCAAAAAAAACCCATCTATCTGCAGTACTGCTAATCACACTGTTATTTTGGATGGCTTCTTGAGCAGAAAGACAACCCCGAACAGGAACGTCTATACTAAAAGTAACTGACTTGGAAGTATTTCCCTGTATTTCCTCAGCTGCTTTTTAAATTATCCCTACCTGTCAGAGTGAGATCATTCTGCCTCATAATAACCCTGCCTTTTCCCCTGAAAGATGGTGCAGAACAGTTGTAACAGTTCTGCGATTAAGCCAAGGACATAACAACGTCGTCACACAAGCGACCGTAAGAAAGGGTCACATCTTCGCAGTACTCTTGAATGCAGGGAGGTACAATCCRTGAAGTCAACAGAGAATCTCCTCCTACCATTGCGCTGCAAGATCAAGTCCAGGAAAGGGAATGGCTACGTAGTGCATGTATCGAAGGAAGCATAGATGCAAGCACTGGTTATGGTAAGACAGTGCGTACGTTTAAATACAACGGCAGCATGACCTTCAGGATCCCAACAMGCTGAGCACCGATTGCTCTTTGGGCACCCCTGTTTTATCTGGGCACAATAGCTTTGATCATTAATAAAAAGGGCACTGAAAACTTGGCAGACACATAACAGATAGATGAATACAGGGGAAGAGGACTGCTATAAAAATACAATAACATATTTCAAAGCTATCTACAGGATAAAAATCCTTTAAATAATTTTGATGTTAATTGCAACATTCCAGGCCCTGGGCTGAAAAGACAACCTATCATGGTTGATAGGTGAGTGGCAACAAAGCTGACAAAGAAAGTCTCATAAATGCAATCACAGGATGACAGACCCTGGCAAGTTCAATTACAGCGGCACAGTCAGTTGGTAGATGGACTCTGCTAACTGTAATATATCCTTAACAGTCAGCTCTGACCAAACTCCTCCGAGTGACTGACAGGATCCCTGGAGGCTTCGGTCCCGTGGCAGGCTGAGAGCAGCTGGGAGTTGTTATCAGAAGGCCCAGGGACTAACAGGGAGTGCTTTACTGCAAGAGTTTTGGATGCAACATGCAAATAAACATAACCAACTCTCAGTGAAACTATTTCAAGTCTCTTGAATAGTCTGTGCAAATGAGCAGTTTGTGTTCACTTTCTCCAGCTCAAAACTTCACTCAAATTTACATTGCTGCAAACTGTGTGAATCTAGGTGATTTCAGCAAAATACAAAGCCAGACAAAAGGAGGGGGAAAGACTTGGTGGTTCAGTTTCAAGGACCTGGCGGTGAGTGGGCTCCCACTACTTGCAACAGGACATCAAAGTGCTCCTCATTGTACAGGGCCGAACACCAAAAGCCCCAAAGCCGAGAGCATTCGGGAGCTCCCACACGAAACCTCTATATTGCTTCAGTTGCCCAAGCAGAAACTCATTTTTCTGTTGTACTGATGTCCAGCGCTTTGCATCTACACTTATAAATACAGAGATTGTTATATCTCTCTCTCTCTAATTGAAAGGATTTTCATCTCCTTCACTTTCTACTTCTGAATAGACCAGCTATTCTTATCTGATGTGAGAAAGCAAGAAGGGGATGTATATAGCAAATTGTGGCTTCTCATACTTCACTGCAAAATTATCTAAGAATTTAAGTCATATTTAATCAAAGTATCAGGCTTCCTTGTAGGTTTTTTTTTTTGGTTTAGTTTTTTAAAAGTCACAAAAAAGAAGTCCTTTCTCAATTTTTGGTTGTTGACTTTTATTTTCCTAGTGACTTTTTTACCAAAAAAAATCAYTATGTTTCTAAAGGACTTATTTGTTCTCTTTCTAGATTTTCCAAAAATACTGTAAAATGACAATGGTATAAAAATTATACTGGAAAAAAAAAATGTAAGTACTGTGAATGAGCAGAGTTATTCATTTATATCCCTTGCTTATGAAATGCCTGTATCATGTATCCTTTATCCAACAGCAGACTCTTTTAGCTTCAATCACAAGCGGTAACAATATGTTATTGATATGATTTCAGGAAACTGTCAGCAGGCAGCTTAACTTTCAGCTCCTCAGCTATGGTGAGCGTATGCACAAAACGTACCTGTACCTCTCCTGCATGAAAGCTGGCAGCGATGCACACATTCCTGTCAGCTGTCACGGCAGAATAAAGAGAAATGTAAACAGGTCGTCCTCACTAAACGCAGCCTCGTACTCCTTACGCAGCGAAAACCCACTACTGGTTTCACTGGGAATTTTAACCAGCATCAGAAACACAAGTCAGAACGCTGAGAAGCTGGAATAAGGAGCGGCTGGGGAGGTAACCAAAGGCACTGCTGTGGGCCCTCATCCTTCTTGCCCCATGCCCACCTCCTCCCCAGCGCCAAGCTCTCCTCCAGCAGTTGGCCTTTCACRCTGCTGCGAACGAGTGCCAGGCTTCCACCTACTCCCTCCAATTCTATTCAACACGAAAACAACAGGAAGACTACTGAACCGGGAGGCTAACTGGGCCACCGCCCTGCCGAGAAACAGAGTGGGTTAAATGACGCCTAAGGTTTGGTACACCTCGAGCAGGTCTCCAGAAGCAGTTAGGAGCCTGACTCCGATCAACGGGGCTGAAAGTCAGGACTTCCAGTGCAGTTGTGCATCTGGCCCTTTGTGCTCACTTAGGGGAATGGGTGCAATCAAAATGAGAGAGAGAGAGAGCAGGCTCTTCTGTAAAGATACAAAACTTCTTCATTTTCAACCACTTCTGCTTGAAGGTAAAATAAAGTTAGCRCATAAATAAGTCCAGTATTTTCAAGTTTTGTATTTATCTGCTATTACATTTTCGAGAGCTGAAGAATAATCACAAGTGTCAGAAGCCAGAACAGATAAGAAAAAAACGCATCTCTCCCCACTCTAGGAAACCAGTGGTTTTTAAAACTAGTTTTCATATTGGTTTACAAGCTTTAATAATAAAAGAGTATGTTGTAATATTAGATGTTGGTCATTTTTTTTTTGTCTGACAAAGAGAAATAACAGGCTGCTGCAGGAGTTAGCACAGTTTTGGTGGGTTTTTTTTCCTCCAAATGATCAGAGAAAGTACCGTGCTTTAAGGATGTGCCTCACTTGCTCTTAAAAGGGTAAAACAAAATATTCTTCTAGCTATTCTAAGCCTGCCATATAAGTATTATGCTGTTACAGATTTCAAAAGGTTAGCTTCAATGAACCTGACATCAGTATAACCCAAAATAACCCATTCAAGAGAAAAGTAAGAAATAATTGCTGTTTTCTCTTTTTTTTTCCTCAGCTATATTGCTATAATGATTTTGCATAACAGATTGAACAAAGTGCTGTTGTGACAGGTGGTAGAATTCAGCTAGTAAGCACAGAGACAGGGTTCAATTTAGTTTGTGAATCCTTTAATTGTTGTGCAGCTAATTAAAGAAGGTTCTTTACACTCGCAAGTGTTTACCGTTGCTAGTATGCATACATGAAAAATTAAATTGTGCCTTCAAGGGCTGAGAACTATAGAAAAATCATAGCTGATTCTGCAACATGCTTACCAGCTCAAAATAGCTGCTTTTCACAATTGGAATTTGTAAAACTTTTTGCTAAGCAAATATAGAGCTAATTAGAAGTGTTCGTTGGACCAATTAACATTTAAATAAATAAGCCATATTGCACATTTCACAGTCTTTATTTAATGATGCTTCTTAACTCTTTGGAAAGATTCCTTTAAGTACAAATAAGTTGTCATAAAAATGAAAGACAAAAATAACACCATAACAGTATATTCTATGCTTTTTTCTTTTTGCCTTGAAGTCTTTTCTAAAACTCTATACCTGTTACTGGGGAAGGGGGGGATACACAAATCTGGTTCCTTCTTTCATCTTGTCAAGTTACCTTTCCACCCTTTTGAATGCAAACAGAAAAACATATTTGATTACTATTTAAAGTGTTATGATAGCTCTGTTTGTTTTGCCCCATGGAACAGAATCTGTTTTAGCAAAAAGTCTTACTTTTATCTCATAAAATGGCCATTCCAGCCAAAAAGAAGGGTGTTCTCAGACGAGATTGCTCTTAGAGTAACAAAAGCAGCGGTTTGAAAGTTGCATATACAAACAGTGAAGTGAAAGGGGAAAAAAAAAAAAAAAAAAAAAAAAAAAAATCTGTTTTTCAGGTCTACTGTTAGCATTCCCATACCAGAACCAGTGTTGTTATTATACCTAACCCCAGGGCCGCAATTGCCTGTCTCTTCGGGGTCAAGTGATATTTTGCTTTCAAAACAACTGTCTTTTAATTTAACAGTCCCTTTCAATCAATAAGACCCTTCAGTCTGSGTTGAACATACATTTTCCTCTCTCTCTTTCAACCTCCAAACCTCTACCTAACACGAAGGTTACATTAAAAACAGGGGGAAGGCTTCTTGATACTTTTTTCCAAGACGCATTACGCTACCTTGTAATCACACTAAGAGCTAACATGGAAGGACTCATCGTTGACCTTGGCTTTCAGCACAGAAAACCAAATTAACAAGGACCAATTAACATTTAAATAAATAAGGAAGATTAACAAAGAATACTCTGCATACCAAGAGGGTAAAATAAACTAAAGGAAAGAGTACAGTATCTCCCTCAATCAGCAAGAATGGAATTCCCCGGGAAGGACGCAAGCCCGGCGGTGCATGGAAGCACAGACTGCTCCCTCCTGTACTGGCAAGGCCTGCCCAGCTCCGAAGGGGATGCAGCCGCCTGTGACAGCAGGCAGTGCTCCTGCTCCGGCAAACCCTTGGGGAAACGTGCGGAGACCCCGCGGTCCCGCACGACGTACCTGCGGAAGGAAGGTGCTGCCCGCATTCCCGGCCTCSGCCTGCCCCTCCGCGTGAGGCCGCCGGTGGCTGTGAGTGCCGACGGCCGGGTGCTGCGCACCCCGGAGCACRGGGCTTTCAGCTCACGGCTGGTAAGCAGCAGGCCAAGACGAGACACCTCTCGCACAGATTGTCAGCGCTGCTACTGCCGATTAAAGTTTTAGTGGRGAAGGTGTGTTTGGTTTGTTTTTTTTTTTTAGAGCCAGTAAATTCCAGTTAACGTCGAAGAGAAGAAAGAGTGGGCAAAGAACATACAACAGCCCAAGAGGAAGGTATTTGGGAAGTCCCTGCAGACTGGGAAATTTGTGTTTTAAAATGTCTGTTCCATTACATTCAACCTGGAGACTCCAACCTGAATTTTTGTGCTAACTAGGTAGTTGCTCTGACTACCAAGCTACAAACTATACTGGTATGAAGTTCTCAAAACTTTCATGGTTCAGGGAAACCATGTCTCCACCCAACTTTAATTTCATATACTTCCTTGACCTTTTTTTCAGGGAAAGGGGAGGGCGGCACACAGGCACCTGAAACTGTAACCTGGAGGTAGCTGTAGGGACTCCCTGTGCCGTACGATCAGATGATGCTACACCAGGCAGGATGAAGGTAAAGGGTTCAACCAYCTTTCACCTTCCCTGCCTCCCGCTCTTCCCTCAGGTAAACCTCCACAGAGAACTTTCAATTGGCAAAGTTTCTCCACCATTCTTGGATATCATTATCCCAGCAGAACAATTAAATCCCCCACTTAATACTCATCTACAAAGCCTATCTTTTAAAAGGAGACTCCTCCTACACAAAGGTTATGAATAATTCTCAGAAGGTTACAACATGATCTATCATTTTAAGTATTTGGATCTGGAGTACTGGTTCAGGCCTCTAACTGACAGCCACCTTTATGAATAGTTAAGAGTTCACAGAGATGATTATCATGTACTATTTAAATATGTATAAAGGACAAAGATAATAACAATACTTTGCACTTTAATAGAAGCYTCTGTCTGAAATTCTCAAAGGAGAGCTGAAGTCCTCACGAATGCACACTCACAGCTCCTCTGACCTGCACAGCTGGTCACCGCTATTATTCTCGGGAATAATATAGGCTGTTATTGTTAGATTTCTCAAAAATGATAATGTTTGGCTTAATTTATAGAGCAACTGAAGCTTTACCGAATGGGTCACTCAAAGTGAATCACCATTGTAGGAATCTTGACCAGCGCCTTGCGCCGAGGCAAAAAGCAGCGTGGGACACTGCAAGGCTCTCTGCAGGTCCTCGACCCCGTTCTCCTGCTTGAGGAGGAGAATCCTCCTCATTCCCAGGCTGAGACACCACTGACTGATCAGCACACTGTCCAGCTGGGAGAAAAGCATCGCCCGCTACTGTTCAGCAATAAGCCTTTCTGTAGTCTCAAAAATAATTTTAGATTTTTTTTTCCCAGAACCAAAACAAAAAAAAACTGAAAGTGAACTCTCACTTGAGAGCCATACTTTCTTGCATGAAGAGCACTTTTCCGCACTGTGTTAGAATTACAGCAGTTTTGTATTAAAAAAAAAAAAAAAGGAAAGAAAAAAGAAAAGTTTTAAGTCATCTATTTCTAAATGCCCTACTTTGATGAAGTTAAACTCTCCTGTCTTCTGATCAAGAGACTTGGAGAAAGTGACTCTCTCTGCTATCCTATAAAATACAGAATTTTAGCCGCACGAAGATTTGATCATGCTCAGTTGTCTCTTTCGCAGAAAATATGAATAAAGCTGATAATTTCAATCAGAAGTGTAAAAAGTAGGGACCCCAAATATCAGCACCAATTCAATGCAACTATGAAGTTTGAAATGCTGTTAAAAATTTGGTTGGGTTTGAAAACTGGACCTGGACAATTTGAACTTATGCAAATGGTATTTGTATAGCAGTGAAACCAAAGGTACTCCTGTTCTTAAGGCCATATTTACAGAAGGGTCAACTGATGTTGAATAATTCTGTCAATGTATGAGGAAAACATGTTTTACTTCCAGCATTACTAATATGTGTCTTTTATTATACAACTTCGTTTCTTAAACAAGTAAACTTCTTAACCAAGAACAAAAATATGCAAAGTAAAAAAAAAAAAAATCACATGTCCCAAAGTACACAAGTTTTCATGCTTCCTTTTACAATACCTATTTTGCTTCAACGTCTTTAAAAAATTCTCAGGAGTGTCAGAGAAGCACAGATTACTTTCGGACCTCTTGTAAAACTTGTAACGAACATAACAGTTACAAAGTTTTTGAGACAGAATCTATTTTAATCTGACTGTTTTCAAGTACCTGAACAAACTAGGAATGAGCTGGTATCATGAAATCCCCACTGAACAGACAACTTTTCTTGAGACATCTCTCTTTCATCTCTAAAAACCAGCTTATCACTATTCCCCTACCAGCATTGTAGTCAGCCTCAATTTTTTTGTTGCTGTTTTTTTGGGGGGGTTTTTTTTGGTTTTGTTTGTTTGTTTGTTTTTTAATTTTAACTCAATTCTTTAAATCAGAATGATGAAATTACTGAAATAACACCCCAAGCCTCTGGCTGCACTACTGCTAGCATAATGGAGCTCTGATCTCATTCGAGGTCCTATAGCTAATAACAAACAGCAAGAGACTGAATTCCTTCATCTCAAATATAACCATCTAAAGTCAAGTTAAATTCAACATAACATTCACAGATACAGAAGATCAGAAAATTGGTTCACAACAACTTATCGCAGAGTAACATGTTAGCACAAGTTAACTGATTCACAGTAATTTTTAGTGTACATGCTCTTGGCAAATGTGATGTAAACTTAGTACAGCTTTCAGTGAAAGACATATTTCACTGGTTTCATTAGGGCTAAACTAATACATTGCTTCTCGCGTGCTGTGAGGCAGGAACTACTACAGAGACAGATACAGCAGCTGACAATTGGTAATCTAGGTGTGGGATCACTATTTATTGCTAGGTTCTGTGGTCTTTTGCCAGGGTTCAGAAAATCAGATACTTCAAACTGCACTTTGCTTTGCCAGATTTTCATTAAAACACCTGTGTTAAATTTTTCATGGAAAGCTACAAGACTTTTCCCTAGGGCTTATTTGCCGTGGAAGTCCCACCAAATGTGCAACAGGATATGGGCTGGCAAAAATAAATAATAAAAATCACAAAGTGACCAAACTCCATGATATGCAGGGATACCAAGACTTAAAACAGTGGGAGATACAAATTTTAAAAATATGCATGATGGACCCAATCCAAAACCAGCTTGACAGTCTTTCCAACAACCTTCATGAATTTTGGTCCAAGCCCATGCTGAATCTGTGAAACATTTATACCCATATATGGATCTCAGGGTGGAACTTGAATCCATAGATATGTGGAGCTTATTGATGCAAATGACAACCACGTATACAGGAAAAGATTTAATTTACCCTTACCCTTTATCTTTCACTGCAGTCTTTAACACAGAACACAAAAATCAAGGTGGGTATTTACAGTTAAACCTTTCTTCCCTGCAAAATTACTTTCAATAACTGAAAACAATCTGAAGTAAAACCAAATGACATTGTACTGTAACATAGGCCTTACAAAACACATTAAAGAAAAAATTCACCCACATCTAATTTCACTATAAGCCACACACCATTTAACTATAGCAACACACAGTTCCAGAGTTTCTCTTTCTTACTCTAAGAGCAAGAAGCCCCTCTAAGGGTTTTCACCCTTCTTTTTCCTGCTCAAAAAATTTTCTCTGTAGTACTACTGAGTAGCAATGGAGCATAAAGTTGGAATACAGGGAGAACGGGGAGTCCTACCTTACACATTACTGACTGGCTCTATAAGGTTTCATAAATGAAAATAAAAATAAAAATTCAAATGGAAAAAAAAAATCCCCAGGAGTTTCCAGTTCTTCATGCATTGTTTCTCTGATAGTGGAATGCTCTTCCACCAGTGGCCCTGCCACTATCAACTCAATGCATTTTGGGATACACCAGTGCAATAGAAAGCAGTTGGTTAGAGGACACAGTGATACAAGACAGAGAAAATACAGTAACAAAACAACAATGCACTGGAATTATTCCTAATCGTAATTATTTTCCTAATTTTTTTAGAGACTAACATTGAAAAATCTTTGCTTTATCTTTGATTTGCTATATACAGCAAGCGAAGATTGGGTTCAGACTGATGAATCTGCTTTCTGTTGTAGGTAATCGTGCATCTCGCCAAACAGGCCCAGGGAGCAGATACAATGCACTGTGCACACAGGAGGGGACACACGCTCTCAACAGAATCTTTTTCTCTGAAGAGAAAGTGCACTGGTTACAAACATGCATCCACACATACCCGTGAAAAACTGGTATGGCTAATTTTAAGTCTTCCAGCTTCGACAGACTGAACATGCTAATACTTTTTGTTCAGCTGTAGCCATGTCTACTGCAATCACAAACTAGATAATAATGAGGAGTAACATACCTGCAAAATGAACATAAAACACATTTATTTTATAACTCAGTCTGCAGTCAGGTCTGCATGTTCCCTAAATGAAGGAAAAATACATGGGAAGCTTAGATCCAGAAGTTTACAACACAAACAACAACAACAACACTTGGCAAAAATGTTTATAAACAAAACTTACATGTTTTTCCTTTTTGTCAATTGTTAATTTCATGAAGCAACTACAATGACCACAATCACAAATACGTACACACTTTTCCTCAAAAAGTTCCCATAATAATCCCTATTTATCATCCACTTTCAACATTATCAGCGGGCCTTTTACTTATTGTGTAGCATCTTCCATGGCAATCAGTTGACAGTTCCTATGTGTCCTGAATAACATTTTCTCTCTTGGGGACCATACACCTTTGGGATACCTAAGGGGCGCTTTCAGAGGTATCAATTCATTTGGAAGACTTCCTACACAGGAAGGGAGATAGTTTAATAAGCAGTTGCAATGAAAAATTTTTGGAATAACCAAGCAGAATGCACACAATGGCCACAATAATATTGCTACTGTATCCTCTCTGGATCCTCACTGACTTCCACTCTGCAGCTGTGCATGAAATTTATGAATTTGCCTACCCTTAAGCACAGGCTGAAATACGTTCTTAATTTAAGACTGCAAAACATCAGCACTGCTTGTGAGAGATGTCACTAACTAGAAATGTCTGGGTTTTTTTCTATCATATTTAAAGTTTCTATAAGGCAGAGCATCAGTGGTCATTCGCATGTGATAAACAGTTGCAACAAGTAAGTTCTGTTTCACCAGCTAAAGAGGGAATCAAAGTGAATTTTCAATCAGGAAACAGACAAGTTTGTTCAATACACTTGAACATCTCAAGCAGATGCAGGGTCATTTTGCAGGTACAGAACAATGGATCAGGAAAATGTAACTTGTAAACAAATACTGCTAGTATTGGCTGGAGCCATTTCTCTGCCAGACTACAATATGGTCTGGCACATGATATGACCYGCACTTTCTGTTTTTATTCTAGTCTTTTTTTAGGACAGGATCTCTTTCACCTATTTGCAGCCGTTACAGCAGCTCATCTACCTAAATTATGCACCCGTCTTTAAAGAGAAGGCAATCCTCTCAAAATCCCTATGCCTTTTCTGTGAGAAGCAAACACAGATAACCTAACTTTTAGACAGTATTCCCTTACATTGTGCAGGAAAAGTAGTGTTCTATAATGCAAATTAAACTGAGTGTTTCACCAAAGGGCAGCTGGCATTTCCACTGCTTCACCATAAGCACTTTTTCCAAAATGATCTTTTACAGGAATCAAGACTAAATTGTTACTTATAAGGTTCATTTTGTAAAGACATTAATTAATGGACTGCACATGGAAGCAAGGTGGGGAATATTGTGCATTATTCTGTTGGCAAGTACATCATTTTAGTAACTAATGTTGACATCATCTTTTTAAAATGCATTAAGCAACATAGACAACATATACTCTGCCCAGTATTCTTTTTTTTTTTGCGGGGGGGTGGGGGTGGGGGAAATGCAGAGGGAGTCTCTTGCGTCTGAGCGCTAATACTGCAGTGGGGTCCTCCATTGCCCAGCAAGGTCCTAGTCTGCCTTGGTAAGAGGTACACTTTAGGCTCAGTTCTGGACCTGGAGATATTTTTGAGAATCTAGCATTCTCACAGACTGCCAGAGCTGTAGAGATCCAAACTCAGTAACATTTTTAGTGAACCATTCCTTTAAGAACCCCCATTAATGAAGTAATTTCCTTCCTTACCTATTTCAGGTAGAAAAGCAACTCATGGTAAGCTTTCACTTTGACTTCTGCGTTCAGATAGACTCCAGCTCCCCYTCTCTCCCTTCCTCCCCCTCTTACCTAACCAATCAAATAGCTGTTCTCTCCTGTTTCCCAAATGAAGTGCATCCCTCTTTCCATAGGAAATGAAAGATGAAAAAAAGGAGGAGGCACTAGTTCACCTCACTGATGTAAATCCATGAACTTTCTTTCATCAGCCTGGCCAGCAGGAACTGAGAAGCTGAGAAATACCAGTTATGCCTTTGAAAAAGAAATTCTGAGCATCTCTTTATCATTCTCAACAAGGCAGCATCTAAGCACCTTAATTCTAAGGTTCTAGATATGTAGGAAGTTAGTGCCCTTCATGACTCAAAGCTATGGCATTTTTTTAGCTGTTTATTGACCTGTTTATTATTATCTGTTTATTGAGCTGTTTTCCATGAATCTGTCTAGTCCCTTTCTGAGCCTGCTGATGCTGTCTGCCTCTACAAATTCCCTTGGCAGCAAGTTCCAGAAGTTCACTACTCACTGTGTCAAGAATTATTTCCTTTTACCTGTTTTAAACTGATCTCCTGCTACTTCCACTGGGTGTTCTGGCTACCGTTTTGTGGGATTTGGTGAAAAAAAGTGGGTGAGGGTTGTCGAAATTATTTTGATGGAATTTTGTGTTTGCAGCTATCCAGTTTTTCCAGTGAAAAGTAAAAGTGTCCAAAAAAGTTACAACGCAACTTAGAATGTAAGATCTCAACACGATAGCATGAGATGTGATGAGCACCCTCGCTAATGTAGGTTTGCTAACACAGTCTACTGAATTTTATAATCTAGTCCTTGATGATGATCTACTTTACAGTGCCAAAGACCTCTTCAATAATCTAATAATCAACACAGTCCTGAATGAGACCATCCGAGGACTGGTAGTTTTGTCACAACTGAAATGGTGCATCTATCATAACTGATATTCATGCAGGTACAGACAAAAACCCAAACATTCTTACCATTTTGACTAAGAGGAAGAAAGAGAGGAAAATGTCAGAACGAAGCTTTCACTATAGCTCTTTTTTCAGGAATACCCACCCAAATTTGGGTTTAAAGTCTACACAGACCTTCCACCCAAAGCCAATTTAACTGAAAGCCCAAGGAAAATACTTCCCCATCTGGCAGGGACTGTTGTTCCAAACTGTGTCCAGATGATTCCCTCCATCCTTACCCTCCAAAATCAGAACCACTATAAAAAATAACCACTCTCTTAACTTAGCTTAAAAAAAAAAAATCTCCCGACCATGGTTGAAGCCAAATGGCCCTTCAGGCTACTACTGAAGAATCAATTACATTAGCTGTAAGCCTAAGAGAGTCCTGGGGACAATCAGTCAGAGCCATAATAGCTGTGAGGGAATTGTTAAGCAAATTGAGGGATTCTTTAGGTAATTGGGATTGGACAACCAGGTCATACTTAATTTGAAGCATCCATTCCATACAAGTGCTTCAGAGGTATAGTAGGAACTACAGACAGTAAAGTCTAATTGTGCTGCTACTAACCCAGTGCTTTTAAAGGGACCCCGTTCCCTCCCACCCCCCTTCTTGTGCAGAATATTTAATAGGATTGTGCTCACTTTCAGCAGAGGAGAATTCAAGCAGCTACTGCAGGGTCAAATCAGGGAGCTGAGAGCCAAGGCTCCGCAGCCTTCTGGGAGAACCTGTAGTGCTTATTCACAGCCRGAGCCAGGGACACTAAATGCTCAGGGTTTCCTCCCAAAACTAAGAAGGAGAAAAATGGACAATTCATTGCTTTCTTTAAGATGGTCCAAAGATAGTAAATAGGTACATTTTTCTTTTCCTGTTGTTGATGTGTCTTTAGCACACCAAATGTATGCTCAGCTACACATTCTGGTCTTCCAAAGAGACTCTGCAAAAATTCACAACTGCTTCAAGCTCTGAAGTGAGGTTTAGGGGGAACAAACTTTACAGGCAAGAAAATTGTCAGTTCTGGGAGGTGGCTCTGAGGGGGCTGTGCAGGGATCTCAGATCAAATGGGATTTTTCACCACAGTTTAACAGGGAACTATTCCAAAAGCAAAAAGCTCTCCATTTCGTTTCTTCACTGAAACAACTTTCAGAAAAAAAGAGGTATGCCCAAAGTCCATCTTCATGTCCAGTTTGCTTTGGAGAAACCTGTTGCAAGCAGCTACTGCTAGCATTTTTTGGCTTCTCCAGAGAGAAGCAAGCCATTTGGGTTGATATACAACAGGGACTGCAGTCCCAAGAGAAACTAATTCTTTGTTGGACTGCCCTGAAGTTTCACAAGGTAGACAAAATGAGCCAGCAAACATGGCCCTAAGAGTGCCAACACCAAAGCTGACAAATCCATCCTCTTGTCTCCCTTTCCTCAGATTCTTTTCTGGAACTAATCTGAGGAAAAACCCTAATTCTGGGTCTTCTGGCAAAGAGTACCTAAAATAATTGCCCAGAATGGAAGATTCTGCTAGTGCCACATTTCTTTGGCAAGGCAAGAGAAAAACTGGGAAGAGAGGGATAAAGAACAGAACCTGGATGACTGAAGGGTGCCAAAGCAAGAGCTTTGCGCCAGTTGCCATTCTGCTTGAAATCTGCACTGAGGAGCCCAGTGGTCTCTGCTCCCAGCAAGCTGGCCATGGCTTAGAAGAGTTGGCTAGAGCAGACCCTGGCAGCACAGCTGATGACAGCAAAAACTCGGAGTAGCAGACGGGCCAATAGCCCATCGGTAGAGGTCAGGAATATCTGATCATGCACACTTCTGCCATTACAGAGCTCTCACTGAGTACAAATCCAGCCTATTTCATGCTCCTGTTTTAGAGGATGTTTTAACTGCTTATCAAATCAGTTACCATTTTTCTAGCCTTGACAGAACAAGAGCCAACAACAGACACCGGATGCAATTCTACCTCTAATGTTGAGAGTTGTGACATGATCTATGCAGCCAGGCTATGGCTTTCTAAAGTTATCCAGCAGAATGCCAGCAGTCACCCAGCAACAGCAGCTTCTAAATAGGGAAACCATGTAAAACAGAAAGAAAAAGTAAAATCCCTGGTCTGGAACATACTGCCTTAACTGAAGGGAGTCTTTCCACTCCACACACTACACTAACACCAATTTAGGTGAGTGAGCAGGCAAACAGTCTCCCATGAGACTAGTTAAACAGGCTATGGTATACCAGCTCAATTGCCTGGACAACATCAGGAGTCAAAGCCTGGGGAGCACTTGAAGAGCATAGCAAATAACCCATCTACAAAAATAATCATCATCAAAAACAGTCATCCACAAAATTTTTGCCAATCAGTACTTTGAAAAATGAGCCATCACTTTTTGTGAAGATAATGGATGGGAATTCAATCTATGTCACAGCTACGGAAAAAAAATGCCCGTTGCTTTGGACTGCAGGGATTGCTGAGAGCACAGAATTTGGACTTAGTGCACTGCAGTGTAGAAATGGTCATGGTTAGACAGCAGCTTTCTTTTGACCAGAGAGCTGCAAAGAAAACTATTTTGCGTGTAGGAAGAAAGCCTAGATGAAAAAGTCGTGCCAGCAGCATCTTTAAGAGACTTGACTTGGTGCAACCTGAGTGAAACTTCAGGAACAGTGAAGACAGTCAAATGAGTACCCACAAGTAGAACAAAACATTTACAAGATGAGTGATAATGATCTAGCCTCTTACAAGTCCCAGATCACCACAGGAAGCAATATGATACTGTTCAGAGGTGTTTTTGCTAACAGAAACACACTCAGCAACAAAATAATTGGAAAAAATAATAAAGTCATTAATACAATTTTGTATGTTTACAACAGACTATGCTTCTGTGACATCTACTAAACAATTCTGAAGCAGCAGAAGTTTGGAAGTCCCATACACTATACTTGCTTTCTGCTGCTGCATCCTCACAGTCATTAGTCATGGTATTAAAAAAAAACAGGTGTATGTAGCAGTTGTGCTCGACAGAGGCTACTTACAAAAAATAYGGGAGGCTGCACAGTAGACTGTCAAGATTATAAACATTATGTATCTCAATGCTGTATTTATATGGTYATTAGTGCTAAAAAAGGCTTCAGCCTCTTCTGCTGGAGAGGACTGCGATGGAGAGTGTCTATGTATAATAGAACACTTCACATCCATGTAATCTTTGTACAGGCAGGTGAATTAAAGACAAAATTCCAGATTCTTTGTTCAGGACGGCAGTACTGTTTTGAAGCTCTGACTTAACATGTGCCATGCCTTTCAATCTTGTATTTTATGAATGCTGCTTTATTTTAGAATAAGGTATGTTCAAAAACTGGAACGYCGCCTGAGAGAAACTTAATTCAGCCACAAGATGGGTCCTTTTTGCCCATCAGAAAAACAGACAGTATGGACCACAAAAATGCCAGCTTCAGTCACAACTGATGATATCAGGACACACGGGGAGTTATTTGGTCCAGACACCGGGAGATCCCAACTGCTTCCATCCTGCTCCATTTCTGACACCAGCAGACTACCACAATACGTTACTGTACTTTAGGGTCAAACCCCAGCTGCCCTCCATGTCCGGACACAGTGGGCAGGGAGAAGAGAGAGATTTGCTTTGACACCCTAGAATAACTCCATCACCTTGGGAGACTGCATTTCAAGTTTTGCTTCCGATTATAATTATAATTACTTGGTGATGATCACCTCCCCCTTTAGCTTAATTTAAAATGCTTCTGAGTTGGAGAGATGAATGACTGGAATTATCTGGGAAGAGCTGGAGTGATGGGGGAAGGACATAAAAGAACTTTTGTTCTTTCAATTCTTGTAGTTGGCAAAAACATTTAGAAAATACTGCCAATTAATTTTCCTCACAGTGGTAACCTTGTAATTGTAACCTGTAAGCAGTTATAACCATAATGTTGCTTGGTTCATACTAATTGCTGACTGTTGTGACCAAAACATGATGTTATAACTTTTGGTATAGGGAGGGGAGGAGAAACATGGCACTGTTTGAGCTGATCGCACGTCACTGCTCTTCCACATCTTAGAAGGCATAACTGCCAAGTGATATTGGGGCCTCAGTGTTGGGCCACCTCTCAGATACATTCATTCAGGGTTACAGCTAGGCACTCAGTGAGAAGAAGGAATGAAAAAAATTGAAGGAAAGTAAATTCTACTTGGAAGACAACAGCACTGGAGAGAAGACAAGCGAACATAAGGACCTTGCATTCCCCTGCTGACTCTCTCATGTAGATTTTCCTCTTTTCATTTCCACAAAACACAATATGATTACTTTTAAGAATCAGGCGTTAGTTAAAAAACAAAAGTAGAAAGAAACTTCACATACTTGTCCAGAGCTGAGGTCAGGGTTCGGCAGTGCCCTGCTCACACCATGCACAAAGCCCCTCTTGGGCAGTGTCAGGAGTGCTGCTGCTGCGCTCGTGGGGCTTCCACCCTGCCTTCCACTACCAAGGCTGAGAACAGCCTGGATAATCCAGAATCACACAGGTAAAATGTCTTCTGATTAACGAAGGCATTGAAATTTCACAGCCCAAAACACATTTTCATTGCTGGCTCCTCCCCAGATGATACTGATATTCCATTTCATGATACTTCATTACTGATATCTCTCTAATGAAAAGTACAGTGAAATCTCTAAAGTAGCGTCTGAACCCTAGTTCAGCCATGCCGGACAGAGAGAACGTCTGGCTTGATGTCTTCTTTCATCACTTTCATTTATCCCATTTTACCAGCTTTCAAGAAGATGGCTGTCTTTACCTTGCTCTGAATGAGAGAGATTATTCGAGAACAGGAAATAAAACCGACCAGCAAGAAAGGAGCAGCTGCTATAACCAAACTGATGATGACAGTGCAACCATCAAAGAGAACTAAGAGATTCCTATTACCTGCTATCTAGCCATCGTCTCGGATATTCAGTATGTTTTAAGTGCACAAGCTTAATTTGTTCTTGCACACATCATGAAAGCAAATCTAAGGAAAGACCACTATGCAGATGAATCTTCAAGTGCAATCAACTAGTTGATCTACCAAAAATGTGCTAGGCCATAAAACCAGTACAGTCAATTGAAACTAAAAAGATATATTAGATTCTTTTTCCACAGACCCTTAGTCTTAAAAATAGTCTTTATGCATATGAGAAATCCAATGGTGTTTACAAGAATAATGGTTTGCAGCATTGGGCAATAAAGGCTGAGATTCTCTTTGCAAACAGATAAATATTTGCACACTGGTACTGTGTGACCATCTACCCAAATATTATCTGTGTGCATGTAGAATAGAGCACATTTCACCAGTTGCTTTATTTCGCCAGTTGCTGGAACCAGAATATCTGTTTCCTTTTCTTCCTTTCTAAGCTCTACTGGTCCATAAGAGCAAAAACCACAGTCTGTCCTGATATTGAGGATACATAAGTGATGCATGGGGACTTAATGCTACTAAACACTTATACAGCACTTTATATATTCAGTGTTGTACCAACATTAACACATTAATCCCCACAGCAACTTGCAGGGTACCTAAGTATTATTTTCCAAATAGGGGCCAAGTCTGTTGCTCATGTATACACCCACTGACATCAGGAATGGGTTTAGACCGAGACGTCAGACAACAGCAGTAAAGGACATAAGAATATGCCAGAAGCACTGTCAAAAACTCGGATTAGGATTCAGGAGATATCACCTCACATGCACTTTCTCTCTTGCACATATTTGCTTTCACTCTAATTCCCACTATCCCATGAATGCTGGGCTGGTTTTTTTTAAACTCCCATAAACACTAACATGACTTAACCAGGGAGATACCATCATTTTACACTGGAAACTCACATCTATTTTAAGGAGTATAAACTAACAAGGAAACCCACCAAAATAAGTGAATTGTTTACTTACACTACCAAATCAAAACTAAACAATAATAACATATATCATATTTACTCYACTGGAATGGCTGCACCCACTGCCTCGAAAAAGGACTCTTTATTATATGAATTATTATAAAGGTTAAAAGCGCAGAACGTATGGAGCTGCAAGGATGTATATGAATAACAGCACGAGTTAAGAGGGGTTTAYAACATTTTTAACATTAAGTATCAAATGCTACAAGCATTTATTTAGGCCTCAAAGGAAAGTTTGAAATTAATAACCAGGAACAATGCAGATCACAACACAGTGACTGCATATTCTGGACATGCTAGTAGTGSTGCTTATAAAGCCTACTGGTGGTTTAAAGGCTCAAACTGAAATACTGATAAGGTTACATTACCCACCCTCCAAAAAGCAATGTCAACATCAGACTAACTTCATTAACATACAAACCGGTTGCGTTGGTACGCAACCAGAATGGGGGTGATCCTTGTTAATAGGTAACATTTGAACACTATGGGATAGACAGAGAGAGAATCCACCCAAACCTAAAAAGGATGCAGTTCTTACCACGCAACTATCGTGACGAGAGAACAAGAAGCTGGCTAATGAGCATGGCTGCTGAGGTTTGACATCAGGCTAACGCCGGGGTTAGCTGCTCACAAGCTCCATGTGGGCCTGAAGAGAGTGATGCTTACACAGCAGCTGGCAGGGTTTATCCACTCAACTTKCTCCAGCCCTGAAAAACAGCCTGGCAGCCTTCTAGCTCTCCTTGCTCTCAGATGTACCTTTTTCTTCTTTTATGATCAATAGTCCCAGGAGAGACTTCAGAGAAAATGTTGGCCTGAAGTACTCAAAATACTCAAGAGTTAAGTCTGGCATTTTTAGAATACCTGCGGGTAGTCTGGCAAATCAAGTATCCCACATTCACCCATCTCTAATGATGATTATTATGCACCAACAGCTGTCTACAGTTCAATGGATGAGGATCTAATTGATCTCATTACCTCCCCCCATATAAAGTGAAGAGCGTTCCTGCTCTGTGGGTCTGGGGATCTTGTGCTCACTGAGGGTCTTGTGCTGAAGACCTGGAAACAGACTATTTGGTAGTGCTGTTAGTTTGTTTTCAGCTGGTCAAAATCCACAGAAACAAACATCTTGTAAGATACTGTATAATATATTACAATGTGGCTTTTGTCTTACCAGTTTAATACTGAATAGCTCTGATAGCATTCATATGAATATTAATTTTGTAATAAAAAGCAAGAGACTGGTGTATTAGTTATGCGTTCTTTTGTTACTCCTAGTCTTTAATTATTATTATTAATGCTATTATGTCCAATTTCCCCTCACCTCGCTCACCCTCGCAGTCTCCACTGTGGTGCCCTGTCTCAGGCAGCGAGCTCCTTCTGGAGCCAACAACAACGTTACTCAATTAACCCTCTGGCAGGGTACGCTACAGTACATAAATGGTGTTGCCTCCTCTCCTGCAAGTCTCTGAACACCATTTCTGTCCTGCTCCCGAGGATACAGCCAGGGACCCGAACCGCCTCCTTCGGCTTGGGTCGCCTGCCCGGCACGGCTGGCCCTGTCCACGGTTTGCCACGTGGCAGGGATAGCCGAAATATTTATGCTCGGGTGCTCGTGCGAGATGAATCTGTACTTCAGATTTTAAAAGTTACATTTCTGAAAAAAGAAAAGCCATTTGAAGAAACAAAAGGCCTGAGTCTACTTCTTTTGGGTGGGTGTAAATCCTCTGTCTTTAATAAAGTTATACCTGATTTATAGCTGTATGAGAGGAGATTCTGGCCCATAATATAATATAAAATGCTCAGCTTTCTGCAGTTTGCTTAGTCATAAAGATTACTCCAATGTCACTGTGGAAAAGATGCAATGAAAAATACCTATTACTCTGCAGCTATGCAACTGCCAACTCGCTCTTGTTTTTAAAAGAATGCCACTGTTCATTTGCTAGTCTACAGCAGATATATTTTTAACATAAAAACACTATATTTAATTGGTTATGGATCTCAGTTCTTTTAGCACTACTGGAAATCACACAAAAACACATTAGTACAGAGCAATTAGTGCAATGGCAGTAAACAACTAAGGCACTATTAAGCTGTGGGTGATTAAATAGTATTACTTCTTTATTTTTTATGATATTAGACTTAGAGAAGATTTTAAACATATATTCCCGTTAATATTAATAAATGATATGAAGAGCAGGTGTCTTTAACTTTCTTAAGACCGATTTTCRTCTGGGCACTTCAGTTTATAAGAAAGATTTTCTTTTAATGGAAGATCTGTCTCTTTATACGGTGTATCACACTATTTCTTATCTCACTACACTGGGACATTTATACAGCAATATTATTTAATGGGAGTTATGAAATCACACACTGTTCCTTCAGAAAATAATACCCGTATCTCTACCACCAAGGAACAAAGAGTCTACCAAACTCCCAAAATAATATGCAATTATTTATATCCGTGCAAAGAACAAACCAGGTACTATTTGACAAATTTACTACAATGGGCTATAACAAACACTGTGATAAGTTAGCTTGAATGGCAGTAACCTTCAGGCAACATAAAAGACGAGAATCTGACCCAAGGACAGAACCCTTGTGGTATACCTTTTTAATCTGCCTAGCCCTCACAATCTCTCTGGACTCTGTACTTGTTTATAGATCATCCTCATGGTCTGGCACATCTTTTCCTCGGCATCTGATTAAGTTAACAATGTGCTGCTATTTGCATGCAGATTTGCCAGGCCTTTCTCTACAGCTGCTCCCAAAGACTTGGTCTTTCTCTGTAATGTGATAGCACAGCAGTCAGTAAATGCAATCTTTGTCAAACCCAGGTGTGCTCTTGATTTGGTTCTCATTCGTTCCAAGCAATTTTTCTTTCTGTAGCATTTATAAGGCTCTATTATAGTATAGCCACATCTGGAGCTAAAATTCTTCTATTAATTATATACTTTTACCACTATAAAGACAAATTCAGAGACAGCTACTAACATTTTTGTTGTTGTTCTTATTCCCTTTTTGACAGCCTGTATTTTATTTCTGTAGAAATTTAATTTTTAAAGCAGCATTCCTGATTTTTATTTCCATAAAAACAGTAATGCAAGCATGAAATCTAAATATTTAGTTTCTCTACTCTAAAATCATGCTATCAATAGCAATATAAAGTATTAYGCTTTTTTTTTTTAACCTTTCAATACTTCGCATACAAATACGGTATTATAATAATGTATCTGTCTCGTTAAAAGAGTTACAATCTACTTGGGAAAGAAAGAAAGTGATTAAACAAAAAACAAAAAACTTACTCAGTTCCCTAGTGGACGCTGGTTCACATCACAGAATCACCAAACAATTTGTTCCCTCCACAGTCAAAAAGCAGAACCAAATTTGATCAGCATGGTGATTTAAATGCTGTATTTTCTTTGTGCAATGAGGGTAATTTTTCAAGATCAGGTTTGAAGTAGATTAGTGCAGAAATATGAGCTAAGCCTTCACTCTTATCATCTGAGTATGGATAAAGGATGTATTCACCCAAGAGCACCGCAAGTTATTTTCTAAGAAAAATTTTTCCTACCTCTTTTTTCCATGTATGTGAGTACAGAGATCATCACAACAAAGTAGTAAATGGAGACTAGCAAGCAGGTTTGGCCAGTGAATATTCACTGTGTAAATGTACATTTAAGAGGAAATACTAGAAATCTTATTTCTTAATTTTAAATCTAATTTATGATCCAAGAAGTAGACTTCTTTGCAAGGTAAATACCTGTGCATTAGAAGAGGTCAGCATGCTTTTAAATTACAGAAGCACTACAAAGAAATACCAATCCCCTCAAATGGGGAATGAATTCCATCTGACCAAATCATCCTTAGGTGATCTCCTCTAACCCCTGGTCAAGTAAGGTTAACATGGACACAGTGGGCTGAGATCCTGACTTTCATATGAATTCTTTTAAAAGGGAGTATAAATGGCAAACTTTTTTCCCTTAATCATATTTCTTCTGTTTTGCTTTCACTGATTTTTTACATATTTGTATCAAAATAAAAAAAATGCAAGCATTCCATGCCCGTGCAGCTGAATTCACTGAAGTACTGATGATTTCTGAGCTATTTTTCTTTAATAAAATTAGAAATAAAACCACCAAACTAGCTTTACCCATGAAAAAGAAAATATAGCTGTAATGTTCCTCATGGYGGACTTTTTAAGCTACTCTATTGAGGAAAAACCTTTTATTTATTTATAGCACATTTTATCTTTCTAAATCACTTATTTCAGATTATTAATTTGGCCTTATATACACACACTCCTTTGCACACACACGCAGAGACATGCTTACATGCACATACACACACACATATATACACACATGCGAAATGGTAAAAAAAATCAGCAGACAGAAGCTGTGTAACCAGATTACATCACAGGTTACGATGGAAATAAATAAAGGAAAATCTCTTTTGCTTCTATAGCGTGGTATTTTAGTGGTGATGGTTTGACTTTTGGCCCACACACATATGCCAATGGCAAGGCTAACTCTAGGGACTAACAAAAAAGAATGTGTGTTCACAGCTGTACAGTACACCAATACAGATTACATGTTTTCAGTGTTGCGGCCACAACAGAATGCTAATTAACATACTGGAGTGATGAGAACGGCTGTAAGGGCCTTATTGTTCCATTATTTCATGCAGCCCAGCTGCCTTTGTTTATGTCACTTATCCTCTCGTGCCACAGGTTTTTACTCCAAAAATACTATCCCAATACAACGTTAATATTTAAAAAACAAAGAGGTGGCAGATTGTCATTTTTGTGTCAGTCTCAAACTGCAGAACTGTTAAGCTGTTCTGGTTCGGTATTTAGAAATAATTTAACAGCCATATTCAGACACTGCCTGCATTCTAACATAATGGCTGAATACTTGAACCAAGCAAATGCATAACTATCCTGACATCACTTATGAGATTTAGATTGGTCAGTTAATGGAAGTCTTTACCAGAATCAATACCATAACAGCTTCTTGAAATGAACGTGATTTTTTACACAGAGTGCTGTGAACAATAAGTACAGAAATATCCTACCTTTGTATACAGCACAAAGGAACTGGGATTTGAAATTAAGAAGCAATTACAGGTTTTTGCAAAGTAATGTTACAGTTGATTATTAGAAATAAACACATACAAAATAAGCATTTTTTAATAAATAGCTGGAGAATATTAAAATTCCACAATCCTATTATTCCTTTTTTTCCTACTTTTTTAACAGCCATTTTATCTGCTAGCTTGGTTATCATGTTGCTGTTAAGGATTAATATTGATGATTGTTGCCAACAATGGTTAAATATTGCAGAAAAACACTTTTTATGAAAGAGATGTAGCCCTATCTGACTGAAAGTAATATTAGTTATGCCTGCTGCTTTGACTTCTTTGATTGATTTATGAAAAAAGCAATGTTAAATACCATTATTATTCTTATTTGTAKTACAGTAGTGCCTGAATGTCTTAGCTGATATTGGCCAGATTCAGATCCAGGACGCTGCACTACAGCTAAGGAGACAATAACTTCCTAGTACAAAAGAAGACGACTGTCCCTGTCCACTGTCAGCTCTGATCCCAAAAGCATTTATGTTTCTGAACAGAGGAATCCCCCACTAAGGCCCCATTGACTTCTGTGAAACCACGCACCCAGCTGTTTATTATGGGTTTAAAGAAGCCAGTAAGGTTTTATTTAGTGAGTAGCAACAAGTGTGCAACTTAATGTGAAAAAGTATGAAACAAGGAAAAAAAATTAAAAACGGCCAAAGAAAACCAGGACACTGGTGGYAGGAAGTTCAATGTACTGCTACCTGGTTACAAGTCAAAGTTTCTTTCCCTCATTTGGTTGGTATAAACAAAAAGGAAGCATTAATGATAAAGAGGTTTCCAAACAATTTATTCCATCAGTTGCCTGTAATTGCTGTCAGAGCCTGAGCTTGGCTGGAACCCGAAGTGTTAATGGTGCATTTCTTCCTCAAATTAAAAAAAAAAAAAAAAAATCTAGTTCCAGTTTCGCACATTTAGCTTTACCAACAAAGGGTGAGGGAGCTAACAACATACCTGTCACCTCAGACACACCCAGCAAACAAAAATCAGAAAGAGTAAGTCTTCCCAAAAATGTCATCTCCCTAATCAACAACACACTGTTGCTAATCACGAAGCACACCAAAATCCTGAAAACATCCAATTGAGTGAACAAGCCCTAGTTGCTTTTTAATGAGTTTAACTGGTAATCTCAGATAAATGTGGAACTGCTTGAAGTGTCTGTCTTATGTAAGGCAGTAATGAGAGGATTTAGTGTTTTCTACAGCCTACACAGCTTATAACCGTGAACATGCCACAGGTGTGGTACAATCTAATATATAGTAGTTTCTCAGCTATGACCATTCCCCTACTGTGGACAGAACATAGATTTTTTTTAATTGGATCCAGGAGCTAGCTAAATTACCCAGCTGCTCTGTGTTTAAGCCCCCAGCTAGTTTATATACCAATAATAATAAACTTTCTATAATGGCAACCCAGTCTATTACGGTGTTCCTTGCTCAAACTAACTTCAGCTATGTTCATGGATGACACCACGGGATTTGTCCCTTCCTAAAACTGTTAAAACATTATAAAAAGATACAAGTATGTGCTTAATTAATGGAGTTTTGTTTTGTTTTGTTTTCCAATAGGATGATCTGCTATTTTATGATACAGGCACACAATATCATAAGCCTATCAGTTGGGAATGCATTGGAAAGTTGGCTTTTTATTCATACTTATTTACCACGACAAAGCAACACCTAGTCACAGTCACAAAATGAAGTACTGACAATGGCCTCTTAATAAATTTTGCCTGCTACAATTGTAGGTACTAAAAAACTTCTTTCCAGATAATCCACTCATGCATTTATTTAAAAAAATAGCATCTAATTCTGACATCAATTAAATAAAATTGTTTACAGTAGGTAGTAGGTGTGCTGTTGGAAATGTGATAGTCTATTCTAAGAATGAGAAGTGTTATACAGAGATGTAATAGCTTTTACCAGACCAGCCAACATAGTTGTGGAAAAAAAACAGACAAGATTTTGGGACCAGAAAAGACTTGTTTGCTCTAAAATGTAGGCATTTTTTCCCTACAGAGATATCTGTTGGTTTACTAAAATGTTACATCTCTATAAACTTTGTCTTTCTGAAAAATGTTACATCTCTATAAACTTTGTCTTTCTGAAAATTCTTTACAATTTCTTGTAAAATTAACACTTTAAAAAAAAAAAAAAAAAAACACACACCAACAAAACACTACAGCTTACATTGTGACTTCCTTGAAGACAGGAAAAAAACTGCCACGACTGGACTGTATCCATTGCTTCATAACTTTCGGTGAACTACTTCTTTTAAACTTAGTTTATTAAATTCTATTGAAATTAACTTCTTGTAGCTTAGACTGATAAAAATAACAGCAACAAGGCACTAAAACACCAATAAACTGATTACAAGGTCACATAAATGGATATTCATATAGCTGCTGGGCATAGTGCTTAAGTAACTTCAGGTGCAAACCATAAAATACTGCAGTGTGTATGTAAGCACAAACAACTACAAGAAAAGAGTTGTCACATTTCAAAAATACATATTCGTGACAGAAAATCTGGCATTTAACTTAAAATTTATTTGGCATTTAACTTAAAATTATTCCCATCCTAATTGTAGATTTAAAATTGGGTTTAAAGCTGAATTTACCAAAGCCTAAGAATTTTGTAACAGTGGCTCTAACTCTGCAAGAAAACCTTGCCAGTTTACGTAGGAGCTGCAAGACTCTCCTACATTATTTATCTACATCACACAAAGCATCCTCACTCTACAAACACAGACATTTTCAAAATACCCCTCAAAAAAGGGTACTTCTGTTTTCCTAGTCCCTCCCAGACAATCCTCAGTGAGAAACAGACTTAGCTTGAAAATCCYCACTTGCAGACAAACCAGTCCAGGCACTATATAGCTGTCACAAGGCTGACAGCTTATTGTATGGAGGAGATCATACCTTCCCACAGAAAATCCCATGGGAAAGGCTGGGAACGAAAGAAATTCTGACGTGATCCATCCAGCTGAGCCGCACAGCAGTTGCCTTCTGCTGAGAGGACTAACCTGGCAGCCCCATCAAGCCTGAACCCCACCCCAGCCCTCCTCTCTCCAAAACATCGCCGAAAGACCTCCACACCTTGCTCGAGCCCCAGCCCCYGGTGTCCCCCTGCTTTATGCCATGACATGCCAGACAGAGCAGTCAGTTTGGTCTGGGATGAGCTGGCCACTTCAGCCGTACGTGTGGTCACGGAGCAGGAAACGGGCTGTCACGCGGCACAGAGGAGTCCGACTGGAAAGCGCACTCGCCAGCGACAGCCTAGCACGATGGCCCTCTCCTCACCAGCAAAATTCGTAGCTGCTCCACAAGGGAAGCAGATAGCAAGTCAAGGACATCTGCACGGGGGCTTTGTGCCTCCACACAAACTCTAATCCAATTACAGCCATTCTTTCATGGATCCTTAAGAGGCTCCAAGAAAAAGATGGCTTAAGGCTTGAGCTGCATTCCTTTTTCCTGGTCTTCGTGGACCAGAAGTTGATGATTTGCAGCTTCCTATAGTTCCCAATCCATCCATCCCTACCTGCCAGCCTCCACTCCTTTCCCCCACAGTGCTCCATCATCAATCAGTTCTTCAGATGCTTGCCAGAGATCTGCTTTGTTCTGCATCCAATTCCAAGTGGCTGTACATAATAAGAATTTCATTCCCATGCCTGTGTTTTCCGCCTGGGAAATTGAATCCTTCATGCCATTATCCTTTTATATTGTCCTCAGACCGTATGGAAAAGCTTCCACAGTAGTCCAGAAAAAGGAAGCCTGCTACAGAAGCTGGGCCCGCCATCTGCAAGAAGCAGCTTTCCCACATCAGGATTCCCCTTCTCTGAGAAAAAAAACTGTTGTGTTTCAGTTCCCTAGTGCAAAAACCAGGATTTCCAGACTTAAAAATGATGTCATATAGAGCATAAGGCATTCCCCCGGCCTTAGAAAATCCCAAGGCCAAGGGAACCTCAGGACTAGATTCTGTAGCTGAAGAAGCATTATTCTGACCGGGCTCACCGTCCCCTGGATGGCCCTTGGCAGGCATGTGCTTTCCACACCGAATCACAGGAAATGTGATAGCTTCATCTTTTCTTTAAGTTTTGCTTACGTTGGTTTTTTTTAAGTTTTACTTAAATTTGGGGTTCAAGAGAACCTAAAGTTCTGCAGAAGTCCAGTGACTTTGGCACGAACTCAGGAATACCGCATTGCTGAACTGACACGGCTGTAGTTCAGCCACTGATGTCCAAAGCCACATTCCCTCTARCCAGCTGAGCTTTTTCCAGTGCTCACAGCACACCCAAAGCATGCACTATTAATCAACTAACGCAAACCGTCTTATGCCTTACTATATTACAGACACTGGATTTCTGTGTTTGGTGGTATGATCTTGTTGCTTCAGCGGCATATTTTTAAAGAAAACACTGCTTCAGTTGGGGTGGATTTGTGAATTGCCAAGCATGAAACACACATCAGCCTGTGAAAGCAACCAACTGGCATTACCATAACGTTGTCATTTAATGTATATGAAGTTATACTTTCAAATACTCAGACACAACTGAGTGCTCAAAATCCCTTATTTGAAGAACAACAAAATAATAAGAAATAATAATAATTATAGCAATAACTGCTTAGTATTTGTATGATAAAAGTGCTGAAAAGACATTAACTAATTAGTGCTCACAACACCCATGTGAGGCAGAAAAGTATAATTATCCACATGCTACAGATGGAAAACTGACAATGTGGAGTTACCTGCCTTTCTCTGAGACATGCATGAGGGGATAATCACCTAATGCAAATTCATCAAAAACCCTACAGGGAAAGCACCAGTACAGTGGTCACACAGGTTCAGTTTCCTCCCGGTGAGCTCTGGTGCAGTGAGCGTGCATCACGGAGGGAAGCAGCACGGACAGTTGTGGGACAGACACACGTATTTTGCATTTAGCAACTGTGCAGAGAGGAGACAGAGACAGCTGCACAGATCATTAAAGGCAGCCTGATTACTTGAGCTTGACACCTTTTTCTAGAACGTCACTCACAGTGATGGGATAGTAGAGCCAGGACAGGAAGCCAAGTGGCTTTTGCAGGAGGAAGACACCTGTACTGAACCCAACTGAATACACAGCTTTTGCAGCACAACCTTTGACCAGATAATTAAGATTCAAATGAAACACTTGGGGTTTCCTATACTTTCCTTGCATCTCTTTTAGGAGTCACGTAGGCTGGGTTTCTTGCACATGGTACATTCCGATAATGGCTCACTTAGTGGATTTTATTTTTTTTTCTGTAAGACTGTTAGCTCAATTCTGTATAACCAAGAGGTTTGGGTGACTTGCATAAAGCATGGATAAAACTACCACTACCAATCACAGTCAGAGGCTGATCAAAGCCAACATTCATTAACTTTGAACACAAAATTGTCTGAATCCATCAGTAACTGCAATGCTGCCTAATTAGAGAAGGCATCACCTATTTCAAAAGCCATGCTATCTAGCTGGACCATTGAGCAGTAGAGAAAAGTAAAAAGTAGCAAAATCTCATATGAAGGAATTAGAAAAGCGCAGTGATTTCACTCTTTATGCATGGCACAAGTTATTATCTCAAACAGTGACATCGATAATAGGCGCCTTTATTTAGAGAGTGCTGAGCTTCAGCAATTCCCATTCACTTTAGGTGGAATTGAGGGTGCTCAGCAGGACTGAAAAAAACAGTGACCAGCTAAACATTGTAGCGTGTGGCCCAGGAAGCCGGAGAGTGCCTGGAGAAAAAGGAAGAACCATAATTAAATACAAACCTAATGGAACACTGACAGCCAGGATCCTGCGTTCTCCCCAGTAGCACTTTTACCACAATGAAACGGAGCAACAATAATCTAAGCTTTATTCTGTCTAGTCCCCCTTCCACATAAATAGTCTAGGGAAAATAATAGTGAAGCTATCAATCCCAGGAAAGAAACTGCACTGAGGGAAACCTAAACAAAATTTTAACTTCAAATTAGAGATGAAGAGATATTCAGAACCATTTCTCACATACATTCCTTGACGCTGCAAACTTTTTTTGCTGTATGTTGCTCCTTCCCTTTTGCATTTGACCTTTGAGTACTCCAGCAAACCAGCCTCACTAGCAGGAACGTTTATGAAAAAAGGAGCTTCAATGACTTGTCAAAGTAACCCTGAGCTGTATATTAGACTGAAACACGGGAATTCCTAATGGCTTGGCTGGTGTAAGAGGCTGGCTGTGAGTCCCTGTGAAACCCCACCTGTCAGCAAGCGGAGCGCTTGCTGGAAACGGTTAAGTGGGCTCCCATGCGGGCCCGGAGCAGGTGGTGCATTATCCCAGCGGGGTGGGGAGAC
>JASVER010000007.1:7883731-7886231 GCA_030449065.1 Oceanodroma leucorhoa | reverse complement strand
TGCAGGTGTGCAAGCCAGTCTATTTTGTTAATGGCACATCACTCACTAACATGCAGTAAATACTGAATGAATACAGTAACAATATTTTCATTAGCTGGAGGCATTTCTTAAGAGTTAAATTCAGCTTCCTACTACACATTTAAGTAAAGAAAGATATACTAAGTTAAAGACAAAAGTTTTTTTTGGAAACTAAGAGCAGAACGTCCAAAATGTTACCAAAATAAAATACATATGCGTGTACAATGAAATTCCACCCATAGATGAATTAATATCTGTGGATTTCTAGTTGTTTCTCTCTGCCATCAAACCTCTCCAGTTTGAAGGTAGAAGCGAGTATCCAACATACCACAGAACCACCTCAGAAACTTCAGAGCAAAGCCAAAAGCTTCCACATATCCTCGGCTTCTTCGCAATGAAGATAGTTCTGTGAGATGCAAAACAACTTTAGCTCACATGAGAGCTGTGGATATCCAGCACGTATCCTGACTGGGCCTTCAGGCAGGGCTCTTCTGCACTAAAGATAAATCCTACCCCATTTCTGCCACTGGCAGTCTTCTGACAGAGAAATAGCCATAATTTAGTTGCCTTCAGCTGCAGCTGTGAAAGACAGAGAGTAAAAAGGTGCACATCCACCACGCAAAGTGGAATCCCACTAGGCACATGCTTCTCATGCGTCAGTGGGTACAGAGCCCAGAGGGTCCACGGTCACGTGTATCTTCAAGTCCGTTCTGGGGAAAAGCCCCAAAAATTCCTACACACAAAAGATATCAGCAGCCATGGGGAATGATGCCAGACAGCCGTCAGAAGAGGTCTACCCCTCCTCATTCCTGCCACTCTCCGTTCAGCTGCTCTACAATCGACCATGAGAATTTTGTCTTCTGCATAACSTGGGGAATCTGTCTCCTGTACTAATTTTGCCCCTTCCAAAGGCAGAAACTTCAGAGCATTAGCAGTGCACAGGTGATGGGTCTATTGAGAAGGATACCAGATTTTGCTTCTTTTCCTGCGTCTCAAAAAATCTACATTGTTGAGTAGCTTGTTACTGAATCAGGCACTTATTGTATATACAGATTACATAAACAAGAAGGTCAATTTTGTTTCAAACCTATATGAATATGGTTCTGGGACTGAATTAACTACTGATTGAAAAGTTACACATTTTCAGCTAGCTAATCATATTTTATTTCACTGCATGCAGACAGCAATGCAATGAAATTAGCTGTTTGTTTGTACATTTTGGAAAATGTTTTAACTTCAAGACTATAGAAAAAAACAGGAAAAATTTAATGTATGTCCAGGTGAGACTGCTAGGGCAAAAGTAATCAGATGATAATAACTGAGCATAGCTCAACAGAAATTGAGTTGCTTTCTCCTGATTTTTGACCATGCTCTTCCTTTCCTCAAAGTGTGATCACCCTTCCTCCATCATGAATTTACAGTTTTAAAGCATAGCCTTATCTCTCTTAGCGTAAAAACAATCCCAGAGATCTAATGTTGCATTTGCTTACCCAATACAGAAATACAAATGCAAATGCTTTAGTAAGCTTTTCTCACATCAACTGATTGGTAAAAATACACACAGTAACAGTACTACTTTTTATGTAGAGAAGATATGATTATTTTACATAATTCCGGTCAAAACACATACTACCAGGTCGTATTTGTCTATGACAGTTGAATCCTACCTCAAGACAGGTGCTTTAATATGTATATTGAAAACATCTGGCTAATCCAGAACTACTGTTTTCTTAAGAAAGACATAGCTGTAAGAAGGTATCAAAGATTATGAAACATTTGTCTGCGGGAGGTGGGAGGATGGTGGTACTTCCACAATCCCTTATTGTTCTATCATATCTAATCCTCAGTACTAGTGCCCATAATGATTCCCAACTGGTAGATGAACTACTTTGAACATCCCTGAAGCAGAATTGCTACCCACTAATGTATCAGCTAAATGTTAGAAGACTCCTAACTCCCCCATCTGTGTTTTACCTCCCCAGAGGGTAAATACATTGAACAGCGATTCCCTTGCCTGGCACACACTTTCTAAACCTTACTGGCAACTGTTGTGATTTCCAGTCCAAGCAGCTCTGCAGTCAAAATCACCAGTTTTACATGCTGCAGGGAACTAAACACCTACCTTATTAAAATACTGCCCTCAAAACACACTGTAGTTATATATTGCCACTGTAATTGTTACCAGTGTAGTGCTGATAGTATTATGGATTACAGCTAATATCAGGCTATTGAATTAGTATGTGAATATATTTTATAGTTAACTTCAGGAAATTTATTGGAATTGGGAATTAATTCTTTTTTTAATTTATTTTTTTTTTAGGAGAAAGAGAGGTCTGTAAAAAGTAACTGAAAACACACAGAGCAATGTGGATTTACTGGGCTAAAGGGAAGAAACTAAAAAAAAAAAAAAMCAAACCCAAACATCACAATATTCTACCTGTTCTCTTCAGAACTAGTCAAGTAGCCCAGACTCATATAACTA
>JASVER010000007.1:7876231-7878731 GCA_030449065.1 Oceanodroma leucorhoa | reverse complement strand
CATTAGCTGGAAGTCTCTAAGTTTGGTCCTGCAATCAGCTAAGCTTGGAACAAGGCTAGAGGGGAAAGGCAGGAATTTAGTGCTTAAGTCACTCTGCTAGTCCTAAATCCTGGGACTAACCTGTGCCAACTGAGACTTCACAATTGCTTCTAACTCTAGACTTTCCACCAAGAGTATCCCAACCACTTTGAAATAAATAGCTAGCTAAGGCACTTGTAGCAATGCTGTAAAGCACAGTGGATCTCAGCAGGATAAATGTCACACACTGACTTCCAGGATACCACATTTGTCAGGAGTACCCAAGTTAAGGTATTTAAACTTTGTCTCGGATAGCTTGGGCAATTGCAGAAGAGTGATGGCTCCAGCACAGTCATCTCTACGCAAAATGCTGCAGAAAACCAAGCAGTCCAAAGAACAATTCATGCAATGTGTCTTTTGCTTCTGTAATCTGACTGGGAGATGCCTTTTTCCTCTATCCCCTATTAATTAGACGTGAATTAGAAGCGCATAGTCTACTTAGATGTTATCTTGCAAGGTATTTAAAGCACAAGCTAAGCCTCCTGCCTACTATTTGCCTCCATTACCAGTGGCTCCCTTCCTAGAACTGAATTTCTAGGCATGAGAAGTCATTGCCTTCTAAGTCGCTGGCTTCAAAATAGTTTTCCAGTAGTTTATTAAAACAGCTCTATGCCTTTTTCTCCATTTTGGTAAAAGAGGAGTTTAATAGATGTAATCATCTAAAGAATGTCCTGCCAGTTTTAAGTTAGTCACAGATACAGCTGTGCAGATCATGTTTCCTGTCAATACCAGAAACTTGTCAACCCCCGACTCTTACCAGTTCTTCCCTCTTCAGCTGTGCCACATTCAAGCTTTCTTTATCTGCTAGCACATTCCCAGATCCTTTCCTTACCTATCTGCTCATCAGACAGCCATTTTCACTCCATTAGCTTCATCAGTCTTGACTTCTGCAGCCATCTTCTGTGCAACCTACTTTCCACAGAAACCTACCCAACTTGAACACAGGATTATCACCCTCACCTCTAAATCCTCTGTAATGTTCACAAGAAACTAGGTAACTAGTGGATGAGTTAAAATGCAGAATATCTAAAACTTTATACAGTGCAGGATTGGGATAATGTTATATGAAGGCTTTTGAGCAAAGGTGGTTTCTTCTCGTGTGCAGGAATAGTGAGTTTGTGAATGCTACAGAAGATTACAACATCAGGACTCTGATCTTTAATGAAGTCAATATGACTACAGAGGTATGAAAATTATTCTGCACAGATGCTCTTATACCTACTGCTGCTGTTAAAATTAATAAAAATTTTGTTGCTGATAACCATAGGGGAAGGGTTTCACTTCTATTTTAATTGTGAATTAAATTTTTCTCCTGTTTACATTATGTTTGGTTTTGAGGCTTGACCTATCAAACRTCTTATTTTGTATATTTTACAGATACGGGGCTAAAAAATGAAATATGACTGAAAACAGTCTCTAGGTCAACTCTACTTAATTCTGCTCATACAAATACAAACTCCTACGCTAAAGGTGCAGAGTGGGGCTTTCCTACAAAGCAACCACAAGTTTAGTAAATTAGCCAGGTTGGATTCTGACATCTGTCAAATGCTGATCACCACCTTGTCTTTAATGGGACCAGGTTTGGAGAAAGACACTATTCAACATGAAAGACAATCACAGTTTGCTTCGCTATTTCTAACTGACTCAACAGCACAATACAATGCAAAGCCAGTTCACATATTTGTTTATATATATAATTTCCCTAAGACTATGATATGATTTTTAATGTAAAATATTATTTTATGCATGTGCTAAAATGATTCAATTTAAGATTTGGAAGTTTTTTGAAGAAAAATAATGTGGTATAGTAATTTGATTATGCCTAGAATCAGATACTGCATTCTACAGGCAAACAATTTCTATGAAAGTGAACAGTTTTTAGCTATGTAGTTGTGATTTGCACATTTAAAATGATAAATTTAAACCCATCAACAGTAAATCAATTGCAGGTATAGAAGATAAAACTGAAATAATTCATCATATCGCTATAGGAAAACACAAAGAGTAGATGTAATGGGTCATTTTGACTTTAAATTGAAATCTGTTTCTAGGTTTTTCAAGGACAATTCGCTTTACAAAACTTTAAAGTATACATAAAATCATCCATCGGCACATCTGATCCAAATATACTAATGATTTTTATTGGTCAGATCTTGAAAGTGAGGTTTATTTTTATGGAGTATGCATTAATTAACCCAACATGTACTATCTTCCAGTATATCTAGCCAAGTACTTTCATTTAAACATGTTTATTGTGAAATGTTTGCATTCCCAACATTTGTGGCCCACACACAGACTATTTCATACTTCACTTCTGAGCAGTTACGAAAGTTAAAAGGAGTTATTGTTTTTGATTAATGCATTTTTGGGGACATTTTTTTTTAAATGTTCCAAAACTATGCTCTGAAGACATTCTTCTACA
>JASVER010000007.1:7848731-7873731 GCA_030449065.1 Oceanodroma leucorhoa | reverse complement strand
GTGAAGCGTTCTAAATGACTATGTCTGCAAGAGTTGCAGCAGCTGCAGTATCAACATAGCCTACACAATTCTGAACAAAGTCTAAGCATACTCTACCACACCCATATTCTCTGCCACCGTACTCTTTCCAATTAAAAAAACAAACATCTTAAGTCACAGGTATTTGGTGTCCTTCCCTTAAAGAGTATTATTTGAGGGTGAAAAAAAAAAAAAGGCCTTCAACCCACTACACCAGCTGTTTAACGACTGCCAGGAAAAAAGGTTTGTTTAATGCACAGATACATCTTAGCTATTCGTTGACACACCATTGCCTCCATGATTTTTCTATGTCTGCAACAGGGAATAGTCTGTTTCACATGATTTTCAGGGATTCATCCGGAACAGAGATCTTATATTTAGATATTCGGGAGTCTCTCACCTTTCTGGGAAATATTTAAGTCAATTCAAGAATTGATCGCATTGTATGTACAATCTGTCTTACCTGCTGCAGCTGAGCAAGTGAAGTCTAGTAGTCTGTGCACATGTCTAGGGAGTGGGAACAGACGTCAACACACTCGGTGGCCTAAGAGAAATCCTTTAACCTCTTTGCCTCAGTTTCCCCATCTGCAAAACAGGGTAAAAATGAGAGCTGAATAAACAGTATAAAACACTGTAATTCAAAGTAAAAGTAAAATTTTGAGTTAACAGCATTAGGAACACGTTAACTACTTTCTGTTTTTGTCTGTCTGCAAAATTTGGAGCATATGTGCTGTACCAATATTAGCATGTCTTCACAGTCAACATCTAGAATGAATGCTTAAATATTCATTGACTTCAAATTTCAAATTGAAGTTTGAATTTGACATTCATTCTCTAGATGTAACAGCATCAACCATTAATCAGGGAATAGAAATAATACCACTCAATTTATGTAATCCACACACTGTGGTCAAAATGTATACTTCTAGATATATAATCTCAAAATTTTAAAGTATTAGCTGCTTAAGTAGATCATGTGGTAYGTCCCCTCCCTCCTCTAACTGGCTGATTTACGTAACTGAGCAGCCAAACAAAAACAAAAATTCTGAGATGTATGTTCAGCTGTAACGCTCACAATTTACATTGTGTATTGAATCAAGTAAATTTGTAACTCATGCAATCAGGGAACAGAAGAAATAACATGATTTAGGTAACCAGCTGTGACTGTAAATTTATAAATAATCTAACCAAAAAACTCTACAAATAAAGATTTTTAAAATGTATTATTCACTGAAGAATTCTGTAAGTAACCACTGAATAAATACTTTCCACATTCACAAGAAAAGAAAAACTCCAAAACGTACCTAAGGAGTCACTATGAATTGTTTGTTCAGATCTACCTACCCAGTGATTCTTCTCTCCCCGCCCTTAAACTACTTCTATATAAATGGAAGTTTGATTTCTATAGTTTCTAATGCACTATCTTTGTGGATTTGTTCATTTTTAGGCAAGTTACAGGAGTATCTAATGCAAACATTGACATTTACTAAAAGAAAAAGAAAAAGAAATACAAAGTTACCAAAACCTTTATAGACATTATTTAACAGAACATTTCAACCCTGCTGAATGCTTACATCCTCTCAGCTATGTCCTTCTGGTCTCTTTTCCAACCCTTTTCTTCAAATACATACATACCTTCACCCAGGTGAGCAGATGACATTGACCAACACAACAACAGTCACTAAGTGCATTTCTTTCCTATGATTGCTTGAGTTGCCCAAAAATTTTGCAGTTGCCAAATCATGGCCTGCTTTTCTCAACTTAGTTGGTTTTTTGGTTGCTGTTCAGTGTTTAGAAATCTTAATCTTTAGAGAAATCCGTTATGGCAAATAATGAGAAAAAAAAGGAGGAAATACAATTTAAATGAGCCCATGCCTTCTGCTTAAGCTCAAAGAAAGAAACTCAAACTTTGGAAATGCAATGTCCAAGTAAAGATGAAAGATCCCGTGTTATGTCTCTGTAAACCAGAAAACAACTGACACTTAGCAAGTTGTCCTGTCTCAGACAGAAACAGCATGGATGAATCTGGCCAGTCCACTTGCACTTCCATTACCGAAATCACTAATAAAGTTTGAGGGGTTATTTTTAAAGCAGCTCTCAGAGTGTTCCAGCTCACTACTGTCAGCTTCAGATCTCAAATGTAATTTGATTTATAATTACATTTTAAAAACTAGCATTAAAATAACATTAGAGGGGTCATAATCTGAACTTTTTAATAGTTAGGCACGTAGCATACATTTAGAAATGGATCTCCAACAGGATTCATCTGGAACATATTCTGACCAGAATTCCTTCCTTCAACCATTTCAGTACTCTGCTGAAGCTGGCGTGCCAAGAAGCCATTGTGGAGCCCTATATTTCAGTGTTGTTTCAAATGTAAACGGACTGAAATACACTGCCGGACATTTGTTAGTCGAAGTCTTTTCTTGCATTATAGTCAGGCCCATGTTTGTAAACAATGACGGGTGAGAAAGTGCCGGAGAATCTGGAATTAGGCCTCTGCACTGAAAAGATGTACGTTACATCCCTTGTAAAATGCAGTTGGCTCCATCGCCTCTGAACTTTGGAGCGGCTTTAATTTTCTTAGTCTCTGTGGCACAGATTGATTTAAGGGCGTTGACTTCTAGGAACTACTCAAATTGGTCAAGTTATGCTTGTGCCAGCCAAAAGGCATGTACAGTGGTCCCAACAACTGTGTTGGGTGTCAGCTGGGAACTACCTGTCCTCCCAGCTGTGCAAACAACTCAAACTGGCATTCAGTGAACTTCACAATATTGTACTTACAGCTGCAAGCCTGGCACCTCCTGAACGCAAGATGGGGTTCAGATGGGTCACAGGCTCATTGCAAAATTTGCCTTGTTCTCTAAGTCCGACCTTCTGATAAGAAAACTTCCCAACTAATCAGTTCCACACTGGTGCCTGACTACAACTTCAGAGGCAAAAGACAGGCAAGGAATTCACTTTCTGAATGCTAGTGCTAAAGTAAATGATCTAGTAAAAAAGAAATTAAGAAAAAAAAAAAAGGCTGTGCCTTAAAACCAAGTTTGAAATTTTATAGGCTTTTACTCCATAATTTGTACTTGAGCCTTCTGTTATTTTTAAACAAATCTAATTTCTTACAGATGTGAAATTTACATTTTAAGAGTGTCTAGTGGCCATGTGCATTAATTACTTTATTGTAATATTTTAATGAGTTTGGGGTTCAACTCTGAAAGAATCCTGCTGAATCCTTGTTTCCCCACAGAATTACACTAGAACCTGATTCAATCACAACTTCACACACCCCGATCCAAACCCTGATGGACTTGCACAATATTTTCAGTTGTCTTATAAAGGCCCTGAACTTTAAAACTGGCTCCAAATTTTAGGCCTTGTCACCAAACCAGTGCTACCCTGAGTCAGGAGCAGAGCTAGGCTTTGACAAAGTTTGTATTTAGAGCTGAACTTGCTGGCTGAGCCTGATCTCAATGGAAACAGGTAGCAAAATGCAAAATTCAGCTGTGACAGCTAACATTTGGGCCAGTCTTGTTCTTAATGACACTTACGCAATGATGCAAATGCTTCCATCTTAGTATATATGACATAAAAACATTTAGGGCTAAAAGATTAACCCCCCCAAAAGTACCTAAATTCACCAGGGAAGATTGGAAATGCACTACTGGAAGATTTCCACTTTGTGCAAAATAGTTGAAAAGCATTACAATATCCATATTTCTGCCACGGTATTCCCTTTATGGATTTTGGTGGTTTGTGTCATACTAAATTATTTCTTCTTCATCTGTGAGTGTGCATAAGTAGTGGTGGGAGATAAGTGAAATGAGACTTTTTCAGGCGGTTTTCAGCCAGGACTTAGTCTCTGTGCTTGCAATRTTGCAGGTGTAACTACTTATCTTGGGGACTGAGGCAGAAACCTTCAGACCACTGAGGATCTCTGCAATTTGAACTGAAGAGATAAACCTTCTTACAGCACCTAAATGCACTTTAATTCTCTGTGAATAAGCTAAGGATGCAAATACATAACACACTGAACACTGGGTTCAAGTACAAACACAGATAAATGCAGGAAAAGTGGGACTGACTGTTTTAGTTGACTGTGGTAATAGTAAGACGTTCATCAGTTGTCAAGTGCAACCGCACACGCTGCACCCAGAGAGTCGCGCTTGGAAGTCGGACCATTTATGTCCACAACTCTCACCTCTCTTTGCTAGGGCAAATGCAGAATTGTAACTTCAATGAACTACCCAGCTTTTAAAAAAGCATGTTTTTAAACCACTTACAATAAGAGCAACAGTTATTATTCAGTACATGCTTTTTATCAGATTGAAGATAAACTTTATTATAACTGGTGGAGATGGTATCAATGATTTGTGGTCTATGAGAATTCTATAATGAGAAATGGTAATCTGTCTTGGGGCAAACAATATTGTTCTGTTTACTATGCAATTAACAATATTAAGTCAAGATTCTATAACTGATAGCTGAAAATAGGGGTGGTAGGAAGAAACTGGAAGCACTGGAAACTTTCACAGGACAATTATCTGAGGACTATAAATTATTTATGGTGCTTTAGCCTGACATTCTCTCTTATCCTCACAAAAATGTTCCTCACTGCTCCAGAGATGTTCACTGTAAAAGTATCCAGACTGTAAGCAGTTTGGGGCAAAGCCAGAATCTCTCCTTGTCTCAAGTACTGAACGTACAGGATAGCGCGTAATTTCATTTTCAGAAAAGCAGCAATAAAATCACAAGAAAAAAAAAAAAAAAAAAATGGTTTTACTTTGGAAAAGGTATGATAATGACCCAACAAGAATGACAAAAAGAGAAGTGAGACCTAATCTCTGATTCCTGGCATATTTGGTGTAAAATAAAAACAGAGTACCTCCCTTGCGTTTAATTTCTTCTTTAATTTTGTAGACTGAGTCCCATACCTTTGTGTGACTGAAACCCTGTACTTCTTGTTTACTCTTAGATCAGCCTTAAGCAACCACCATATGGAGCTGCGAACTCCACAGACATAGCAGAAACAGTCCTTAACTAATGGTCAGAGTAAATTGTATTGGGAGTCAAGTGGGGCCACTTTCAAGTGGCTGCTTAAGACAGGGGCTGACCTGTAATAGAGTTTCCCTGTAAAACAATACCTTTTTTACTTTACGTTATGAAGTACAGAACCATAGGTATGGTTGAGCACAGAAATCTCCCTGCCTTTTTCTAGTCTGTTCCTTAGCTGTATGCATGCAGTCCAGCCCTTTTGGCTCTGATTCGGCAGGGGTAATAATTTTGAGGTTACCTCAATGGGAACTCGGGCAGAGCTACGGCACAGCGCTTTCGTAGTGAACAAGCAAGACCTATAAAGTGCTAGGGTCTTTCTTGCTAAATTGATCTTCAACAAAAAAAAAAATCAAATGATCGCATTCTTAAACTAGCCAATTCCATTTGTAGCTCTCTGGAAAKGCGATGCTCCACGGAGAGCTCCATTGCACCCAGCAGGCAAAAGCCACATTTAAGACAGCATGACGCACCAGCGCTCTGGCAACCGGGACGCTGCAAGGAAGTGACTGCTGCTGGCAGCCTCGCAGCCCCTCTCCTGCACCTCTCGCCCTTAAGGATCGGTGCCTGAAATTCCCATATACCGCTGAATAATAACGTCTGGCTGATCCAGAAGATTAGCAGCTTATTCCACCTTTGTTCTCTGCCTTCTTTCAAGATGAGCAATGAATGACACCACAGCAGGCATAACCCTCCGGCACAAAAGCTAACAAAATTGTAGGATGTTTTAAGGAATAATGTAAAACTTTAACAGAGTTTTAGAAGGGTATTCCTACACAGAATCTCTATATAAAACCCAATGCTACGTGGAAGGGCTCTCAAATTCTCTTTATTTTCCTGAACACTACAAAACAAAATCAGCATCAAATGTCTGCCAGACCAACCTCTTTAAAACTGATAAAAATACAAACAGTTTTAATAAAGCGTGCAGTAAACGTGGGGGGTTCCTTTGCGCAAGATAACACCGAATCAGAGTTTCACAGCAATGAAACAGATACAGTAAAATTAAATCAGAGGGAGAAAATGATGGGGATATAAAACTTCATGTTCCTGTACGTAATATGCCAGTGATTGGTGGAAGTTATGCACAAAATTCTACTTTTTAAACAACTACTGTTTTTCCTCAAAACACTCAACAACTGGTATTTATAGGGCTTAATTCCTTTTTCTGAGGAGGTCCTGGGTCTGGTCATTGTTCATCACTATTGTTCAAAATTTACTCTCGGATTAAGAACTTCTCCCACGCTAATAAACAGGTATAATAATTTTCTCCAGAGAGCAATTTTTTTTTCAGTAATTAGCCTACTTAAATATTTTAATGGAACTACTGACGTACAATAGCACAAAAGGTCCTCTGACCATAATATAAAGTGAGAGATGAGATTCCTAAAAACTTTTGGTTTTGAAGGAGGTCTAGGATTTACAAAACTTATCAAGCAGACAGCTCTAAAACTATTTTTAAAGGTCATAAATTAGGTACTCTCTAAAATGTAATTCAATCATCCACTGTTATAGTAGCTTGATTCTATTAGTTGTCCTATGCGTTTTACAAAACAGAACTCTATTAACATTATTCACTTATAGTTTCCCTCTATAAGTGGATATTCTGCTCAACAGGCTTTAAATAGGTTTTTCCCCCCTAAAATTGCTATTAAGCATACTTTTACTCAAAGGGCAAAGTAGGCATAGGATTATACTTGTACTTCATGCAAAGGATACATTTTCAGCAATCAGAACTACATTCCTACGAAGTAAAAATGCTCTATATAAGCCGATTGTTTCTATCCCTTCTAACCTTGCTCAATAAGGACTCTATTCTGATCTTTTGAGTTACACACAAGTTTTCCAATTTGGCTGAATAAAGGTATCTTGTTGGGCAGCTTGATGAGCATATTCTGTGTCTCGAATTCTGACCTTGGCATGTTCAAGGTGGATCTCAATTATAAGACGCTGCTCAGAGGGGAAAAAAATATTTTAATTTTTTTTTTTTTTAAATCAGGATTTATTTTACTTTCTTYAGTTAAAGAATGCAGTATGGAACTCCTGCTTTTACACACCTTGCTTTAGTGAACCAGTGAAAGTATAAACCTTGATAAAGAGACCACAACACACATATAGCCACAAGTTTTTCAGAGCAATTTACCTAGCCTGTAGTTACATTCAGGCTTAAGAAATGTCTACTACAGATCATTCATCTCTGATTTCATGTTGATTTCACTGTGAATAAATGTGTGGTGTCACCTCTCACAATTTAGATGACTCTATTCTGAACAAGATGAAAAATACACGAGTATGTGCAGAGGAGCATAGTGCTGGGCCAAACCACATATCCCATAGCCAGTCTCAAAGGATCTCAGCCACCTTGCAACGTTGAGCGGCAGGCCGCAATAATGACACCCAAACAGACCCTGACCCATTGTAATGGTGTAGCTGCAACAGCACAATCTGTACATAAAAATGTGTATGTCTAGAGAGGCAAATCCTCCTTCACCTGGTTACCATATTCTATGTTCATGTCTTCCTTCTTAAAACAGGACAGATGGCAGAAATCATACACTGTTGTTCTTTTCATTGGCCATGCCAATCCCAGATAATCAAGTCAGTCAGTCACCAGCAGATACTCTTTTCTCAGAGGAAAGGGTTGAATTTCGTCTGACCACTGAGCTTCAGCTTGCACTTGAGGTTCTAATTTTCTTCTGGTCTTAGCCCATTTCTGTCTCGCTCTGGCACACACTGCCCTAGTAAGTACATTTATTACCTCAGTAATTCCTCTGGGGGCTGTCTCACTTTCACTTTATATCTGGACTCACATAAGCATCTCCCCATTTTACAAGGAAACATTTATTAGCTTCTGATAGGAGTTTCCTGTTCCATCATGCTGAATCCCATTGTCTATTATTCTTCAAAAGCAGGCTAACAAGTTGCACACTCCTGGGCAGCTCTTGCTTGTGGTGTACGAGCGCTGGCAGTGCAGCGCAGGCGCGGAGAAGGCAGATGGGGGACAACCAGGTGTTCTGGGTTTTCTTCCGATCCTGTTTGCAAACCCTTGTTCAGCTGGCCACACACGCAGTAATATGGGACCCTTACGCTGTGGTAGCATTCACCAGATACCAGTGGCACTGGGTGGCCTGGTAATTTATAGGGTGCCCCATTCATGTTCCTTGTTCACGCCCTTGGGACTGGTGCAGGAAAGGACTATGAAAGTCTCCTTCACCCAAGGATTCCTCAACTATGAGGTTGATCTTATTACTTTGGGACACTTGAACAGTAGAGGGTAAGCCTATTATATCACAAAAACAGGGATTTCTGCTGTAATTCCTCCAGTTCCCAGCTAATTATCTTACTTGAGAACTTCTCATGTGTTTTTTTCCTGGTAGTGGTTCATCACTGCATATTCCTGTTTCTTCAGGTCCACCCTGCAAAACTCCTCAGTGTAGCAACTGTTTGGTAGAGCTGATACTGTCCAAAAACTGTTCAGCCTTCCACAGTTTTACACAGAAAACTTTGGCCATGACCCCCCCAACTATGTCAGATCTTCAGAGGAGATAAAAAAGTATAATTGCTAGAAAATAAAAYTGCATTGATTTACCCCAGCTGAAGATCTGGACCCACCCTAGGGACAAGAAAAAGTTTCAATGCATAGTCTATTTTACTAGAAACCACGCAAAGTCTCTCATCCACATCAGCCTGCTATTTTTTACTTCCATGTATGCAGACAACATTTGTATTCAGCTGCTCACTTATAAATAAAAAACATTTTTACATGGGTGGATTGGAGTGGCCTTTTTTTTTTCCTCCTCTTTCGGTTCCCATTATTTTATATATTACACACATGTTCTGTCAGCGAAGCTCACTTTGTTATCTGAAACATCTGTGGTACCCTGCTGTGGAGAAGGCCAACACTGCTGCTGCTGTTGCTGCCTGTCTTTATTAGCCACTGATTTGCTGATGTAGTCCTCTGACGGCGTGCAGTGCGCCGGTTCGCCTCCGGAACGCTGGGGCTGCACGGCAGAAACAATGGGATTCTGTGAACTGGCAGAGAGGTCCTGTTGGTTCACAATATGGCAGTTACCATCTATATGAAGATATGAAACCAAGGTTTCGTATGTGCATTCATGCAAGCACTGATTTTTATGTTTCTAAAGAAATATATGTGAATTTATATGTAAGCTGAAAGGATAACACCCTTGCAAAGAAGGTACATACTCATCAAAATGAAAGGACCTCCTACTTGAGGATCACACAAGGTCTGGCTGTTGAGCAGCCATAATATTTCTTATTTTTTGGGCAAGTGAAAAGTTACCTGGATTGATCTCTTTTAGCCTTATTTTCAGGTGCTTTTTATTGTCATAGTCCTGACATTCTGCACATGAAACTCTCTGTGATCTACTGTTACTGTAAGGATTATTACGCAAGGTATGTAAGAAGTCTGGATTTCTTATGAAGCCATGACAAGATTTTAAAAGATTGACTTAAAAGATGAAAAATCTGTCTACRTTTCTTAAATAACAGTTTTAGAGATAAGATATTCAGGTCACCTGATAGGAAGTGAAGCTATTTCTATGTATTTTATACATTTACTTTCTGCAAACAACAGCACCTTGGTAAAATCAACTTAGCCATTTCCCCTCTGAAAAATCAAAACCATCTTATCTTTATATGGATTTCTTACGCAACAGATGAGTGAAATATATACTCCAGTTAAGAATCTGAGAAATATGATTGTTAAGCCACAAAACTTAACAAGAACATTCAGGGGAAGATGCAAGAACAACTCACAAAAACACTTGCATGGACCAGATTTGCAGCTGATGGCGTTCCTTTTACAGGTCTACTGTTTTAAGAAACTGCTCTCTAATACAAATATAAGACAACAAGAAGTTAAAGGCACTTCCCTCCCTTAAAAAAAAAAAAAAAAAAAGGAAAAAGATTTATCGATGACATAAAAACCTGAGCTGAGTTCTGAGTCCCATAGGTAAACTCAAACCAGCTTTCTGTAGGTTTTCCGGATCTCCCAAGGACTCTGGGCCTGATTCAGAGCATAATTATAGTATGGAAACATCATGTGACTGCTGTCACAGATCTTTTACGTGCAAGTCAGTGTGCATGTGTGTCCAATTCARGATTCAAAATTGAATACTTATGTGGAGATAGCTATAAATGAAAATAAAACACAGCTTTTGAAAAAAAACACCCCATTTTCTTTATAAAAATAATTGATCACCTAGCCCCAGTAGGAAGGTTCAAAAGYTACTATATAATGAAGTGCTACTAGCAAGCAGCTTGCTGTATCTTTCAGGAGCAAGACCGTGATGACAAGAAAAAAGAATCAAGAAAATACATGCCACAAAGGCATCTTCTTCTCCTCACCTCCCTTTTGCTTGAAGCATTACTTACTTTCAAATTTGCTTTACTTACATTACACAGCATTAGTACCCCCAAACCAGCTAAATTCTGTGGAAACACAGGAAGGRTCTTTCCATATTTAAAATCTGAACCTCATTTCCCATGCCCTGAAAATAACTGAGATGTGATGACAGAATATCACTGGTCTCCAAAATAATCTTCGGATTACCCAACTAACAACCTGGTGTACAGCAGAACAAGCTTCAGAACTGTTCTCTAGCCAATTCATCCTTTTTACTTGTATTCGACAGGCAACTGATCTGATAGTCACAGGTTGTCCCCCTGCTCCAAGTATATCCTCAGAGAGAGAAGGGAGATGGCGTACTGTTGCTACTGCTGCCACTTAGTGAGGACTGTCTTAGAGATGGTATTTCAGATCCTCTGGAGGATGCTTTCCACTACCAGAGGAGTACTAAGTACCTGAGCAATAGCAAGGATCTGATCTTAAACTTACAAGATTGTTTTATTTGGGGGAAAGTGAAAGGAAGGAATAAAATTAATGTATAAGCATAAACAAGCCCCAAACTTGGAAGATGAACTGAAAAGACAATTATCTTTATAAATTTTAAAACTGCAAACAGATTCATGCAGGACAATTTTCCATCTGTCCAGATCCTTCTGCAGGACATATGCAGAAGATAGCTTCACGTTAGCATATTTCTTTATATTAAGCTTTTTCTAAGATATTTATGGTTGGGGAAAAAAATGCAATGCTACGTTGGAATGGTGGTAATTTCTCTTTTACCCTTTGTGTATGTCACCGTCTATTGTTACTCAGTTTTTTAACATTCATCTGAATATTTCATCCGTGCAAAAATTAGTCCCAGGATCTTTTTTCTCAATAATGTTTGGCGGTCATTGCTTCACAACTGCAAACAATCCTCTACTGCTATTGAGTGCTACAGTCAGGCTTGTTTCACACTGGAGGTTAGAATCTGATCCTAAGTCCATTAAATCACAGAGTCTTTTTAAAGTTTAATCTTGAGAGGATTTGGGTTGTAAACAAAGGACACTATACATGGGGAAAGAAACAACAGAAAAATATGAACTTATGACTCTAACGCAACCCCGAGTTCAAATTTTGTGTGTGATTTAGCAAGAAAATTCTGAGCTTTCGGCAGCAGCGCACACGCCCTGGCATGTGGGCAAAGCTAAACTGAGCATTGATGCTCACATCCAAAACACACATATGGATCCCATTTTACTATAGACGTGATTCTTCATGTGCAAAACATGTGTCTGACTGATTTTCTTTGGCTTTTTAAGATGTGCTGCTTTTTCTTTGGTGGGGGCAGGGAGCAGAGAAGTAAATAAATAATTTGTGTGGTACTTGAAAATACATTATCTATGAAGAGAACGGCCTGGGATTCAATGCCAGGTAAAAAGMCTGTACTTCAGCTGAAAGTACCAATTTCAGCAAACAACCAAATGCCAACAGTGAGAAACTTAGTCCACTATACAGCTTCTGCAACACGTTAATCTATCCCACTCTGTAATTGCTAGATAGGAAAGGGAAAAAGGGCTCCAGATGCTAATAACTTGGAAGTGGTAATTAGAGGAGTCCACATTACTGCTGCGAGACTCCCATCTTCCCTTGATTGCTGGAAAGAAAATTTTGTCCAGCGGGTCTCCTTCTCACTTCCAAAACATGCAGCACTTCTGTGTTCCTAAGCTCCATCTCCTTCTCACTGAACACATCAACAGGAGCTCGAYTGGGCCTGAAAGACTCTTTTTACCTTCTCCAACATTGGCGGATGCCGTATTTCCCATAGAAAATGTAGGAAACATTCACAAGGTTATAAGGTGACCTAACAGGGAGGTACCACAAGCCCCGACTTTTAGCTATACAAGGTCAAAACTGCCTCCCGCAGTCCCAGTCTGACTGTGACAGGGAACAAGAGAGTCTGCTCCCCTTGCTTTAAAGGGTAACAAATATCTTTAAAGGCTCGTTGAGTGTTTATAATCTCTGGGACCACAGAGACAAAGTAAGTCTGGAAAGGGTCTGAACGTCGCATGAGAAAGTAAAAGGAAAAATACACTTATCACAAAGAGGGAATGCATTTGTATTATTGTATTGAAATAGCACAAGGCTACAATGACAGGCTATAAATTTTTCTCTTGGACTGTAACCAATATTTTCCATTTCAATAACAACAATGCAAGAAAGAGAGACTCAGAATTAATAGAAATTATGGACATAAATCGGTAGGTACTTAGGTGAAAGAGAACCTCAAATTTGGGTATCGTTAAAGGAGAAAAGGTTAACTAGCCCTTTGAGCAACCCTTGGATCCATTTACACTTCTGACAAACTGACCAAAAAAGTATGCTTAGATTTTACCGATGATGTTCATCTTTATAGTTCTTAGATTCATAGCCCAGAATGTTACGGTAAATTCTTGGCAGCGAAAAGCATCTTTTTTTTTTAATCCTGAAATTTAACATCACACATAACACTAAACCTAATCTATGACCCCAAATAATAATAGCAGCAATAGTAACTACGTGGTTCTGCAGTGATGAGAATTAAGTTACAGAAATTTCTCAATTCTACTTTTTTTGATTTGATATGTCATTTCATTAAACAACCATGAATTATTGAATATTAGTAATTTGAAAACAATGATGCGCCTTAAGATATACATTTACAGACTATTAGTATTTTTCTTAACCTTTCTGTTGCTGTAACTGGCTATTGAAACATCGGGTGCTCATTTAAAAAAAAAAAAAGGCAAACAAACAAGCAAACAAACCAGGACTGAACAGCAAGGAGACTGTTAGCCAAAGCCAATGTACATTAGCAAAGCTGGGTCCAGAAGATGAACAATCTCTCCTCCATTTTAAGACCCAATCCTACATTTGCTTAGTGCACGTAAATCCCCGTGATTTTGCAACAGCTCCATCGAACCTTGGGAGATAAGTCTTATAACTGAAACTAAAGTTGACAAGTCCTTTTTTTCCCCTACGCAGACTAGAAGAGAAGGACTGTGAATATTGTAAAAAAATAAAATCAATGCAAAGTTATTTAGCGCAGGTGTTCCTGTTACTGCGCTACATTTGGAAAGCCCACACATTCAGCACACCTTCAGTTCGCACACCCAGCTGCATGAGGTGGTGGTCTATTGTTAGTTTAGAGGTTTGCAATAAAAAGCATGAAGTAATATTGGCAAGCTCAGGAGCTATTTTTTTTTTTTTCTTATGATGTCTCCCTGCATCTATTTATCTAGTTCTCCTTCCTTTGTTTCTGCTTTTATATTCAACATATTCAAAAAAGGGTCAGAATAGGTTTTAAAGACGTAATGCCATGCTCAAGCCTTTTGAAAACTAAGAGAAAACCTCAAAAGGTTCATGCATAAGGGAACAAAGATATAAGGATAGCTTTGAACCTGAGGGGCTCTGTCACTGCAAGCAAGTGCATTGCCAGCATGTCACAGGTGTACACCACATGAGCAAGTGAAAAAATAAAATGCGATTGTGAAGGGGTGTGATGCTGACGGGTCCGAGTCCAGAATGCATTAATCCCAGGGTGAATGTGTGCATCTGTTAGATATTTATGTAGTTCCTCCTAGTAGTTTGTACAGATATCTAAGCAGGTGAACGTCAACAGCTTTGAAACCATATGTTAAAGGGAGCCTGTGAGATGGTACAAGGCGGCTCTCAGGCATTATGGGTCTGACAAGGGAGGGCAGACACCTACCGATTATAACATTGCCCTGGTTAGTCGGGACTCCTGGGCCCTACGTCAGGCTCCTGCTGATTTAGCTGTGCGGCACTGGAGCAAACGACTGAATCTTCCTCTCCATTTCCCCATCCTTAAACAAGAGATACTAAATATGACTACAGAGTGACAATTTTCTTTCTTCCCTCGCTAATTTCTAGCTTTTGGGTGGGAAAAAAAGGTGGATTTTTTTTTTTTTTTTTTATTACAAAGGTATGTATAAAACACAGTTGTGTTAAAACAACAATTTTTGGATGCTGACTTCAGTTTGTTGGAAGACGACAGAGTCAGGATCTCTGTCTCCTGGTAGTTACAGGAACATGCTATAGCAGAGGAGAACCAAGTCTTGTTCCTTTGTCTAATTCAGAGATTGTTTTACTCTTGTTTTTATATTTTAACTCTGAGTTGCTCAGACTTGAGAACAGCATGCAGCTGAACTTGGGTCATCCCATTTCCCAAGGCAGTCTCCTGACCACCAGACTGTACACCTGGTAGGTACATATAAGCACAGTTGAATCCAACGTATTTTCAGAAAAAAAAAAAAAAAAATAAATCAGCTTTAAGAAAAACAATGCACTTCCCAAAAGTGACATTTTGTCTATAATGTTTACTTTCTCTACCAAATATCCTCAGCAAGGAACTGTGAGAATTCATTCATCTTTGAATGAATTTATAAAACATGCTGAGAGGTCTCCGGCTGAAATGTGTGATTTTTTATTTTTTTTTTTTTTTTTTTTTTTTTTTTAATGATTAGCACAGAGTACTAGAGAATCCAAAAATTGTCAGTTTACACACCACTTTAACCTGCACCACTCAGTTTCTGCTACCATACATGACTTTTAGGAAATGAAAGGAAAACTGTTTTCACATTAAATGCTGTTTCTAAAAGAGGTCTGCTGTTAGGAAAATTTTCCTTCAAATTAAAATTTTCTGTAAAATGGAGAAAACAAATCTCTCAAATACCCTCCACTTCAAATAGCCTAGCAACTACCTTGAACCCTCAATGGTTCAAGTTACTCTCAAAGGTAAGGTAATCAAAAACTAGCTTTGGAGTCCTATAAGATCCTGTTGCTGTTGGAGTAATTCCATCTTTGAAAATCTTGGTGCGACTACGTGAATTCATCAAGAGCTGCAATTTCATTTTATCTTCAATGGTTCATATACATATAGTGCTGGAGAAATATGCCCTCCTCCCCCTTTTGAAGTATTATGGCCTAACTGAAAAACATTCAGGGAGGATCCACCCAYAGGACATGGGTCTCATAGTTTAGCATTGCCCAAACTCTGCTCCCAAACATTACCAGTCCATAGTAAATTCCATGAACTTCAACTGCTCCACTAAGACTGCTGCTAAGTGCTTCTGAAAAAAAAAATCTAATCACAGCTTCCCATCCTCTTGTATGTCTACCTTTTACAACATCAGAACACACATTCTATAGTAGCCCTTTTCAATTTATTTCCCCCATACTTCCCTTCCCAAGAGGATATTACTCATACYGTACTCCTTCACAATGTAATTAGCTTTTTCTAATGCTTGGAAATGAAACATTCACCCCTTCTTTTGCCCCAGCCCTCAAGAACCTCTTGCAAGGGTCCTCTTGTAGCTCACCACCCCACAGGGTGGGGAAAGACACACCATAATTGCTCTACACTTGGTACCAGAGAGAGAATAATCACACTCRCCTTTGATTACTTTGCTTTACTTTAATGAAGCACAGTTAATAAAGAAGGCGTGTATGTAAAGTCAGTGGTTTACCAGAGACCCCCCCCCTTTGCTGTTTGAGGCCCCTTCGAGTGCCCTGCAGAACCCTGCTCCAGCACCTGGTCTAGCATGGGCAAATCTAGGTCTAGTGTTGCAGTGGCACAGCTCCACGGAAAGGGCAAAGTCACAAATGGCATCTCCACTGTGTATTAGAAAATATTAACTGATATTTTTAATTTTGGGAGATGTGTATTGTATGGCATCTATAAAATATGCCCCAAACATTTTCAGGAATACAGCTCAAAGTGTTTGATTAAAATTGAGCAAAATCAGTCTCTCATCCTTCTGTTTAAAAAATGAGAATTCATTTATTCAGCTTAATTCAAAGATTAAAAATGATTAAAATTTCTATAAGATGTCTAGCTTTTCTGAAATAAACTGCAGTGGCCATCAAAATATTGATAGTCATTGGTAAATTACTTCTGGTGTTTAATCAATGTTATTTTTTTATCATCCAATTTTTTCTTCAAGTCAGCTTCTAACACTAAACTACATTTCATCAAGGTTGGTAAAATGTTTAGAAAGGAACAGATGTCAGAATATGGGGATTGCCAATAACACTGATGGAAGCCAGTAATTTCTTTCCTGTCCAAAGGCAAAAGAATGAAGAATAATCTAGACTGTATATAATAATACAAGATTTACTACAACATTAATGGCTATAAAAAGTAAAAGTATACAAAAGCTATCTCCATTTTTTTCAAGCCATCACTAAGGGCAGTGTTTTTCAATTTGAGACAATTTTTACTGAAAAATGAAAGGTCTATGTATTCTTAAACCTTTAAATATCCATAAAATACAGATGAAGACACAGGCTAGCGTTAGTTGCTTCCAAATATACTTGTATATTAGTCTATTGTGTAAGTTAATAATTTTGCCAAATCTCAAAAAATGTGGATGCAATCTTTCCTTTAAGAAAGCTGCTCAGCTTGTTATTTACAGATTGTAACATTTACATAAGAGTTTGGTTTAACAAGAGATATAAATATAGATAAAACCCTTAGGACTTCATTCTTTAAACTGCCCTCTAAAAATCTGCCCTACAATTTGCACACTGAATTTTGTGCAGACTATTCTTGGAAGCCTTTTGTGAATTAGGGAGAACTGACTCGAAACAGGGGCTGGTTAATCACAATTTTGCAAATTGTACGTAGCAATCATCCTCACATTGTGAAATTCAGATCTATAAAATGCTGATGTTTTAAAGCTGAAAAATAAATAAGCTAAGTAGGAGTACTTTGCTAAGGAAAAAAAAAAAAGGAAAGAGTACAAGACCCCTTGCAAAAAAATCCTTAAAATAAAAATAATTAAAATAAGAGAAGTATCATCATAAGTAAAGGGTATCTCCATTCCATATCTCAACTGYAAGCCCACCCTGGCAAAAATTTTACCACCTGACCGTTCCTGCCCCAGTCTCATATCAACACTCACCTGAATATACCAGGCAAATTCCTACATTTCCAAGAATAAACCTGTGGAAGATTTACTATTTTAGAAGGCTTCTGTATATTTGTCTACAATGTGGAAAAGCCCTCCAGTTGAGGAATGACTGGTGAAACTTCACTCTTTCACATGTCTATCACTGACTGTCACCTGTGCACCCAATCAAAGCTGCTTTGATTAAATATCAGGACCGTCACTTGAGTATCAACTGCAGCAACATGGATACAATACTTTATGATGCATGTTGAATGCAAACACTTGAGAATAATAGCTGGCAACTAAATAGTTCGAGGGAGAAGGAGCAGAATTTATGTGGAAAAGATGATGCCTCAAAGAMGACATTTTTTGTTCTGCTCTCAAGCTGCGGCTAACATAACTTCATCAGCATTTAGAACAAAGCTGACTCAAGATTCTTCTTTTCCACACAGGTTTTGCAAATCCTAACATTTAGTATAAATGAAGGTCTCTTTCTATTTATTTTCCCTTATCTGTTGCAGAAAGACCTTGCCRAACTGTCTTGAGCGTACAAGGATATGCTGAAATTCATGTAAAATATTTTGTGTTATCAATGTAATTATAATGACAAGAACTTTCCATTGGGGTTCAGCCGTGACGCAGTGTGCGTTGGTCGCCCTCCTGCCATTCCAAGCCCCCTCACTATAGACACAAGTCACAAACAGTGGAAACTCTGTTTTCCTGATGTTGATCCTACCCAAAGGTCAGGTTCCTTACCTCAAACATTCCAGCAGTTGCTTAGACTGCAGTTCAGGAATTTTGTGTAACTTTGCTTCTAAAAAGCAAATATTTATGTTCGTAAATACCATTAAAGTATTACTGTTATACAGGTATTCTCTGTAGTAAACTGCTAAATATGAGAAAGAGAACTTTAAACTTAAATATGGAAACATATTATATTTGTATATTAAACAAACTTTACCGTGTTATTTTACCATGCTAAGTGTTTTATTAAACACGAARTCCAGCCATTAACTCTTTTTATGGGAATTAATGTTTTTAGAATTAATACAAATTCAGAATTCATGCCTTTGCTACAGAGGGCAAGCAGAGGCAGAAAGCCCTACAGAGAACAGAACAAATTGGTACTACCAGGATTTCATAAAAGTAGTGGTCAGGAAAAAAAGGAAAAAAAGGACCCACAGGTACCTYACAGAGGCATGAAATAAAGACGTTCCCTTTGAATGGGAGAGGCTTACCTTCAAGTCTGGCTCTGAATAAGGTAGATCAGGTATTTAGCTTCACACATCATAAGTAAGTATCCTGAGCATCAGACTAGGTTATTCTAGTGGAGCCCATTCACTCACCCACTCCTATCGGAGCTCACTCTTTTGTTGTCCTTTTTCCTTTTTTAATTGGAGCAAGCACTTAATCTACAGCTTCGTTAGCACAACTGAATGCCAAAAGGACAGAGCTCAGGAATCTCTCTCAAAATATATATTATTTATTCAAATAGAACAGCTTGAGCAATCTTGGCCAATGAAACAGAACTTTTTAATGCCTGAAATTTATACAGGATGAAAAGAAAACTCTCTCCTTTCAGTTCCATCCCACGACYCAGGTTGGAACTGAGATCTGCAGAGGCAGAGCTGAGCTTCTTCCTTCATTTCCTCTGCTTCTCACCTTGGAGGCCAAGACTAGGTCAGGAAAAGCTTCTATGTTATTTATTAACTCAAAAATGGCATATTTGCAAAAGCCATAACAGAGGATCTCTCTTGCGATAAGGGAACATGACACACTGAAAGCAGAGAAGGCCTGCAAGTGAGAAGGAGTCTTCCAGGAACAGGATCTAGATTACACAAAGTTCCCAGAAAAACTTTGGAAGATTCTTGTTTGCTATTTTGAAGACAACCTGCCGGTGAGTCCAGATGTACTAATTCAGACTTTCAAACACACATTTCAATGTGCTCCGAGTTTAGGACATTAAATGAGCCATTCATCATACACAAAATCATCTTAAATATCACCTAAGCCATTTCACTTACTTGAGAAATGTTGGCAGCACTGAACTTGCAAATACTGTATATTTCAGAGGTAAAATGCCCGAGACTAGATTTTTTTTAAAAATGAATTTAACATAATGAAGTCAAGTAATTTATTCCATCTTTGTTAAATTCAGTTATGTTGGTAATTAGGCAAATGCTTTGCATCTATGTTTTTGTTACCTTCCTGAGTATTTCTACTGAAGGATTTTATTCTTCCTACAGCCCAGCTTTTATTCATGATCTGAGAGCCTCCTATTTTCTATTTCTTATTGTGTTTTAGGCAAAGATGTTTCAGAAACACAAAATTAATACGGATGCAAAATTCACAGCACTTTAAAAAAAATAGTTATGTATCTAAGAACCCAAACGGGACTCCAGCACCAGGTGATTCAGAATCCCAATGCACTGGGATTTCCATCAGCTCTCAGCATTGCCTCCAAAATAGCAGCAGTCAGTACAGGTAGGCCACAGCGCAGGTACTGAAAGTACAGCTGCTCTGCAGTAATTGATTCTGTATGTTGACCCAGACATTAGGATGTTTACTGTCTGCATACGACTCCTTCACTTCATGGAAAGCTGTACAGAACTAAAACGGCTCACGATATGTCAGCCTTTGGATGGATACATCAAGCACTGTCTCTTAACATTTCTGTACTGCTTGAGAAGATTTGACCTTGTGGCTCTAACAAATCACACAAACTGCCTGGACAACACAAGCTGACACTACTTCACACAAGTCCCGAGGCCCTCAGGGCAACATGAGGCATCTACGTGAGAAAACTGTAGGCAGTTGCTTTAGGAGCAGAGCAGAATGTTGCTTTGGAGTCCACTATTATTTTATTATTATTACTGCTACTTAACAGGAGTATTTTGGAATTACTGAAGTAGTCTGCTCAAAGCCAAACTCTTGCCAGATACTGCTGCCCACAGTCCAGTCCAAGAGCAGCAGAACTTCCTGATGCTGCCTCTGAAGGTGAAGGGATACAGACCCTGATTCCATAAGCCAGAGAGACTCAGAGATCCTACTAACTAAAAAAAACATACTCAAACCCTCGGGGGGGGGGGGGATCTACAAATCAGTGTCAGGGTATTTTAAAATATCCCATAATTCCCATAAGAGAAAAAGGCTTGAAAATGTGTCTCTTTGGAGACATTTGTAAATATTTCTTTGGCTACATCCACAAGGGTGGGAGATCCTGCCCTWAAAATTGTAGAATACTATAAGATGACCCAGAGGGACTAGGCCATATCAAGCCATGTTGAAAAGTGTAATGGAAGTAAATTTCAATTTAGAACGATAAATATAACACCTTCTCACAAAAACAATGAATACTATCATACATGATCATGGGTTTCAAATTTTAAAAAGCTTTAACATTTTAAAATAATATACAGAGAACTGTAATAAGATTAACCAAATCTGTTTTCTCCACTGTGCTTCTCATGGCCCAGTATCTCCTGTGTCATTGCATTTGTATGTTTGAAGCTATCTACTGCCTTGGATGAACACATGGAGCTGTTCTACACCAACTGCAACTGTGCGTGCTAACTTGGGTCATTTTAAACTTGTTTTGAATAACTTCCTAAAAATATTGATAAACAGGGGAAGTTTAAATCTATAATCTCTGTGGCTAGAAATATACAACACTAAATGTGTGCTGCATAAGAAAATTTGAGTAGACTCTCACAATTTACTTAGTTCCCTTTGAGGGGAATGAGGAAGATGCAYAGTACTTTCATTATCTGTCCCCAAGTGTTTTTTGTCAAATTTTGACTCTGCCTCCATTCTTCAGTGACAGACATTAGGTATGACATTTTTTGACACAATGTCAATAGTGACATCAGTAATATTTGACACAAGGCACATTGGGGTTATTTGACACAGACAATTGGATAGCTTGGGGCACTGGAGATCCAATGCATAAAGTTTTACCTCCAAGTCACCAGTGAATATCTAGCCCAGTGTTTTCTGTTACCAACTGATGGCTCCTCAGAGTCTTATACAGAAGGAGTTTGGGTGTATTGAACAGATGTCCAGAAAACAAAAATCAACACAATAAATTACATTAATCTGTGCTCCATGTTGAAACACCATAGAATGAATAGCCAGCGACAAAGCTATTCTTCTACTGCTATCTGTAATTCCTTTTAAAAATGGTTGAATCCCAAAGGAGGCACGGGAGGATCAAATGAGTCAGAGAGCACTACAGCTCTAGTCTCCTGAATAAGATTTCTGTCTCAACAGCTTTCAGTCCCATGGCTTTCATTAACAGTTAAATATACTTATGGGAAAATACAAATGTGAAATGTTACTTTCAATGATGTCTTTTCCAAATATTTCACAATTGGCTAATATACAGGACTCACAAATGCTGAACGGAAACAAAATGAATTACATGTATGATCACTCTAGAATTTCCTAGAGTGCCACAGTCCTGATTAAACAAAGCACTTCTACCTATATCCAGTAAAGCAACTCATCTAAGAGCAGAGTCTTTCAATATCTATTAGGCACCTGGCTGAGCTCCCGAATCCTGCATTCAGCCCCAAGATCCATTACGCAAAACCTGGAAGCTCTGGACATGAGCAGGAAGAGGTGTTAATCCCGGGTACATATRAACCTACCTGGACCTGCAAGGACAGTCACCTGCGTAAGGTACCTAGGGGCTTGAAGAATTTTATATTACTAAGCATTGCACCCAAAGATTGAGAAATCTAAATTCCATCRAGTCTTTGTATAGTGTATTAATCCTCTTTTGGAGCAGGCATTTTACATTTTTGTCTTATTTTAAGGTTAATGCTTATGTTCAAACACCATCAGCATGTGCAACTTCACAGGAACAGCTCTTTAATGAACAAGATATTTTTTTAAACAGTTCAGAGCTAAGTGCCTTACTTACAGACTGCTTTTTTTTTAATAAATGCAAATACCAAATCAGAGTTAGCCCATGTGCAAAATGTGCTCCTTTTTCCTATTTTATATTAATTTTGAAAGATGATCCACATTAGTCTGTTTATCACAGGAAGTCATCAATAYAACCATGCGTTCGACTGGAGAATAGTGTCAATCAATAGCTAGAACCAACAGTTGGGCTACCTTCAGATTCCCTGGAACACTTTTTATTTATTTATTTTAAATTAGACTATTCTAATTCCCAAACAGATTCCTTCATTGTTCTGCAAATTGTGGTTTCCAAAAAAAAAAAAAAAAAAAAAAAAAAAAAAAAAGGCGCCATCCTAGCTGGGACTCAAAATACATAAAGCATATTCACTGTCCCTTAAGAAATTATCCCACATTGTTACATATCATAGAAAAAGAGGCAAAGCACATTTTGTTAATCATGTGTTTGGACACCCTGTCATATTGCAACTTCTCAAACAAGTTACATTTTWAAAAAAAGCTTAAGAACAATATGTATTTTACTGCAACAAAAAGCATTTCTGGAGCAAACTGTTGGGCTGAACCATAAGGAAGCTAGCAGTACGCCACTCCCACAAAGTAAGGATAATAAACTTGCATGAGACTTCACAGAAACCATGTCACAAGGCATTTCCACCTCTCTCTCAAAGTCAGAAGGGATATACTTCCAACACATGGGCATAAACATCTGGTGTTTTCCCAACCTCTGTCCCACAAGGCCAGAGCAAGGAGTCCACTCCTGATCCACAATTCTCACCAGTCCTGGAGTTCAAAATTTCCCCTCTACAAAGCACAAAAATGCTGAAYAGTAATACAGCCTCTTCCTAACACATTATTTAAAGCAGCCGGTATGTGATCAACTCTCATTTTGCCAAAAGCTTCACATCACAAGGTATATTGCATGCTTCTTGGTCCAAATTTCTAGGGAAGCATTGTTCTAGGCACACATAAACATTCTCATGAGAGGAATGAGTTTATGATATAATTCCAGTGTGAACAGCCACTACATTTCTGTTCATATGTCTTTATCCAAATAATCCACCCATTTCTCRGTGGTTGGACAACCCACTTTTATTAGTGGACATCTGCGTCCTTTCCACAGCTCTAACCTAATGTAATCTCTCCTTTCCACGGCGAGTGCCGTTAGAGCCTCATTTCTGGGTGGGAWCATTCAGACTAGTCACACATCATTTTACATCTCAACCATTCACTTCTTCAGAGATTTAATAGTAGATAGGGAAGAAAAGGAAGCTTACCAATTCCTGCAACCTAATAGTAAATTCACATAAATTGTTCAGTGCAGAATTTATCTGTAGCATCAATTGAGAGTGCGCATTCTCCACAGCTTTGTGGTGCTGGTTTTAAGGTCAGAATTTAGAGTTTTGCCAGTCATGGCCTTGCAAATCACAGCTTTATAAATCCCATGGCAGAGACTACTACAGATGGGCTGCAATCCAACCCCAGCATGCACTTTCAAGCTTTGTAAAAAGCTAAATCTTAGAGAGAGGATTTAATAAAATTTGGGCTGTTAACAGCCTGAACAAGAGCCCTAAAGCCACACTTCCCTGAAGTTTAGTTGGGATGTTTTCAAAATTCAGATTTTCAAAATCCAGACTCAGCCTGTCTGCAACTTTGTTTTACTTCTCAGCCCTTTCTCTCAGTAACGCTCTTCTTCTGAACAACGTCATTTCTAGAGCCTGTGCAAGTGGCATGAGCGCACAGTAAGTCCACATACTAAAAAGGCAGGTGTCACCGACACAATAAACCGTAATAGCTTCTTCAGAAACTGTTAAAGAATTTTTAATTCATAGATCACTTGCCCAATAGCCTGCAATGGCTCCTCTGGAGCCATTATGATCTATCAGGTCACTGTAGTACCATACATGCACATTAAGTAGGCATGCAAAAATCATTAAGAAATTGGTGATGACAAAAATTACTCTGCAGGCTTGGTAAAGATCATTTTTCTTTTTCACTGAAACATTATAACATTCACTTAGCTCACAGAAAATTTTACTTGGTGGAACCCCCAGACAAGAAAGTTCATTCTACACACTCAGCTCTACAGCTGCTTCAGGTCAGATTTATCAGTTCAGTTTACAAAGAGCAGAGTTTTYATCCTCAAATAGTCCAGTGGAAAGTCTTTAGCGATCCCTTCAAGTAAGTTACTACTCAAAAGTAAGTAAATGTGCTGCTCTCTCCAAGTTTTGTAATTTCTTCTTGTATTTTAGCTAACATTTAAACAAACACTCTACAAAAAATAAGATAAATATTCACCCCCAGACAGAATTTGCAGGGTCCAGTTAATTCAAACTCTCAATGATATTTTGAAAGCTGAGATATAACCCCCTGAAAAATGCAAAAGCTTATCACAGAAAACCTTAATTATGGCACAGACAGTGTGGAGTTGCTGCAGTATGCTTGGGGAAATTATAGATTTTTTTTTTTGTAATTTTTATAAAATCTATAGAAAGAAAAAAAAARRARRAAAAAAAAAGAGCGCACCATCCATTCTGCATCAGATAATGAGAAATGTATTTTACCAACCAGTTTTCTGCCACTGTAGGTTGATGATATGCCTGTTTTCTTCTGGCCCATTATCTGAGTACTTGAACCCTGGCTAACAATGAGTTCATAGAGAATGAAAGTGCTAGGCTTTAATTGTATGTATTTAGTCACGCAAACAGAA
>JASVER010000007.1:7821231-7846231 GCA_030449065.1 Oceanodroma leucorhoa | reverse complement strand
CACAGAATGTTTGTGCAAAAAGTTTGTTTGTCTCATACAGTACCAAGCATAAAAAAAAGACACAAACTGTCATTAAAAAGTCAGTACTACCTTAATTGGTAACTAAATTGATATTCTTAGCATTAGCGCCAAGGCTGGAAGGTCAGTCCCTTGAAAGAAAGTATTCAGCTAATCTGGGAAAGTTTGCATTGACAATGCCTGTCAATAAAGAGGACCTTTGATCCACAAGACTGAGAAACCCAGCAAGTCTTAACACATTTTATTATTATAAACTAAACTTAAAATGTACACATAAACAACATAGTACAAAAAAAAGAAAAACCTTGCCTTAGATCTCCTTTTCTTGTTCTTTTCTGGAGCTTTCCTGCCACAAGTTTTACACAAATTAAAGCACTGCCTACTGCTAAAGTTGACTTAAATATGGGTCTTCATTTACTGAGAAGTATAGTTCGCAGTTTAAAAAAAACAACTTGGTGTTGTAAATAAAGCTGCAAGGTTTCACACAGGATTGCTATGTTATTGAAAGCACACTAGAATAGGGTTAGGAAAAAACAAACCAGTGTTGCAGGACTGTGACTCCTTCATCAACAGAAGCCAAACTGTGTCAGTTTTCGAATAAGAGAAAAGACTTGCTAAAAGCTTCAAGATGTTGGGAAGAATGTGCCCTACAATGCCAACTTACTGCAATAAACCTAGCTCAGTAACTAGACTGTGGGCTTCTTTGTGTCTCATATTCTGAATGCAGAAAAAARAAACAAGACCTCTGTGCCTCCTGCTATTGGGGAAAGAGTCTGAAGAGGACTGAAAACTGACAGYTCCTAAAAATAATAAAGTCACAAGTAGAGGCAGACATGGTGATTCTAAGGAAGGACTGAAATGAAAGAGCCATAGCTGCTAAACTCATTATCATAGGTATATCTGTTAAAAATGAAACTTTCAGCAGAAAATTTGGCTCCGACCCAAAACAGGCCAAAACTGATATTGCAACACAGAAACATTTACCTTGGAAAAGTCAAAACACTATCCTTAAATGCTGCCATTTATGTTTTAGTATGCTGTATTACAATATAGCGTAACGATCTAAAAACATCAAATGTAAACTAGGCATTTCAACTCCATCAAAACATTTGCATAGTTTCCCCTGAAAACTTCAGAAACTATATATGTTAGAAATCATGTCAATCAAATTAAAAATTTTCAAGACAGAACATATTCTTAACTACTATTTTTTGTGAGTTTGTGGGAGGTGATCTGTCCCCTCAAAAGGAAAGAACAATTCTGAGGAATAAAAATAAGCAGTATAAATGGCTGGATCGTTAAACTGAAGGGGAAAAAGAACAAAAAAGAGCAGCTCTGAACAAGACTGGTCCATCTAGTGCCTTCAGCGTGCAGCTGACCTCCCTGAAACGACTCGCACGCATCAAGTTCCCCTTGTGCTTCGGGGTTTTGCTCAACTGGGAAACATCCTCTGACCCTCGTTCTCAGCACAAGGATCAGTGCCCTGACACTCCCCATGGGACCTACTGTGGGATAGAATAGAATATTTCAGCTGGCAGGGACCTACAACAACCATCTAGTCCAACTGCCTGACCAATTCAGGTTGGCCTCACTCGTGTCCTAATGCTCCCCATATCACTCACCCTGTGCTGCTATTTAGACATTTTTTGCTGCATATGACCAGGGTTAGTAYGATTCTGCTCCTGTTTAGTTAGTGGAGAGGAGCAGGCTCCAACTGTGAGAATTTTCAACACCTTAAGTTAGACARAACACCCAAACCCTAATGCATAAATTGTGGTCTCCCTGACTCATACATCCCCCTCCCCTTCTTCTGTCTGCATCCTTCAAGGAAAATTTGAGTTTTTAGYTGAAAACCAGAAAGTTGTTTTAGTTTCGTTTTCTATGTTTTTTCAAAAAAGACAAAAACTGTCTCGAAATACTTCTAGGGTAACTTGGGGGGGGGGGGGGAGGGGAGGGGAGGGGAGGGGAGGGAAGGGAAGGGAAGGGAAGGGAAGGGAAGGGAAGGGAAGGGAAGGGAAGGGAAGGGAAGGGAAGGGGAGGGGAAGGGGAGACTTGTTTAATAAATGCATGTCCTGTTAGCAACCAAAAATAGTTTAAAAAAATTATTAGGTCTTACATTTTTCCATTGGTACTTTCTCATTTCAAAGTTTCTTCACTACGAATATCAGGTCTATAAAAAACAGACCTTACTAACTGTTCATGAACTTATGCAATGGACACGGGTGAAAAAAAGAAATCTGTTCAGTGAAAAAATACAAAGATTAGAATGTGCATTTTGTATACATTTGTTTTTAAGGGATATTTCCTTAGGATATTTCAATTATTTCAATAAATACCAAAACAATTATTCCTCACTACAAAAAGCGACTTGGTCAAAGTTTTTGTTTTAAGGTCATGTTTGAGTACTAATATTTAAGCCAACCCAAGACTGGAAGCAGTTACAGCACATGCAGGGAAAATGTGTATGCTCTTTTTTTTCCACCCCCCAAAGCCACAGTACTGTAGTTTTCCTATTTTCATCATTATTAGTATAAAAAMATTAGTACAAACAAACAAAAAAAATTTCACTCCTACTTTCGTATTTCTTTAGATCTTAACCTGACATTAATGAGCAAATACACACTAGGATGATGATCACACTGTAGGATAAAATGGCTCATATACTGTGTTGATAAGTTAAGATGAAAGAAATCCAGAACAAAGACACAACGGTATTGTGGAGGTATGTTTAGATTCCAAAATATTTGTATCAGTCAAAGATAGAAACACCCAAGACAAAAAAACAACTGATAAATAGAAACATCCACTTTTTTCCACTTGACTGTATAATATACTGTATATAATAAAGCATTACTCCATTACTATGCSTAGCTGCCACATACAATACACAGATACATTACATACATATTTTCCATCTGATCTCTGATGCATTTGCAGCTCCCATCGAATATCAATGCCATCCCTAAGTGAGCATTTGAGGATAGGATTTAAGTTACAGGAGACAAAGAAGATGCTGACATGGAAACAGTGCTGGCATTGAAATCCTGACCCTGATGATCTAAGACTGTAGTTCTGTCCTTTTGAGTAACATCTCTGACGCAATTCTTCCTGAACCTCAGAACAAAGCATTATGATTTGCACTGGGCAGCCTACTGGACTATACTAGAGGAGTCTACAGGAACTGTGGCTGCAAAATCCAGAAAGGCTACCTGAAGGGTGTATAATAGAATCCCAACCCCCTTATAACCACTCTCACTCCAACTACAAAAGTGATGCAGATGGCGCATTTCTTCATTTGTACTCTACTGGGTAGTGCCTTCATCATGCACCACAGCTTTTCCTCTCCATTTTCTCTCCTGCCAGATGAAGTTGGTTTTTTTCTCTTCTCATGCCTATTGGCTTACTTACCTAAGACATCGTGACACYTTATTCCATCATAACGTGGCACTGTTCCCTCAAAGTGAGACCGGTCATTAGATGTATCATTCTGAAACGTGAATATTAATGCCCAAAAGAGATGAACCATGAGCATCACAGATGGACAAGAAGGGATTAGACATAAATTGGTAACAGGATTGATAACAATTTACACGTACGTCAGAGGCAATGGCGCATCGTCTTGATCGACAAGAACTATTATTCACAAATTGTACTTCCACAAGCACCTTCAGTGCTCTCACCAATCAAGATTCATAATAAGCATTTTAAGACTGGGKTTTTTTTAATGGCGTCAGCCTGATGCCAAGCACAAGTCAATAGGAGAACCACATTCAAGGAAGGAAAAGCTGAAGCAAATACAAAAGGTGCACTGGATGAATGCTGCAGCAGTCAACCACTTACACTTAAGAGAAAAGAGGTCATAGTCCAAAAGAGAATTTTCCAACAATAAAGTATGATCTACTGTATTTAAGGAATGAATGCTGAACTTGACCAAACAGTTCATAATAAATGCTATGTGATCAGGGTTTGGTTGGTTTTGTTTGTTTGTTTTTTTAAATATAATTTTGTGTTTAAAGACATTCTAATTGCAGCTAGAAACTGCAACTGTTTAGAAGTGCTGCCTAACAGCCCCATTATGAGTCAGGCACTGTATATAAAGGCATGCTCAGGGAAAAATAAAAACACCCCACACTTGGGATACTTTTTGTCTCAATGACTGGAAAAAGTCATTTACCCAAGAGAGTAAATAATGGTGAAATGTATCAATCCCACTGATTCTCTTCTCCGCTTAATCCAAGTTTGCCAAAACCAACTGCCTAATGATATTATCTTGTGATTTTACAGCTACTTGTGTTGATGCTGTGCAAAGGACACAAGCAGTCATTCTTGGTCATGTGTTTAAAAAAAACGTGAATTGAGAATGATTTGAAGAGCTGCTTCTTAGAATTTCTTCCACTAAAGATAGGTACGCATGGTATTTCATTGAAATAGTCAAGCTAGGTCAAAATTAGGAAAAATTAGCACAAGTAGAACACCAGATTAACACAGCTTTATTCCTTTCACTACACAAGCTAAACCAGGTACTTCTGCCTAATATATTCTGTGCCTGACAAACTTTCTGCAACYCTAAGCTGAGTACTTTTTTGCTGAAAAGGATGCAAGCTGAAATTAATYTGTTTAAAAAAAAAGAGAGCCCAAAGTCTTCCTACTTTTTGATTAATGTCAATTTTATCTTTCCATTTACTTGTTCACACAGCACAAGAATTCACATCTTCATTAACTTCGTTTGTATTGTTTACACGTGTTTGCAGAAGATGCACATCTCTGCTGTCCCATTCTAAAGCCAGGCCTGGCTCCCGCACGGAAGTCAATGCACACAGACCTAAGCACAACCTTCTGAACCAGGTTCTGAACATTCCRGCTTCTTCCTTTTACCTTGAATTCCGTAAGTAATTTTAGGTGGGTGAATTGAGTCATGAAAATAGGAGTCTCTTTCTTGGTTGGTTTTTAAAAGCTATRTAATTCTTGCCCTGCCTCTAATTGCTTTATATTAAATATTCACTAGAAATACACGGGAAATTCACAGTAACTTCATAGTAACTATTCTTTTTGTTCTGGAGACAAAATTATTATTCATTTTTTGCCAAATGAGAAACCGCAACCTGACTTGGTCACAGTGGCTCCATCCTTCTCCTCATGAATCTCCTATTGCACACCACTTCTCCTGACTGTGCCTCTCACCCCTCCAGACTTTCATCTACTTGGAGAGTCAAGCTCTCTGGGAAAAGGACTGGATATGAAGGGTTCAATACAAATTTCGGCTGGAGCTGCAAGGCGAACTATCAAATGGTAAAGCAGAAKAGTTATAAAACTCATTTCCGAGGGATCTTCTCATACTCCTCTCCTACACAGGCAATTTGAGAGAAAGGAAGAAGATGAAGAATGGAAGCTTTTGAGAACAACCCAGCCAGGATAGACGATAAACCTGCACRCTACCCTGAGGAAGCAGCGTGCAAAGTTCAGTTCTATGTTTGTATTTCTAAAGAGCGTAAAATATCAAAAATCCTTCTTGAAGAATAATTCTCTCTCTAGTCTCTTACCACATCGCTATGTAACTATACAATAAATAATATCCTGCTCACATGCTTCTATTTACTTAACACACATTATATTCRATGCTATCTGGCAGCGTAAGTTTTAGTTCTGTCATCTTAAAATACTAATAGTTGTCAATCAAAATATAAAGYGCATAATAAAAATGTTCTAGGAACTAATAACCCTATATTTCTACACCCTCAGCTTGGAGCTAAGCATTGCTAAAAATGAGATTAATTATATGTTTGTACAGTGCCCAATACAATCAGACAGACCTCTAAACAACATCCTCCTAGAAACGAACACAGACTAGCTACATAATCATATAGAGAAAGTGTGTATATGCAATAAATGCAACACTAAATTGATAGTATCATCTTCATTTGGCCCAGTCTTTTGATCTACAAGCGAATTTTTGGGGAARAAACCCACAATCTGCCCAGTGACACAGTGTTAGGTAGAGGATGAGTGAAAAGGGCACGGTCAATACCCAAGTAATTTATGGTGACTTTCTGCAAATATTTAGAAGCATGGAAGCACCAAGGAGATACACACAGGACAGGTCCCTGAAGTTATTACCCACATAAGAGGGTAAACCGATCACTTTAAGATAAAGTGTCAGAAAAATATCCTTTGAATTATATCTGTGAAACTTTAGTGGGAACTTCACTGCTTGGGACATTTAAACCTGCTCTGGACAAAGTATTAGCAAATACCCTGTAGGGAACAATCCTGTAATGTCAAGAAGATGGACTAGATGTATAACAGGTCTTTTGCTGCTCCGATTTTTATTATTCTAATCCATCACCCTTACCGAGGTGGCGAAGTTTTATGTAGACCTTTAAAATTATGACCATTAGAAAATTATGTCTGTGTCTATATAATATATACACACACAYGGGTGTGTAAGGTCTGGTTTTTAAAAACTCAAAGTGCAAAGAACAAATTTTGCCCCTAATTTGCACATGCTACAGCTGTAACTATGCATTAATCTGGCAAGTGCAGATAGAAATTTCTAATTATGGTTATGTGAATGCACAATTTACATGCATAATTGTGACAAGTGAACTTGCAACTTAGGCATGCAGTAACTTAAATATGTTTACTGTTGACAACATAGTACTATTGGACTGTGACGTGCTTATGCCATGAAACCAGGATCAGTCTGTGAGCTTTGCCCCAAAATAGAAAATTAGAAAGCCTGCAAGGTAGACAACACGTTGACATCAAAGTTTGCAGAAGCAGCTAAGGAGAAGTCCCACAAGGCTCTAAACAAAACACTTCCATCAGGGATTCTCAAGGAAAAGGTGAAAGATTTCATTTGGCTCCCTTCTGCCCAAACCACCATGGTCTTTCTCATTTATCTTTGCCCCCCTGTTTCGCAGAGAGGCTAGAACTCCCTGTGACTCCTTCTAAATCCTGAAGTCCACCGAGGATTTTGCACTGACAATCTACTAACRGTAAAAGTCACTCAGATAAAGCAATGGCTGCAGAAAGCACCTCTGTTCCCCAGGCACAGGATGGCAGAACTCTTTATGGATATGCAAGGTGTGTTAAAGGAGAAGGATAAAGGCTTCACTTTGTCCATGCATGTTATTGTTACTTCTGTTATTCCAGAATGGAAATACTCCTATTGACTGAGGCACAAGGCAATCACCCCCATATCAGTGCTAATAAAGAGATCCAATGTCTACATACTTCAGTAGGAAAAAAAAAACAATGAAAGGTTATGGAGAAGGGAAAAGTTTTCCTTTTAATCTTTTAGACTGTAATAGCCATAATTGGCTTTTCTATATAGTTTGGCCCTAGTTTGTCACAGTATTACAGTGAGAAACAGTGGCCTGCACTGATTTTTATACACAAATCTTAATGACTTCAATTGCTGCTAAGGATGCAGAATGGTGGCAGGATATGGCCATTCACCATTAAGGCCCTAAAGCCTTCATAATTACTGAGTATACAGAATATTTATTATAGAGACTATGCCAGACCTCTTTTGTGAGCTGCCCTGGGCCTGTTCTCTGAGCCACATCAAGCAAGAAGTTTAAATGAAACTGCTCCCAAGTTTCTGAAATGGTTTAATAAAACATATACTGACTGTAATATTCAGTTTATAGTAGAAAACTATTGCCCCTTGGTTTGAAAAATGACCTCTAGTTGGCAATTTTRCTCTCAGCTTCATAGATTATAGTCCACTGTTGGTCATTTTCTCAATCCACAGGGCAATACTTTTCCATAACAAGCTCAAACTGCAATCAGTATTTGTAGGCTGTTACACAAGTTGAGGATAATATGTCTCAAAACATTCTATTATATGACTAAACAAAAGAAATAACAACCTGGTGACACAGACATATGGAGAAAAGCAGTGCTATTCTTCTAATGCTGAGATAGCAGAAAAACATATTTCTTTGTATTGTGCTAATTTATATTAAATTTAATGTCTTCAATACACAATAATCTCTAATTTGATTTTTTCATTAATAGTGTTTTGGTTTATATTGTCTTATGTCTATTCTTACTTCAATGTAAAATGACAAATACTAAATTCTGTTAGTATCAGATTTTAGAAATGACAGATAGTGACAGATARCCTAACATTGTAAAATCACGTTAAAATGTATTCACATAGATATCTTCAAGATCATTTGCTCCTGGGCACACAAAACACACATTCATAAACTTATAGGTTTGATATTAGGAAATTCTGATACAGTTTAGTAAGCAAGCTGCAAGTAATTGTTTCAGCACCCAGATCTAGTACATAAATACGAGATGAAATAAACAGATTTTGGAAAAACAGTTCACCCATCAAATAGATACATTGTGTTGAGGAGAAGTCATAGACCAGGAAGTGAGGGAGAACTGGAGCCTGTTCCAAGATGTGCCACGGAYAGCTCTGCCCGTGACAGATCTTAAGAAAATCACCCCACCTTCCCAAACCGCAGTTACTCTGATCTGTAGGGCTAATACAACTTACCTAGCTGGCTGGAGTRTGGCGAGATTTAATTCTTTAACCAATGGATGATGAAAGCTCTTGTAGATCCTTTACTGTAAATGCAAAATATTTATAATTACAAGACTAATATTCATCCCCATCTGTAAATAAAACTCGGCAGTTAAAATGTGACACCCACCCACTCTCAGAGTCAAAAGGGAACAACTTCCTAAGCTGGGGCTAGTGGAGTCAAGCAGAAGTGGACATTTTGCCATCCGCCCTCTAGAAATTACAAGTTTCCTATCCTTTTAGAAATTACAAGTTTCCTATCCTTTAAACAAATACATCGTATTTTCTGGGGATCTATGATGGGGCAGAAGGGAGAATGGAGAATCTTGGCTGGAAGCTAAATAAGACCCATAAGAGAAAAACGTTCGTTGTAGGTCTGTATGGGCACCTTCAGAACCTATATGCATCTATAATACTGCATTTCGAGATATTAAAGGGGCAGGTATTTTTTTCTTCATTCATTTTCCACTACTGTTCCCATATTGTTGATCAATCACAGATTCACCTGCATTCTCTAACTGGAATTTAAGTGGTCTGGATTCATTTAAACATGTAGGAACTGCATCCGTTAGCTTTAAAACATTTGAGCTAAAGAATGTRTTTGAATGTGATTACAAGAAGATGATGGCTCTTTATCTTACAAGTCTTCAAGGAATTTAGATGTCTAACTCATTAATAGTGTTCGGTGCATTAGATTTTACATTTTTATGATTTTAGAAGAAAGGTTTTCTAATACAGAAAAAAAAAAGCAACTTTTTTTTTTTTTTTTACATTTTTCACTTTAGGGTAATAAAAGTGGCACATACGTGCCATAGTGTAATGGATTAATTAAGGAATATGATGTTTATCCTAGGTCCTGAGTTGTACATCTTCATAACTCACTCAAAAATTAATGTATTATACCACGCTCCACAATGATATATCTATTTTCACCATACCTGTTGAGAATAAATTGTTCTAAATTGGATTATGCTGATATCCAGTGAGAAATGTAAAAATTACATTGTTATTTTAAGAATTTACATTGCTGTGTATAAAAAACATAATCTTCTCACTGAGCTTTTGAACTGTGATGTTACTCCCCCTGTTACGAAATCATAACTGCTGATGCCACACCTAAAATCAAGTGCAATGCATATAGTATTTCTTCATACGCTGTGCATTTCCTACCTTAATCACAAAACCATATACAGTATATTTTAGGACTATTCTTTCATTACTGACTGCTTTTGTATATAAATAATATACAACTATGCATGCAAGGACTCATAAAATCCTCATTTCTAAAATCAACAGATGAAAAATCCCTAAATAATAATGTACAGATGTTTCATATTTAAATGAGCTGTTCGCATTTAATGCTGCCAATCATATATGCAATAAAATTAGTGAATTTCAAGGTACTTAGCATTTATAACAGATTATTTTTACTTTTTTTTCTTTAAATCAAAAGATCATTTTAGGATGACTGAAAAAATGACTGTTCAATAAATATACAATGATCTATTTCTGATGTCATCTTGAAATTCCTATGAGTGGTCAACTACACTATATTGTTCCRTACCAATTTCTATTCCTTTTACCTCAAGAAAGTTGATTCTGCTGTCCTTAAGCTGCAACGCCTCACTAGAAGTAAATTATCTGCACGTTATCTGCAGAGTAATCCTCTTCCTGAATACAAGACAGAACATCAGAGTTTCTAATCCTACACAGATAGAGTAATTCACATCCACTGTAAAGACAGAGTAATACAATATGTTTGATAAATCATGTATGTTTCTGTGTACAAAGAAAAAGGTTTATCTCCTTTCCTATAAGATGCATCCGTATTAAAACACACACACACTCCCCATGCTGGCACTGCGAGAATCTTTAGAAGTTCTGTAATAGAGACATCTAAGTTTAAAAAATGAAGCAGCTTACAGGTCAAACAAGTTCCTGATGAGAAGTGCTTGACCAGAAATATTATTCCACTGATTGTAAGTTTTCATCCATACATCAAACCCTAGAGTCTATTGATTAAATAAAACTGATCTTTCTTTATTTCAAAGCAAAAGGGAATTAAATCATCCCCATTGTTTTCCCTTGGTTCGGAACTATCACATTGTACACACTGGCCGTGTGTCCTGSTTATAATTACAACATCCTTAAGGAGAGCTTATTCTACAATGACTGATCACAGGTTTTTTGCCTCTTCCTCTAAATCTTCTGCTTCTGGTCATAATCAATGGCACTTGATGGCCCAATATTCTGATGCAATATGGCAAGCGATATGATCCAAGATCTGCTAAAAATCCATAAATTCATTTGCTTCAGGAAATTTTGGATCAGGACAACTTTAAGTATATGTAAATACAAGAATTTACTGCAATTATGCTGGCACATCTTTCCTTTCTCATACCTCTTTCACTGCATAATTAGCTGCATCATGCCTTAATTTTGCTTGCAATCCTGCACAAAGTAATGAAAGCCAGGCAGCCCTTGCAAAGCCTTAACAAAGTCAAGGTCCGACCGCTTAAAGAACAGAGGGTCTCTTCCAGCAAAACATCTAAACAATGCGTATCTGTGTATTGCTGAGCCCCCCATAGCATTGACTGGGGTCTGAAGATACCATCAAATACTAACATAGCATGAACATGTAACAAACTGCTAACGATGTCTTTGAAGAGCACCAACAGGTGGATACAAAAATCCTGGAGTTTAGTTTTGTCTTTTTTTGCCTTGTGCAAAAATGTCCAAGTTAGCTTAATAGCTCCCTTGGTCTACTGTGTCTCCCAAGTCAGCCTTCAGCTTGGTTCCAGTCTGCCTGCACAGTGCTRCTCTGTGCTGTGCAAACGCGCTCTAACACTCAACACATCCCATAATGAGGCCAGAAAACCCCGTATCAGGGATGTGGTTTCCATTCTGGAAGGTAATCATTGCTAGGCTAAAATGGTAGCATCCAAGTTCACTTACGTGTTTCACCCCACACTTACAGATGAAAGGACACATGCTAAACTCAATTCTGTTACTGTATATACACATCATTTAGTAAATTGAATAAAGTTTTCTGAGTATGTTTTTTAAAGGCAAGGAATTTTTATTGTACTTTGAATCTTCTTTAAATTAGCATCACTGACTAGGGTAAATGCATAATTAGTAATAAATCAATTAACAAAAAAGGAATTTATTACCTGTTAGTGATTTCAGTGTAATGGAGTTACAGAAATGCAGAACAATGAGTAAATACAGACATCTGTCCCAGTTAAGAAGGCTGTAGCTTAGGCATGTCCTTCAGCCCTTTAGTCTTCTTCCACCGGAAATCACTAGTTCAGCACCAGCAGAGCAAAGATGAGAACCTTGCTTCTGCTAAGTAGCACTAATTTCTGCCCATAGTGACATTCAGAAGAGGATCAATCAAGTCACAGGGGTAAGAAAACTGTTTGCTTATGATGTGGCTGTCACCAGTGAAGATGAGTTTGTAACACTCTCCAAGCATCAGGACGACACACAAAAGAAACATTAAAAGAAGAAACCCAGCAGATACTCTTGCAAAATATATCAATGCAGTCCTCCAAACTGAAAAAGCACAAGTCAGAAGATCAAGAACTCGCAGTTAGGGTTTTCCTATTAGTTAAAGAACATAAGGATTCTCCTGAAGTCTTTGATTGATATATGATCTTTTGTTTCTTTTCAGGCAGAACAGCTGTCCAGTGAACTAGAAGAAATAGCCCTGAAGACAGCTTTGTGTCTGATATGACTTTGAGAGGGGAAAATTATCCCAATGATAAATGCTTTACATGGAATGTCTAAGAAAAAAAAATAAAATAAAAATGTCATCCATGAAAGAATTTTTCTTTCTCTTTTAGCAAGCAATCACAATTATCATCATTGTGTGTGTGTGTGTTGCAGTGTCTGATACCAAAGAGAAAAGATATGTCCATCAAAACTGGATTTGGAATGAACCCAACCAAAAAGAGGCAGTAGGTACTTTTGAGAGAAGGACAACTGGGCAAACAGGGAGAGAAGCAGACAATTTTCTGAAGATTGTCAGAACACGGTGACCTGGGATATATTGTAACTTCCTTCATTCTTCTTTGTAAGGAAATTCTTTAAGAAAGCTGAAACACTCACTCACACTTTTGCTGGCTGGTAAAGACACACAAATCTTTGCCACAACAAATGCAGAAATAGCTTGACTCTGTGCAAGAAAAAACAAAGCAGTAACAACCACTGCAAACCTTCTCGGCAGAAGTATGTGGTACAAATTAGTGTAAATTTATTCAGTCTAATGGAACTATGTAAATTACATAAATGAAGGACTACAGCCACTGTGATAATTCAGTGAAGTTATGTCCAGATTAGAGGAAAGATGGCATGAAATGGAGCCTTACTGGAGCTTGCTCTAGAAATGTGTTTTGGCAGCATGGTGAGGGGCTAAGAGAAGAGCCTTAGAGAATGAACAGCCAGAATACTCGGATGAAATTTGTACCTTTTTCTCATTTTAAAACACATCTCGTTGTGGCGCTTCAGTGTATGGATGAGCACTGATGGCTGCTGTCATACACAGCCAGCAAAAGGAAGAGCAATTACAACTGTACTTTCCTTGAAGTAACCAAATCCAGTATAACACCATCAGTGGCAAACAGTACATCAATGGTTCGTCCACCCACCCTCCAAAGCATTGTTTAATTTGCCATATAGATGATGTTCTCCGTTAATTTGGTCAACACTAAACAAGGGCTCCTACATATTTGATACAGGATAGGATAGGTCTCAGCTTAGAAATGCCTAGCAGAAGAGCACAATGACCTTCCACGCAGCCTGTCTTAGTGGCCCTTGAATCCTTAACCTAGATCTTCTTGCTCACCCTGCCCAAAACTCTTCGTCTTTCAATACAGTGGATCTCTCCTCAACAGCACTCTTTCAACTTTCACCCTCCTCCCRACCAAGCATCTTCTTCCTGCCTTCCTGCCCCAAAGCCTTCCTGAATAAGCCCCTATGAGTATACTTATTCCAGAAGCTAATTAAAATTAAATGAGATCTTTAGCATTGAGAAACTTAGAGAGACAGTTACACATTCTCATATAAATTATCTCTGGCTGTGCAAATGTATCTCCCTTTGCATAACTTGAATGCCCTTCTTCCCCCTGTGCCAAACCCCCTCCTTCATCCCTACTTCTGGAGTCCTCCTCATCCTCCCACATAAGCTGCCATTAACCTTATGCTCCCACCAGCTGTTGACATCCGCCTGCTCTTCTGCCACCTCACCTGTCCCTCCCTGCATCAAGTGCCAGCCCCTGCTCTCATGCAGATTTTAAATCCACAGTTCTCAGAAATCCTGCTCCGTGGGATTCCAACAACAGAAGAACAGGAGATAGAACATTAAAGCATCCTCAATGTGGTGTCCCATCAGGAAGCCAACTAAATCTGACAGACACTGTCCTCTCTGACCCACAAGCAGGAAAGGGCTGAGCATTTAAGAGGAGAACAGCAGTTCAGAAAACACCTTTATATGGTCTGTAATCAGCCAGCATCACCTAACAAACAAAAAGCATTTGCCTAGATCTTTACTTTTGGGGTAATCAAATCACATTTAAAAAAAAAAAAAAAAATAGTAATTCCCACACATACATGTTACAGATATATTTATATTTCTATGTTTCCCTTCCTTCTCCCCCACTTTTAGTTTGCAGTGACAATCAGCAATTATTTTACAGAGAAAGACTGTAACAAGCTTACAGGATGCCTTTAGTACTAAGATAATTATTTGTAACTCTATAAAGAATTATAATTTTTAATTTAAAAAGAAATCAAATAAAAACAGCTTTCATCTTTCCTACCATGTGAAGAAAACATTCTCTGCCTACAACTCAAATTATCATTCTCTCCTTTGTGCAAAATGAATTGACCCAGAAAACTAAAAGGGTAAGAACCCATATTTGCTGGGCTTATTCAGCAGCCAAAAGTTCATGAAAAACACTGTTGTGTATCACATAGCAACCACTTGATGCCTATTGTTAAAATACAGTAGTTATTCAAAAAGTAAAATCTTGCATTCTCAAATAAGAAGCCAGACTGCAATGTGTGTTTACTGTTTTTGGGAAACAGTCATCTTGCCATTTTCTCTTTTTCCATAGTCTTGGCATATTTGGTCAGCTATGCAATGTGCAGTTACCCACAGGAAAGAAAAGGAACACAGGAATTTTCCTCCAGTGTTTTGCTCACAGGACAATGTCCATTCAAAGCAACACTTGAGATCACTATTAAGAGAGTTAAGATGTGCTCTATTTTTATGCAGCCACACTGTCAGTAAGAATGTAATATTCCGGAGGAAGAGCGTGAGGCAGAAGGGAGAGAAGCTTACCACTTTTTGACTGAGCATTACAGCTGCACACTTTCACCAAAGCAAGCCACTCTCAGGAAGTCCCTTACACATGTGCAGATGTCCACATCGCTACCACACATTCGCACTTCTGCCAGCACTGTTACCTGTCACTACAGCTGTGCAGAAGTATGAACTTCACAGACATCTCCCACTCCACCTTTCCTCCAAATCTTCTCTGGTAAGATACGGTAAAAAATAAGATGCAATAAAAGTAAAATTTATAGGAGAGGAAAGAAAGTCAGCTTTAGAGTCAGAAAAAATATTAACAATTTCTGTTAAATGGAGCATGTGTTACTTTAAAATATTTGAAAAGCAGTGGCAGATCACGTGAGCTATTCTGGCCTTCCCAGATTTCCGTGAAAGCTGAAAGACAGCCCTCAGTTTCAGTCACAACTGCATCAGGCTGTCTATTTAAATTATCAAAGCAAGACCAAAAGGGTTCTTCTGAAACAACTGCTGGAGGAGATGAAGGGAAGAATAAGAAAGAGATAAAACTCCCTTGTAGGTGCTATTATATGCTATTACACAAATAGTACAACTTAAAACTTTAAGATAATGGCATTTTTAATACCAGAAGGGAATGGCAGGCTTGCTTAGCATAACTTTGAGATATTTCATCAAGGCTGTGTACAAACAGGTGTGCAACATTTTTGCTAGCTGTAAGATGCTTGTTGAGATTATCTGCTTATCTAAAAGAGTGTTTAAACTCCTTTTGAGTAGTTAAAATAAGGTAGTGGCGGAAAGTAGATTAAAAGGGGGAAAGCGAGAGCATAGACGTTTTTGCCAAGAACCTTACTTTGAGCCCAGGTGTATCCAGAAAGTTGAGTGGTAGGCAGCAAACCCCACATGAATGCGTGGAGCTGCTAAGGAAAAAATGTGAGAATGAATTAGGTACTCGGGAGCAAAGAGGTGGGTTTTATCCTGAGAGAGGGTGAGAGAGGGCAGGGGGAGGGAGAGGAGAGGGAGGGGGAGAGAGAGAGATCTGGCTGTTTCCAAAACAAGGTGGAAAACCTAGAAGGGCTGAAGTTGCAGCTTGCTTGCTGCAAGTGTTCCTGCTTGTCTTAATGAAAGTTCATTATTGAAGGTCAGAGGAGAATGCAAAAAAATCAACTTCTTAACTGCACATCTCAGCTGGCTTACAACATATATATTCAAACAGAAGTGTATATATAATTAAGCAGTTGAATCAGTCCAAAGGTAGATCAGTGCATACTTATAGACAGGGATTGTCTATACAAAGGAAATACTTGGTTTGGTCATTGGTCAGTCATCTGGCCATGACAAGATGTGGTAATTATACGTGACTGTTGAATAGCTGTAGTTACAATAGTACAGTCATGTATAATTTATCACCAAGATACTGCCATACTTGATGAAACAAAGACCAAGCTATTATATCCAGTGCACAACTAAAAATTAAGAAATCTTTCCCCTAAAACAATAAAAAGTATATGTTGAAGAATAATGCAGAACTTTTCTAGCACAACTCAAATTCTCCTCTGAAAATGTACAGATTCCCAGCACAGGGACTGGAACAGATCAGGAACAGATTCCCAGCACAGGGACTGGAAATTCATGATGTGCCAAAATACTCTGTTGAACAAAAAAATAATACCTACACTGTGCCTATGCAAATCACTAAGAATAAGTGACTCTAAGGACCAGTAAGAACAAAGCCCAAAACTATCAAACATCAGGTTTGAAAAAGTCAAGGCAAAGTGTAATTTTTTTTAAATGGGGATAAATTGGGATTTCTGTAACAATTGACTCATTTTGCCTGCTTTTATCTAAGGATCTCAAAGAGCACTCCAAGTGTTAATTAAATTACAAAGCATTTTTGAGACAGGTAAATGRTATTATGCCCACTGCGAAACAGAGAGAACATTTATGTTTCATTACTAAAGTCACACAGTAATTCAGTGGCTAGTAATATAACCCAAGAATTACCAGTCGCCAGTTCTACTCATTGACCTGATGGCCTCACAAGAGATAAAATTAGCCTTAAAAGCCAAGAATACTTTCCTCTTGTGCTTTTCTATCTTCCAAGAATTAGGCCAAGATTTTTTAATTTTATTTTATTTTTCTTCCTCTGCTTACTGGGAGGCCTTCCTTTCAGAGTCACACAAAGGAAGCCACTTCCTAGCCTACCCAAGTGTGTTAAGGATCACAGTGCAGCAATACAAACAGGAACCTAAACGAGGGCAGTGAACTGTAATGGTCCTGTTTAACAGCAGCTGCATCAGGATCCTCTCCTCCCTCTTCTAACCAGCCATACCCCCAGCGATGACACGTAAGAGCCCCTGTCCCATCAAAATGAAGATGGAAAGATGTGCAGATGAAATAAGCTTTTGCTGGCCAATTGACCGACTTCCAATTCTACTTTACCAAAGAAACAGACATAAAACTACCCTAAGGAACCTGGTGCCTCGTGCACTTTATATAATAATCTCCCACTGAAGGGAACAACATAAGAAACAACCAAGGAGGCCCTGAAAATGCTTCCGACCATGGAAAAGTCTGTTCTGCAGTCTACTACATCTATTTTGAATTGCATGTAAAGAGACGAGGGAGAAACATTTCACTGACCATTCTATTCTTAGCCAAAAGAAGGAAGCCACCATTTCTCATTCCAGCTTGGTCATGACTAGTACAACTGCAGGATCCACAAGTAATAAAGCAGTAAGATATAATGCAGTCGGCTCAATAGAGAGTCCAGTGACTTACAGTGCAACCTAAAGCATCTCTAATTCAAGACCAGTACAGCTCTGTTACAGTTTTAACAAATTATGTCTCCATTAGTAAACGGATTTTGGAGAGTTCTTTATAAAAGGTTTTTCTGTTTCATACATAATTATTTATTACTAAAAACAGGGAAGCACCTTTCTGAACTTTCTTTAAACCTTTTGAATACAATGTTAAACCAAGATTGCAGGCTTTATTCCCCCCCCCCCCCYCATTTCTTGTTATGTCATGAAGAATCAGCTGTGTGGAAGAGATGAGAATGTCTTTGATTTAAATGACCAAGGCTTAAGATCATCTTTACCATGGCAGAAAATAAAGCTGCTGCGTATATTTCCAGTAGTAGTATTACTGTTATATGGTATGACAATCATATTCTTTTTTTCTTTCCCTAAAAATATGTCTAAAGAAACACACAGTTTACACACTGCATTCAAAATATTTTTCTTCGTTTACATTGATTGCATATTTCAAATCATGTTACAGCTGTATCGCTTAGCCTAAATCAAATAAGGAATCCACATAAATGCATACACACACTTTCCTTGTTTTTAGACATTGCCAGTATCGACAAGATTAAAATATTTTTCTTATTCATTATTTATTGTCATGGGATGAAACAGTAAGAGTATGTATTTAACAAAGTAGAGTTAAAATGTGGACATGCTGTTTCATTTTGATTTTACTGCGACGGTGTTAAGTATGTGACTCTCTGACTGCAATAATGACATCTTTGGGTGATGAAGATTTAAGATGCTTTGCAAAGATGCAGTGTTATCCAAACTCTTCAGCCATGCTGATTAGGAGCATTATTAAACAGATGAACCCAAGACTGGAAAGAGTACCATGACTAAAATCCCTCCTGTTGCAGAGGACTGGGGGAATCGGTGCTCAGTGCAAGCGCCGCAGCAAGTTCCCACACTGCATCAGGTACGTAACTGGAATGACTGGAAGGCAGTCATACATATACAACTCCAACACTTTTATGAGCACCAACATTTTTTGTTGCCAAAAATGTGTCCTCTGGATAGTTTCTCTGCTTCTAGGGTGAACTGGTACTACCTGACAACTGGAGTTTGGGGTCCAGCAATGCTACATGTGGTTGAACCTCAAGTACAGGGTAGATATGTATGAATTTGGTTTTCAAATATATGTACCTTGGATTGAAAACCACAGACATAGCACTGCACGATCCCAGTTCCCACCTCACAGTTGGGCACCATTCTGCAAGTTTCTACTGGCAAAAAAGCAAGGAAATGCTAAAGAGAGAGCACCACAGCAAAGCAACTGTAATCAAAACTGGTACTGCTAGGCAGAGGAGCATAGAGCTTGCCTTCTGTGGTATGTGGCTGTATCTGGGTTAGAATGCAGAAAAMAAAAAAGACACATTTTAGCCCAAATGCTTGTTCTTGCATACTACAATCTAAATATACCCCCTATGATAAATACAGCAGAATAATCAGAAGGTACTGAATGCTTAAAAAGCACCCTTAACAAAACAAAACAACGTAATGCATATGTCTCTTTATGTGTCAAACAATTTGCCTAACAAATCATAATAATGCAGAATGATATAAAATTCACCCATCAAGCCCAAATGCATGCACAAAGATTACCATGGCAAAGAATTGTGAATTTCATTAAATATGTTAAAGGAAAAAAAAAATTCAGCTTTGAAAAATAGTAATCCTGTCTTTCAACAAAAATATTATAGGAAGCTATGAATTTGGTAGATCTGAATAGGATGTTGGTACATGTTTTACTAAGGTAATATAATGGCACACTATTATTAGATCACATTAATCATTACTGTGCCAAAGGCACTGACAGCACCACTGAAAAGGATTGAAAGGGCTGGTAATGGATATAAATTACCCATTGTGTGATAAAAGGATTTTTACTAAGAAGGTAAGAATAAAACAGCAAATTTCTAATATAACTGTTGTGTAAAAACCAAAATAAAAGTAATCCAGTCAGTAATATCCACAAAATCAGAAAGTAAGCACTTTTGAAACAAGATAAAGTCACAATAAAAACTGTATACAATATAAAATTAATTTCATGGTACATAATATTACTATCAATTTAAATAGTTTACATGATGACCTCTAAGGGGTATGGTCAAGAGAAAGGTAAGCTTTGTTAATTAGAATTGAGTATGAGCTTCTGCATGCGTATTTTAAGTTTGTGGGCTTGGAATTTTTTCTTTGGATTTTTTTTTTTTTTGTCACGGTTTCATGACACCCCCCTGAAATTCAAGACGTGTTGAGAGTTTTCTGTTTTCCACGTTAACATCACAACAAACAGCACATCTCTCAGATGGTTTTATTTGGATTCCAAACGCTATTACAAAACAAACCACGTCTTTGCTGAGCTATTTAACCATTTGATTGAAACCATTTGTATTACTAATTGTCCAGTTCTGTGCTCCTCCTTTACTCTGGCAAGTATTTCCTGATCTTAGTAGGGATCAGTGAAGTGAATTGGTCAAACTACATCCTTATTTACAGCATTAAAAATCCACATATCTTCTCTGAAGTTGATGGAATTATTCTAGAATCTGTAATTCTTTTCAAGTCAATTGTCTAGAATAAAATACAATAGCTCACATTCAATTAGTAAGTTTTAAAAATTGTGACCCATATTCTTAAATGCTATAAATTCGTAAGTACAGACATCAATCCTGAAAACACTTACATCTATGCTTAACTTTACTCACGTGAGTAAATCCATTAGCATCAGTAATTCAATACCTGCTTATGCATTTGCAGTACTGAAGCTTTAATATGCCTGAATATCCTCTCACTTACATCAGCTATAAATCAGCACAATTCCTCTGAATCACACAGTTTCTACTGATTCACAAGATGATAGAAAAACGAGTGGACAATCCAGTATAACAATTATAATACAGAAGTAACATAAGAATTTGATTTGGGAGCAGAAGCTATCACAAATTTTGATTTAAGAAGCAATTAATGCATGTAGAATGTAGAATTAATTATTGGTTATTTCCCAGGAAGCTAGACTTTTATTTCAAACTGAGGGCCAAATAACCCAATTCTGATTTCACACTGATTTCCACACCAATCTGATTTCTCAGACTTTACAGGAGCTTTTCTTCTACTGCACTGGAATAGCTCAGAGGAAAATCACATATACAATGAAGTACACCCCTCCACTCACTGATTTTCATGGGTGTTCTTCTCATGCTAATGTACAACAGAATATGATTCTTAATAATATGCATGAGATGTTCTATTGAACTTAAGGAAAAAAAACAACAAAAAGTGATAAAATGAATTTAATCATGAGTGTCATGGATTTTTTTTAAATCAGCAGTCTGTTGATAAAGTAATAAATGATGATTCATCTCTAACACAATTATTACATATCAACTGCGTAAGATGAATGCTCATGATTTTATCAAGCAGATTTTTTTCTTGAAAAATCTATTTGTAGCTCACTATGCCCTGAAAGAACTACAATAAAAAGTTTTGCTAAAGACATAAACATAGTATTTTTTAAGATGCAAAAAACCATGTGAGAACAGATTTTTTTAAATCTAATCTAGGTACCTAATTTTTATGTATTTTTTTAATATGGAAAAACAAACCTTAAAACTCAGATCCATAAGCAGAAGAAAATGTTACAAGAACAATATAAATAAGTATTCTTACCAGTTACTCTTAAACCAACGAATCTGTTCCCTGGCTGAGGAAATTCTTAAAAGACACAGGATAGGTAGTGAAGGTCGCAACTGTAAAAATAAAACCTGTGAGAAATTTAATATGTCAAAATTCAGTGTTTGAATCAGACATTTACATTAAAATATTACAATTCCACCTCAAGCAGACAATCTACAGAGCAGCAGAGAGTATTGAGAATTAGAATATTAATGGGATTAACACCTTTTATTTTTTAAGCCTTCATAATGTACGTGTTTGGTGGTCATTTCATTTTGGGAACTGAAAAGTTCTTTCAGTTCTGGACTGTTTTGAGAGGGAAAACTTCTCCTCAAGATAATGCTAAGGAACAGAATGAAATTATTCTGATCCTTTCCCCTAGACAGTGCACCAAAAGAGGACAAAACAGGATAAAACAAAAGTTGCATAGCATACTCCAGAAACCCAGTTATTCTCTTTGACATTGATATTCTAATCTTTCAAACTGAGTAAAAAGAGAACAGCTACTAATTGTATTTTTACTTTTTTTTAATTCCATTTTATAACAGAAATAAGTCCTTTGTAGATGATCTCATCTAATAAACCCTACTTAAAAGAGATAAGAGCRAGCAGTAAAAGCCAAGCCAGAACACTTCCAAGATATTTGTCAGTAGTGAATTTAGGGCCATTACGTTAGTAAGCAAAATAGAAACAAAAACAAAGGGCATTCTTAGAGCAAAATAAAGTTCACTCGACTGAAGCTATAATCTGAAGAATTTATGACTGAGAATTCTAACTATGTTTATTCCTATGCATGTCTAACAAATGAAATTAAAGGTCACTTCCAAATAATACACTTTGTGCATCTACATCAACCAAACTATTTCATGCAGCAGGCTCTGGCTCCGAAACCCCGGTTCAAGCACCACAGCCYTAGGGCTTCACCTTACCAACACTGATTTCCCAGAGAAGCACTGACTTCTCTGCAGAGCCCCAGGGGCGGGCTGTAGTAGCCAGTGTGTACAGAATTGCATCCTTTATTTCTGTGGGAAATAATTAAGAGCTTGGCCATTTCACTGCATTTGGTTTACATCAGTCAGCACCAACAGGACCACACTACTGGGCAATGCCATTTGTTGACTTAAAGGATAAATTAACAATTTTGAGTACTCGTATTGATGATTAAAACAACATTAAATAATTCTGCAAATTAGGAGTTCACTACTAAGCAGCACAGCCCTCCACTAGTGCAATACCGATACAACACTTTTCATGTATCCTCTAAGATCTCTCCAGCCTCCACCTTGCCCCGATTACATCCAATGCAAAATGCTACTGCAGAATGTCCTACTGTGTCCGTGCCACCTCCGCTTCTCACTCCTTTGGTTCCTCCACCACACCAAACACAGACTACTTATTTTCATTTTGATGGTCTACCACAACGTTTCCCATTTCCACTCCTTCCCCTCGTGCTTGCAGATTGAACCAGTCTTTATCACACGCTCCGAAATATTTTCCAAGTGATAGTTCTGCCATTCAACTTCTCTGTCATAGAAGAGTTACCCCAGTAAAAGCTTCAAACCCCTCCTTTTCAACTCACATTTCCACAGCTAACTGCCAACAATTCAGCAGTAGACATCTGGTTTGCCATCACCACTGTTTCTCACGTGTAGAAACACATTTCTTTTTTGCTCTTTCCTCATGCCTACTTTTCTTTTACATGCCAATTGTCTCTGGTTTTATACTTGAATTATAAGCCCCAAAAGGCAAAGCCTATCTTCTCATTACATATTTTACAGTATTGAGCTTAATGGGTRGTGAGCACGTACAAGCCATTACTCCGATCTGGCACCCCGTTTCCCATGGGTATCCCCAGCTACACAAGAAGCAAACCAATGGGCAGTCAAGCCAAGCACCTACAGTGTTGCCTGGAGAGAACAAAAACCTTTTGTAAATGGCTAAAAAAAAACCCTTGTCATCAGATTTGGTCTTCCCAAATATGAAGTCATATATAAATAGGATTCAGGTCCCACTTCTAGAGGCCCATACCATCTTAGAATTCAAATCAGTGAATTTTGGTTATAATGTTTGGACACATAGGAAAAGCAAATTCCTGGACTGCTACATGTAAACATAGGTCCCATCCAACATTTTCAGTTGCACAGTGTCTAAAAACAGCGACAGCTTGTTTGTCTGGAATTTCTGCTGTTGTTGATGTCTAAAAACCTCAAGATATACCTTTTTAGTGTTTACTTGCAGCTCATTCAATGCAAGAAAGCCAAGAAATAGAAACAAAGATCATAATAAGCTGTTAGGTTTTGAAAAGATGTTATCTTGCTAAACAGGTTCTTAGTACTCCTACGCCGGCATCGTAGACTATATTTTTGCTATGCTATTACAAGGCTACTTGTGTTTAAAAAAAAAAAATTCAGATTTTACATACACGCTCATGACTTGCAAAATTCTAGGAATGATTCTCAAGGGGCTTTCACTAAGATGCTTTATAAATTCTGATGACAGACAGAACACAGTAAGGCTTCATCTCTTAAAGTCCTGTACTGATTTGTTTGGAGGYTTCGTGTCATTGATCAGCATGTCAATGTCTCTTGCAATCTGCTTTCCAGTTCATGACTGTGAGTGAACCCCTCAGGTTTAAAACCTTAAATGATTTAAGGTCTGTGATACATAACCTTACGAACAAATTGGGAAAATCTGTAGCTTTACACATTAAACTGTAGCAGAAATGATTTAAAGCCTTATAAAAAGGTATTTTACTTACCTGTGCTAATATTATTCTAACACATTTGACACTGACTATGTAAAGCAGATATTTTAAAGGCACAGGCAGCAAGCTGCATGGAAACAAATTAAGATAGTTCTACTTAGGTCAAATTGGGACAGTTTACCAGTGTCTAATACACTCGCTGGCATTAAAAAATTGCACCGTGAACCCCTACAGACCAATTTATCACGGTAAAGCCTTCCGGAGTAACACTCCCATGCAGTTGCGCTCCACTCAGCGAGTGAGCCTGTTCCCCCAGCACACCTCTACCCCCAAAGAAGAAGAAACCCCAAAGGCCTTCAGAAAGAAGATGGTAAAATAAAAGTACTATCGAGACATAACTGGGGTAGAAGGGCACAATTTTTGCTCATTCTTTAACATGCTTACGTAGTTCATTCCTTGAAACAAATTACAGACATTAAAGGGAGAAAGCAATCTCTTCGTCCCATTGATGAGTGGGGGCCAGAAGGATTTCTGCAGGTTACGGATGGAAATCTAATACACAGCAAGGGAAAACAGATGCTTGAGCATACATTTGTTCTGAACAATAGGACTTTTCCCCAATACTGAGGCTGCAAAGGCTTCATCGTAAGGCTCTTAGCACCCCATCCCATTCCAGTTAAACTCAATGGTGAAACCCCTGCTAATCTCAAGGGGAGGAGGCTTGGGCCCTCTGTAAACAGCGTACCCTTTCTGATGGAACGAGGTGTCATGTTTAAATAATTATTCCCTATCCGCTGCTTTTTGAGGGCCTCTTGAAATGCCGCGGCATAGCTGCTCTCACCCTAGGCACATCAGAGATGCAGGGACAGAGAGATACGTGGGCAGGGAAAGAGGCTCAATGACAGGACGAAGTCAGCCCAGCAGCTGTGCGGGACACCCTTCAC
>JASVER010000007.1:7806231-7816231 GCA_030449065.1 Oceanodroma leucorhoa | reverse complement strand
CAACCTTAGACTCTTCTGGAGTCTTCCTGAGATCTGCAGGACTATTTCAATTCAGTTCGCCTCTGGGCTCGTATGACTTGTATGTGCAATTAATAGCAAAAGTTAGAGGGTTTGCAGGACCAAGCCCACTGTCTATTAATTGCTGAAAAGATTTAAAGTTTTTCTTTACTTGTGCTCCTTTAGAGATGGGTGTTACCGGCAGGATTTTGGTATGGAACAGTAAGGGGAAAATGAAAATCTCCAACTCTGATCCTAGGGCCTCTCAGAAGCACCTCTCTTGGGAATAGGTATGTGCCAAATGACAAAAGGCAGTTTTATGGTGTATGTAGTTCCATAGGAGTGCCTTGAATTATAACCATAATTGAAGTTGGTAGCAATAAAAAAAAACAAAACAAAAAACAGGATACAATAATATGGTCAGGTGTTAAAGGTGTCCTGTTGGAGCTTAATTGTTATCAGGAACAACTATCCACYGATATACAACTCTACTTCTACTGAAACAATCATCAATTCACAGTTTTAAAGAGAAGAAAATATAAAAAATACTTATGAAATGATAGCTTGGGAAATGCATTTTTCATTCTTAACTATCTTGTTAGTGCATCAAATTACAAAACACCATTTGAGGCAGTTTTCACCACATCACATAAGAGGACATTTCATAAGTGATACTGCTCTCATCACAGCCTAGTAGAGAAAGAAAGAGGGAGTTTGTTTATAGATTCCTTCTTGTTTGTTTTACATTTTCTATGTAGAAAAAAAATCCAATAACCCACAAAAAGATGTAGGTCAAATGTTCTCATCTCAAATCTTCCTTGATAAGTAGCGATTTAAGAAGTCTATATAAAAAATGTGTTATCCCCTTTCAGCTCATAGGAAAAAATGTTTCAGAAATAGCACATAAAAAAATATTCAATGTCACTAAAACTGGAATAGAAAATGTTTTATAGATTAACAAACATTGTAATGAATTTGCACAACCTTAACTGACTGTATACATAGCATAATGAAATGGTCTACATCCTTTCAAAGAAAAATTAGGTATTCCAGCACATAGCTTTAGAAAAGCATTGTTCGGAAAAACCTGCATTTTTTCCCAGCTACCATGTAATTTGTGAGATGCATTTTTAAATGATCTGCAACTGCAGCAGGCTTCATCAGTCAGATGATACAGATAGATAATTCACCAAACTGTCACATGATCTTCCATCAGTCTAAAAGATGTGAATATATTGCCACAAGCTTTGGGAATAATGGGTGCACCTGTTTACAGTGTCACCTCTGTTTGCTAATTGTCTCCTTGAGCTACATTTTACTTCTAATGCATTTATTTTTGACAGGCAGTGTCTATTTAGAAATCACATTACTTCAAGTGCAATTGTTCTTTTGTCTATCAAGTAAATGAAGTGTTGTTATACAGATTTCAGGTTCTGATTAGTGAAGTATCAGCACACCACAAAGGTCAATCAGTTATTTACCTGAAGTAATAGAAGTATGACAGGCCTCTTGGATATCCTCTAGATCATGGTATAGCTCATATTAGTATTAATATTTGGTATTTCAAATATATATACATATGCCTTTGCTTGCATGTATGTATTACACAAATGTATTAAATCTTCTAAAACATACAGTACTGTACATACACAGAAAAACATAAGGAAAAAAGCACTCAAGTCGGAAATGTCAATGTCGATGCAGACCCAACTCTTCTACCCCAGTATTTTAAGTTAAGCCAGGATAATGGTGAAAACCAAGGGGTTAGTCCCACAAACATTTTGCAATGGTTTATGCGCATAAGCTGTCACACCAACAAAACTAATGTTTTAAAAACATGCTTTTTTCATTGTGCTTCCTGCTTTTTATAGAACACTGAAGCAAAATTTAGTTAAGGTTACTTGCATTAGCTTCAACTAATAAGATGCCATAAGAAATTAAGATGAGCCACTTGAGGTCTAAGAAGGACCACAGGGGATTTTTATTCACACCCATACCCTCATGTCTGCAGTGTTACCAACATTCAGTTAAATAAGATGTCTCAATAGGTACTAAGCCATGCCTTTATATATATAGTAACACATTCAAGTAGAACTATACTATCAAACAGGAAATTTTGAAAACCTGAATCAGCACATTGATCACACAGCCACTTCACTGCATATATATTGATCCTATTAAAAAAGAGAAAAAAAAGGGGGGGGGGGCATTTCAACTGTTTCTTACGGAGGTGGAAAATAGTACTACTGTAGTGGCAGCAGTGGTTTGTCAAAGCCTCGTTATTTCTCGTGTACCTCTGTCCAAGTTCCACATCCCATGCTCACTCTGCCATGCAAGGAATAGGTAGAAGAGAAGCCTATGAGAGCAATACTAATTTCTCAAAACAAAGGCAAGGTCCAAAGCTAACACCTACCCATCTTCATGAAGGTCTAGGTACAGACTGGTCTCAGTACGTGCACAGCAACCTCAGGGCTTACCAGGGATTTCCAGCCACCACCGCTGTTTTACCCATTTGCCAAAAGAAACGGAGACAAAAAGCCATGCTTGCCTTAAGTCACATTCTAAATTGGCTCCCAGGAGCATTCCCCTACCTTGTTCACTAAAGCACGGTGTATGTTTTCTCAGTGTTTAGCATATGCTATGTAACCTGAGCAGGACTTGTATTGTTCCAGTAGTTGTTTTTCTAAAGTATGTTCCCATCAGGACCATAATTACATGCAAAATATTAGAGTTGGAGTAACTCATAAAGTCATTTAAAATTTTCTCTAACACTTTCTAGCAAGATTAGGGCACACCTTGAAACAGAATATGGAAGAAATCACAAATCTTGGCTACAGATGCAAACCAATGATAAAAGTTCAAATTACTCCAGGTTAGTTTATGTATTTCCAAGACTCAAAATGCTATAGGGGAATCTCCCCTGATGTATTTTGAAGAGCAGTGCATTTTTCAAGTATTTCTGCAAATGTAAGCACAATTTAGATAGAGTTAATCATTCGCGAGCATCTTATATACCTGTATTTATGACGGAAGCTCCTGGAAACTTGAGTCTGAAGTTCTCAAAGCATATTTCTCCTTCAGCTTCTAAAGCTAAAAATCACAACTGCCATACGCTTAGCAGCAGCAGGATTGAGCCTGATGCCTGCAAAAGAGGCAATGCACAAGAAATTGCCATTTGCTCACAAGCCCAACATGTCTCTTCGGGAAGATGTGTCTCCTACCATAGCCTGATGTTGCAGGAAAGAGATCATTTATGTGGAAAGTGTACAAATTTATTTAGTAATTTTACACCTACCCCAAGAATTACTGTTTTCTTTTACACAACAGCAAGCAATCTTTAGAATATTACTTTGCATACAGAGAAGTGGATACTCTAGCAATAAAGCTGCTTGCCTAAGACTAAATCCTGCCAAGCACTTCTTTTGCACACAAACAGTCTCCTTGAAATCAATGAGATTTCTTGAATGAGCACTTCACAGAAGTAAAAGGATCAGGTCCTTAAACAGCAGAAAGTACAGACGACCATGTTAACATAAAGCAGCAAACAGGAGGAGGTCTCAGCAATGGAGTGAAGTATAGTCACCTACCACACACGGTTAATGAGATGTGACAGGCCAAATTCAGATCAAATGTAAACAGGGGCACTTTCCTGCCTGGAACAAAACCTGTTAAAGAGGTCTAAGCTTTGCTTCATGTGTAGTATCAGGTAGTAGCAATGCAATTAACCATCACTCAATGAATTACCAAAGCTTGCCAGCATGACGATCACCAAAATAACACCACAAACACTCTAGAGACACAGGAAGAACACGACCATCTACCTTCCAACACCCACGGTTGGACCACAGGCGACTGTCCAGCCCTGGAGCCCAGAGGAGAGATTTGGCATGATGCCATCAAAAGGGATCCAGGATGTACACATGCCAGAGAGCTTTCCAAAGACACCAAGGCACTCTTTTCCTGAATACCCTGGGTCCCCCTCGCTTCTAGCAGAGTCCCGCTGCGTGCCCYCCGGGCAGTCCGGCAGCAGTTGTTGCGCACAGGCGCCAGGCACTGCCTCTCACCTGGCAGAGCCCCTCTCCTCTCCTCTCCCCCCCGCAAACACCTCACGGCACCGCTGAAGAGCTAGCCAGCCCCTGACCCTGTTTTACCTCAATGTCCGGACCTCTGTATAATTGACAATGGAAACATTTTATTCTGTTTCAGTCATTGCATTTCTCTCCTATTTTAATGTCTATTTTAATATTGGAGGGAATGGGGGGTGAGGACACAGCTCTTTCCAAGCAGAACTAATCCTCCTTTGAGGATGGGCGAGCCCCACACAGCTCTCAAATCCGAACGGCTAGAAGCGCTGGTTAGCTGGGGAGGCTGCACATCTCAGCAGGTTGTAAAACGAGGATAAACAACAAATTATAACTTAGTGGCAACTTCCGCTTTCCCCCTGAAGCCTGGGATGTGCGAGACCGGGCCCTGAGCGCGTGGGTAAGTGCAGGGAGCGCATATGCGCCAGCAGAGTTTGTAGTGAAGGAGGGGAGCACGTGGGTGGTAGCAATTTAAAAAGCAGCTGTGTGTATGTTTTTCCCCGGTTAGACTGTGAAATCACAAATGGTGGAATCAGCACTGTAAGCTTAAAACCACGCTAACCCACTTGGCTGCATTTTATTGTTAACTTTGCGTCTATATTTTTCCTTATTTTTATAAAAAACACAGAACRACTCCTCTGCCCCAACCACCTCCTTTTATTAATAAAAGGATAAAATTACACTAAATATTTCTAATGTAGTGATAAAATGATGAAGAATGAGAAAGTATTACAAAACAGGACATTTGTGGCCAGAGCCTTTGGAACATTCATACTGTTACATATATTTTCTCTAAGTAATCAGGAATGTATTGGTATTTTGAAATTATGTATCTCTAATAACACAAAAGTACTTAAGAACAGAAATAGACAGTAATGGAAAATGCAGTCAACTGTTGACAACATATAGAATTTCAGAAAATAATTTACAGAGAACAGCACAGCAGATGAGTCAAAATTTTCTCAAAAATATTTCTTGCCTCCGATAGTCCAATGTAATTCATTTTCTATCTCTGTTCATTAATCATTGTTAAAATTAGTGATCCATTTCTTCCACTCTGCCATCTGCACTCAGCTTCGTAACAAACATGACACCTTCCTGCATAATAAAACCTGACAACTACGAGGATGCATTTCCAAATAGCTTTCTGCATATTTGCACCTCTATAACTGATTCCGTTGTCAGACAAAAGTGGATTATTTAACCAGAGTTCTTTCTTTATCAATTCAGTACACAGACGTGTGCTTGTGAGGGAGTGCGTGTGTGTGTGTGTGTGTGTGTGTGTGTGTGTGTATAAAATGATCAAGTAAAAATCACTTAATTTGAATTAAAAACAAGATATACTAGTTATCTTTGAATTCTCACAGTAGGTAAAATTGATCATATGTACGTATGTTAGTTTTAATCTTCTACTATGAAGCTTAAGGATGTAACATTTGGATTGGCTTCATCTTGTAAAGTTTGCATACACAAGAATTATCCTGACACTCCAATTTCCTCCAAAAGAAAAAAAAATCATATCCAGCTCAGTTTTGTTTTCCAGCCTTTGATCACTGACAATTTCAAATAAATATTTTTAAGATAAGATGAAATATCCAAGCAATGAGAAGACATGAAAAAGTGCACAGATAAATAATTAAAATTCAGGATGCCATTTCCATCCTGTTCAGGCTAGCCTCTAATCTCCTGGTGGCAGACAGGGGACCGGAGAACAGGGTTTGGTTCTTGGTCTCTTTCCATTCCATCAACAGACTTGGAAAGCTGTGGCAGCAGGGCATCTGAGTGGTCCCTTCGTAAATGCTAATTACACTTAGATCCCACTGATTAACAGAAGCTGCAGTTCTCAGCACACTGAAAATCAGGCTAATGGTGGGAGCATTAGGCCATACACATGCAAGTCAACGGGAACCTGTCTGCTGACCGTGAGGAAGCTGGTGCCCTGTTCACAGCTCTCTGCTTGATGGGAACTGCCCAGCCAACTGGTGAGCAGAGCTGGTCAGCCACGAAAGCCTCCGTCCGCTTCTGCTCAAAAAGTGGTAGGCGGTAAGACAGTGGGGAGGGGGCACTAAGGAACATGAAAGTGCACACTGGAGTCCTCTGGAGGCTAAAACTAGTTACCAAACCCTTTAAAATACTTCTAGTCAGGCCTGAAAAGTATACTAATCTGTAACTGGAATCGGAAAAGAGCAATCTTTTCCAATAGAGAAGATTATCATTCCATAGTAACCTCAAATAATTGTGCCTCCAGCAAGTTCTGCAGGTGCCCTGTAACAGCAGGCAGAATGACAAGTACAGTGTCCAAGACGGGAACTGTTACTTTTTCAGTCAGATTTCCTCAGTTTTAGGTTTTGAGCCATGGCCACCGCAATAACCCATACCCACATCCATACTTGTTTACCTCCAAGCCAGGTGAGCCCATGGCCACCGAGCAGCCCTCCAGGCACAGGCACAGCCACAGCTGCTCCACAAGCTGCTGCACACACGCGGCTGATGGCTGCCACCTCTGAGGACAGACGAGCTCTTGGGAAGAGCACCGAGGGCTGACAGCACAAACTGGTGGACAGTGCTGTGTTCAAGAGAGCATGCTCCCTTCCCAGCTCTGCCGGCTGACCGGCTCGCTAAACTTGGACAAGCTGTCCCAATTCCAGATGTCCCCATTTTCCCATTATTAATGGAGATGCTGACACTTGCCTCCTTTGCGACCCGCTGACGAAAAAAGCTAAATGGCTTTCAGTGGCGTCGCAGACTACAATGCATATAAGGAAACTGTATCGGTACAATTTCGTTAACAAACACATCTTCTCTCAGCGTCCCAATTTTCGTCTAAGTACTACCACTAGTAGTGGTAGTATCACTCCTCTCTCTGATAAAATTGTGACAGAAGCTGTCAGTGGAGAAAAGACCTTCCATTGCTAACATCTTAAAAAGCTTATATAGCGTAGACGTTATAAATTACGGAATATATATTGCAATGCTGCTTTTTGAATAGATAAAATATAAGGGGGAACTTGAGTACAAGCCCAGCAGGTCAAATTCAAATTCAAGCAACATCTCCAACGTACACCATGAGAAGCAGCAGAACATTTTAAGAAAAAAGGACCCGATTCTGCCTTCAGACTTAATGCCTGCCACTTCCACAAGCACAACAGGCCAGAATGAGACCCAAAGTTTCTGCAAGAATTATTTCAGAAAGTTAAATAATTTTTATATTGAAGTAAGTTAAAGAAAAATTAAATCAATCTATTTTTTGATACAACACTGTCTAATACAACAACAAACGTATGTCATTCTTTGGAAGAAAATCTGCATCTCACATGAAAGTGTCTGTTCAAAATGTAAACCAGATGCGATATAGAACAGCTGAAATCTAAAGTTTGGAAAAAAACAAGATGCAGAAGAGAGATAGCAACTGACTTCTCGTGCTAGATAGCGCAAGGGTAAGAGAGCCCTCTTTTTAAAGTGTTCAGACTAGAACCTTTCTAGGTACACACAAACACTTTAACCTGTTGGTATTCTCTTTTTAAAATGTATTTTATTTGGGGGTCTAGGGCTTGTTGGGTTTTTTGTTTTGTTTTCTTCTTTTCTTTTTTTTTATTTCCTCTCAATTTATCAATTTGGAAATGGACTGTCTAGCCTATTTATGAATTTTCTGTATGTTCTTGTATAGCTCTTGGTAAGCATTGGAAAACAACTACTAACTATTCTTTTTATTCTTCACTTGGAAGAAAAAAAAAAATCAAACAGGCATTGTCTCTATAGCTGCCTCTTTTGCCTTTTAGTTTCCTTTTTTCTTCACATGTCTGCATACTGACACATTCAATTTCAGGTTATCAGCACATCTGAATTACAGAATACTGATGGGGATAGAGGGCAGGCCTCTCTGGACTGATTAGCATCATTTAAGAAAGCATTCACTTGCTTGCTTCATTGGCTGCAGGGATTCCATGATGGGTGGCCTTTTAGCATTGGAAGTCAATATGGAGCAATCTCATTTGAATTAAATATGGACAAAAGAAAAGATTTGATTGTGGTTAYTCATAGCTAACCTTTTAATTTTGTAAAGCTCTGAAATTTGGGGGTTTGTAAGCCATAAAACTTAAATATACTTAGTTTTTCATTTCTTTTCAACTTGCTTCTCTTCTCCTCCTCCAGTTTTTATGTACTTTTTAATTTGTGCAAAACTTAAACCAGAAGCTTATTTCAAAAGAAATGTCTGGATAAATATTCAGGAAAACCTTTTAACCTAGTTAAACCTACACTGACTATAAAAGGAGGAATGCCTGATTCTAATCCATAAATGTATGTAAATCCACACTGAAAAACATATTTGTCTCTATCAGACTCATACTTGTTTCCGAATGGACCATAAATGCAGCCAAGTATTTCATTAACACAAATAATTATGTATGGCTAGTCATATTATGACCTTTGTTAACAAGAGCCTAAGCCCGTGGAAAGGTTGCAATGATTTAAAGTTCAGCAACAAAATCTGATCATAGGGAAACAAATGTCTCTTCTCGCATTAAAGTAAAATTACTATATGAACCAAAATATAAAATAGTAATGACAAGTTCTCACTAACTAGTAAAATCACAGAAATGTATAACATCAGGCTACAGAAACAGTTGGGAGAAAATAAGTAAAGCTTAAGTTTTCCAAGAGATTAAAAGAAGTTAAGTGCAAAATTTGACTTCCAAGTAGATGAAAGCACTACAAGTGTAGCCAACCTCTCTGAATATCTGATCCCTCTGCACTTGAAGACAGTGGGAGTTTTGCCATTAACTTCAATGGAAGCAAAATCAGACATTGAGAAATGAAGTGGAAATGGCTTTTGCTGAGCTGGGCTGACTGCCATGATACGGGATAAGCTCAGCCTATGAGGAACAGAGGATAAATATCACACTGCTTCTAGCACATGACTTGTCCCTTTGCTACCTATCCCAACAGGCTAGGCTTAAATTTGAAATATATAGTTAACTCCAGTCCAGACAATTTCATAGATATCCTGATGAAGGAGAAAAGTATTAAAAGTCCCTCAGTGSCTGTCTCGTAGAAAAAGATTCCAGCAAATCATTCCTGCATTGCAGACGCCATTGAAACTGAAATGAAGATCTGTCTGAAGCATTTTCATGGATCATGTTAAAGATTAAATCAGCCCCATAAAAAGACGCAGCAAAACACTACCTGCATTTACACCTCTTAGTTGTTTTACGGAAGTTAGCCTGGAACCATCCAAAGTATTCATAGAATTACTCCCGTATTCCTCAAAATTTTAGTTCATTCCTGCTGTTGTAATATTSAGAGTACCTAGATGAAAGAGAATGGAAGGTAGGGAGTATATTTCCTGAGGAAGCATATGCGTTCAACTTTTTCAAATTGTATGATCTCACTGTAGCATTCAATAGTTTTAAAACTCAGCTCTTCCAAGTTTCCCTCCTGTCCCTAATTTACTAATTTCCAAAAAATTTTGATTTTAGGTTTTTTCCAAGCCAACATACCAGACCTCTGCACTCTCACGCAGCATTACATCAACAGCATCCTTAGCATGCATTTTGTCCATTTTTAAATGGAATAAGTCTAAATAAAGAAACAAAAGCGCTTGGGAGTACTTTCACTGCAGCATAAGCATTCTAAAAAGGCCCTTCACAAATGTTTCCAATATGCTTTATACTGCAACCCAATGTGCAACTTCTAAACTACACCACCACAAGTAAGAAATTAGAAATGTTGAGGGCTATTGAACACTGAATTTTCACAGTGCATCTGCACAAAGTTATTTAGCACAGATGTTTCTGTAATTGTGATCCACTGGAAAAACTCAAAGTGTTCAATGGCCCTCACACTTCCACCTGCAGAGCAGTACTGGTCTAGTACAGCTATGCTGAGCTGTACCGTATAAAAAGCAGCAGTAGAGGCTGGAT
>JASVER010000007.1:7771231-7801231 GCA_030449065.1 Oceanodroma leucorhoa | reverse complement strand
GAAATAATGAAAGATAAGCAAGAAGAGCTAGGCAAAGGGAAGAAAAGAACAAATAACAGAGCAAGCAAAACATTAAAAACTATACTTTAAATTAAAAAAAAATRCTTCTACATGTGAATAAAACATAACAGTATGGGATTAGTGGAATATTTCCTTGTCGATATATAGGTTAGATAAACATACTAAAGGTAAAGCATATATAAAAATGAATCTGCAGTTAGTGGAAATGTTTTCCAAAACTTGCATTGGCTGCTGTATAAATACAGGAAGAAAATATCTGGTGCCTTCTAGGAGATATGATTAAAAACAGAAGTGAGCTTCCATCTCCTAGCTCAGGGTGTCCAGYCTCAGCATTAAGAACAAAATCAGAGTTAAGTTTCAGCTAACTCAAGGCTAATGGGAGTAATAGATGAGTAAAGACTGAAAGATCCAACACAAAAATTAATAATAGTCTGGCAATTTTAGAGCTAAAAGGCTTTGGAAACTGCAGGTCACTCGTGCACGTGGGTAGTCCCCACCCGTGGTCAGAGCGAGCCACGTGAACACGGGTCCAGAGAGCTTAGCCACACAGCAGCCCATGCAGCAGGTAACTCAACACAGGCCACCTTTGTGCAAAAACCTCATTATSGAACACTTTCATCTTTAAAAGTACAGCTCTGTCACAAAGTGCTGCACTTCACACCCCTATTTTCAAGGGTGCCTCACGATCACCTCGCCTTGGGACATTTGTGAACAGATCTACTGAAGAGAACAGTGGCCAAGGAGAGTCCAACTCTAAAAATTTCCCATTTGCTTACGGCATCAGAAAGCTGGCGGTAACAGCTGGTGGAAAAGAGTGAGACACTAACACTAGCCAGCTCCAAGTGGATAAATGTAACCCAAACGAGGTGCAGCAATCAATGCCTTCAAAACTGCTTCTGACTAGTGTCCTGGTCCCACATGGTGAAGGGGAAGGACCATCTTATCCTGGATCATACTTTCTCCAATTCATTCAATTTCTCCATTGGAGCTTTTTTAAGGGTTCCTTCCATTTTCACTGTAACCAACCCAGGTCAGATAAACACACATATTGCCTTCTGTTCCTAGCCCAAACACATTCGGGGATCAGATTACCAGAACTCAGCCACAGGATGATCCCTCTACCTCCTTAACCTGAAAGGGACATCTCCTCTCCACTGCCCCCAGCCCTCGGTTCAACACAGAGGACCCGACAGATAGGCRACAGGCTGCAAAGTAGCAAGCCACGATAGTAAGTTTTATTTGAAAGCAGTTGCCAGATTCCAGAAATGGCAGGGTTCCTGTTTGTTTGGAAGAGAAGAATGTATTTATACTGCAGATACGGTCTGAGCAAGAGGTTGTCTTCCTGACTGCTCAGAACASATTTGCGGGAGTTAGATTTCAGCTTACGAAGGGGTCTGTACCATCTGGAGACTCCTACAGCCTCTTGTCCACTTCAGGAGCGTTAAAGGGATCCCATAAAGGTGCATATTTAAAACTGAATTTGAGTGTGGCTGGTTGACTCATGCCAGACTATGCATTTATGTAAAACAACAACATTTGAAGGTAGTAGTTCCATAAAGCTGCCCTGAAAACTACATATTCCAATCAATTCAGTTATAACACATACTGACCCTATTCTGAGCAAAACATACAATTTTAATATTTTGCCAACCTCTGCAAAACTATGTGGAATGTCTTACACCGTGAATTAATATCCACTAGAGACTTAGCTGAGATCATCAAACTCATTTCACATAAGACAACAAATTAAATCACCCAAGGGACTAAGTACATGAAAAGCCAGCGTGCTATCAAACAAGCTAGGTCCCTATAAGGTAGATTTCTTTAAGTCAAATAGTAACTATGCTTTCAGAATACACTGCTTCTATTGTTTATATGTACCACATAATGAAATGCTACTTCTGTTTTCACCAGATGGTAGCACATATAATTTTCAGGCCTTCAGTTCATATCATAATACAAACAATTGGTATGGCAAATATTACCGGTCTATAAACACTTCCACTGTTCCACAGCTCTTACAGAGAAACAATACAATTTTTCCATTTCACTGTTGTAACAGAAACCATGATAATTTCTGATATTTCAAAATATATGCATATTTGGTCACTTTTTGCTGCCCGAAACAAATGAAATGATCAAACCTCAGACTGTTTGGCTGCTTCCGTTTTTTAAATAAAAATCAAATATTAACAAAACTATGTGAATATCAAAATGCTTAAAYGGTACAATACAAGATGTATCCTTAATACATTTTAACAATAACACATGCTGTGTTCCTACACTGGAATAACATCATCCATATGAATCCCAGGAATTTAGTATATCTGACAGTTTCTCTCAACCACCCATAACATTCTTTCCTGTCTCATTGTAGCTGGCAAAAGAGAATTCTATAATTGAGTGGTACAGAACATGTGCCCTCCCTGCTAGAAGATGACAGATGGATTATAAAAACTTCAAAGCAGAGCATTTGGAGCACCAGGGGAGAGATAGTGGGTATTTGAACTCTCAGTCTTTACCCAGGAGACAATGGCACTCTGACATGGTGCATATATCAAGGAATGGTGTAACTAGATAGACATAATCTTTCTTTTCAGTAAGTATTTAACATTCTGTTACGAACAAGTTTCAGCCTAGCTAAAGTGCAACTCATCTTAATACTAATCATCGTAGCCTGAAAGGCTACATGCCCCCTTTTTTCAATTTTGGTTCAACTGCTCCTTCATAAAACTGTTTTTTAAAGGACAGAAGCAGCGTTACATAGGTGCTCGGGTAGCAGAAAGGCTATTTTTAATCGTAAAAGTAATGTTTTACTGGGACTTAGTATTTGCATATGTGTAGGTGAATCTGTTTTGCTTGCTGGAATGCTTATTTGCATTGTCTGCATTTAAGGCACCGTTCTCCACCAGAGTTTCCATACCACATGTTGCTGATCATTCACTAAATAGTTACTAAAGTTACCTTAAATTATTAACATCCCCCCCAAAAAAACCTTATAATTCTAGGGGCACAAATCCTGCCAAAGAATTGATCCTTTCGCTCCTGCTGCTATACCACAATGATGGCTGAGTGTCTGATGCCATCTTTATTAAGAATTATTATAATAATAAAAAAAAAATTCATCCTTCTGCATCCTTTAAATACTTGCTAGAAACATATAAAGACAAAGAATCCCATTCGCACCAGAGGTGTGTTCAAAATTTCTTAAAGTTAACAACAATTGAATCAGCATGCAGATTTTCTAAATCATTACCTTCCCATACAAACACAGGGTTTTGGTGTATCTTGAAACTGTTCATCAGTTTCTTTTTACTGCTACTGTTACAGCCATTGCCCCTGGTTTATTAAGAAATTACTTGCTCAAATTGTTTATAAAAATACCTATGGCTTACTGTAAGGTCAGAAGTAAAAATGAGTTTAAACATCTCATTTGTCTATATCACAAAAATCACACACACATGATTTGACACAGTTTGCAGCCGCTGTTCAGGCAAGGCCCAGGACTAGAATAGCAAGGGTATTATTGCAGGTCAGAATTGAGGGGTACTGGCAGAACTGCGTGTGGGAAAGCTTGCATAACAGCCACACTGTGCCAAGCTTTAGCCTTTGTTATTAGTCCCTTTAATGAACGCCATATTCACACAAAATAAAAAAAAAAAAAAAAAAAAAATATGCTGCATATTTTAAGTAGAGTGAATTCAAAACTAAACAATTGGAAGATTCAGTGCTACAAGAAAGCCGCACAGTAACTATTCCCATTCTCTTACAAATGCATTTAATAAAGTAACATGCGAGCAATTTTAAATATTTGATCCTTTTATTATACAGTTGAAACAAAAAAAAAAAAAGGCAAGCAAGCACTCTGGAAGATGATGAGGCTATAGTTTTAAGTAGCAAGTAAAAACAATAGCACCAAGATAACACATAGAAAAACAGAAGCAAGTAACTTTGCAGCTGTGTTAATATAAAATGACATAGCTCCAGCAATGGAAGAGGCTCTCTCTAACGCACTGCCCAGTACTTCACTGCGGATAGCTCTCTAACTAATAGCACTGTGGCAAACTGCTAAATTGCCTACTAATGTATATTCTTTCCTGCACAAAACATTAATCCCAGTCTTTACAAGAGGGGAGGAGGTGGAGGACTGTGATGCTTTGAAGGAGACCTGTTTTGAGAAACCCTTTTTTAAGTGCATTTTCATCTTTTCTTTTTTCAGTGATCWTCTGCCATACTGGAATGTAAACACCACAGGAATAGACAGAATCTCGAATTAAGGATTTGGATGCCTTTCTTTAGAAATAATCTTCAAAGAATGTACATCCCAAACATCACAGTGGCTCAACAAGCTAGGAAGTCAGCTACTGCAKGTAAAACTGCACAGGTCATACCTAGTACTTACTACCAGTTGGYTCCTGAATTGCTACGAAGATAAACAAAAATGTTTTGTATCTTAGTATATTTGACAGGCAAGAGTATCAGGGACAGTAATATTGCTTTAATGGAAGAAAGCCATTCTTTCACAATGGCACTAGTGTACTTATACACACTGTGTTGTTGAATTAAAAGTTAGCTCAGCAGGACTCTAGCTTTATTTCTGTTAGTAGGCATCCACCATCAGTCGTCGACACTAGTGGAGAGGAAAGGCATGTCTTATTTACAGATGCTATTGTGCAGACTTTAATAATAGTAAATACACAGAAGACAGACTATTGTGGAYGGAAAAAATCTTTGGTTTAATGAACTGTCAACTCGTCCATCATAATGTTACCCAACCTAAAACCGCCAAATCTGGACAAGCTCTTTGATGATATAAAGCAGGCAAGAGGTTTTGTTCACACACAACAAAATGGAAGAGATTGCTGCCATTAAAAATATACTAGCCCATGCTAGCACTAACTGCCACACATTTGTTAGATAATAGCTTGATTTTTTTTTCCCTATGAGAATAGCCTTCTGCAAGAAAGAGACATTTAATCAGAGTGATACATGACATCCAAAAACTGAAACCAAAAATTATGGCATGAGCTAAAAGCAAGTTGTCTTCCTGAAGGCAGAATACTGAAACATCTTTAAGATTAATTCTGGGAGAGAATTCTGAAAGTCAAATGCTGAAAGATATTGAAAATACATTAATTATGCACAACTCAGGATCCAGGAGAGGTTAAACCCCAACTTGGCAGAAAATTGAATCCTTTTATTTGATACAAACTTTGTACATAGTGATGTTGTGTCCTGCATTCCTATCTCCCTAGATCTACCAACGGAGCAAAAGGGCTGCAAGACAAAGGAATCGGAGATTTAGCCGTTCCAGTGTCACCCTGCATTTAATTTAAGAAATTAAATTGAACAGGCACTGTGGAAAACGGCTTCTTGGAACCGTTTGTGGCAGAGGTCAAACCTCAGACCTACCTGGGGCAATTGTCCATCTTGTTCTATCAAACATTTATAACAACTTTCTTAACCTAAGTGGGATTCAAGGAAAGGAGACTTTTCACAGTTGCATCTGATGACTCTCTCAGGAACAACTGTCATTCATGTGCATTAATTTTCTCTGTCACCTTAAGCACTAACCAACCTTTGAAGACATGCTACCCTACCTTCTACAGTGCATATTTTCCAGTTTTATCAGAGCTGAATTTTAATCCATTATATTTTGTCTGTGTGTGCAAGAGCATGTGCGTGCGTATGTGCGCATTTTAACACTGGGGACTTTTGCTTTCTACTCTGGATAGTCTTAATTTTAGTACTTTCAGCATTCATATCAGAATGCTCAAAATTTTGGAGGCTAATTTTGAATCATCCACATTTTGATTCCCGGAAGGGCCAAGCACTTACTTTTCATTATAAAATGCAACAATAGCTGTGCTCAGGAAATCAAGCCCTATGTCTCTGAGGAATATTTTTCCAAGAATCAGACACACCAAATACATAGATTTCGCATTGCATTTGCCAAAGAGGACATGTATTAGACACGCATTCAATTTCATTCTAAACATAGATACTTAAATGAAGATGAATCTTATACATTTGCTAAAGAGTGGATTGGTCTGTTTGATAACATGATGCTCTMTAAAAGGTCACCAATTTGTCTAACCGTAGAAACAACCACTAAAGCTGCTAAAGAAGCAGCTTCTCAGAGCAGTAAATTTTGAGGAGGTTCTCCGTCTCCAAGGACCAAGCTAATTCCAGAACATAGCCATGAATTCTGTTCTGGTTCAAGGTATGGGAAATTCCTTAAGGTAACAATTTTTCCTTTTCTCAGAATTCTAAAGGTCACAGTGTGACACTTTTAATTACAGCAGGGATCTACAGAGTGGCCAACTTCAGTTCCTCAAACTGAGACTGGACCTAACAACCTCTATGCCAGCCAGATATTGCTACCCCACAATGTCATGCCCTCTACTTCCCTAACTCTTGCCATCTTCCCACCCTTTGCCACTGTTCCATCCCCATACATGAACTCTAAAATTTCCCACTTTCTTCAGCTTTCAACCTTGATCCCCACGTGGGGATGAAGTCAGCTCTCTGGAGTGCTACCAAAGACCCAGAAGGCAGCAGGAGCCGCAATGATAAGCTATCTTTAAATCAGCCAGCCAATCAGTTCTCTCAACCATCAAGTGATGCAAGTGCAGGTGTTGGACCAAAATCCTTGGTTCCCACTGTGTCAGACCAGCTGATTTAAGAATTTGGTTGCCAGACTTTTCCTTCAGATAACAATAAAGACACTACCAGAAAAATTAAATATCAGCACTCTTCTAAATATACTTCACACTGCCTACTGCACAATGGCCTGACTCTACTGGCAACAGTGTCAGAGGACTGCTGATGATTTTGTGGATGCTACACAGCCTTGCATCTTCAGTTCAGTTTAGATAAGCAGAGACTCCTCCACCAACAGAGTCTTACTCTTTCAAGAAACTACAAGCCCAGATGTCCTAGTTTGGAGAAGAAAAGGACATCTTGAAAAAGGATGTGTGGATAAACAACACAAAAAGGGAGCACTTAAAACACCTCTTGATTCCACAGCAATTTTGAAAATCTCACCTACTCTTTTCACCAGTTTTCTTAATAATTTTTAATATTTAAAATTTCAACAAACATTAACCAGAGCAAAATGACACGTTATAGGAAATGTGGTGAATGGAACTAGACAAGGTGATCCACTTTCAGGAGAGAACGTGAACAATTCCTGTGGACTGGTCTTACAAATACTAGAGAAGTTTCACCCAGAACATCATAAGTATTTAATTCTGATTTACCTTAAACAACAGACCTATACTTTCATTTCTTTGAGCTACTTCTGCAACACAAACAAACCAGAAAATTATTTTAAAGGGACAAACAAGGTCTCACCTTAAGATCTCCTAGATGTACACAAGCTTAACCCACTGTTCACTGGCTCCCGGGATACAGCTGTAATAGCTATAACTAGAGCACTTAGTCTTTTTACTCAAGTTATAGACTCTAAAGGTTTCAGTGCTGGAAGGGTGCTAGTTCTCTTATCCATGTCAACCAAGGTAACAATTCACAAATAGAAGGTGATGTAACTGGAGCATGTTGTGCTCCACTGGTCCTGGCAGGTAGTATTGACTCTACCCTCGCACCATCTCCAAGCATGGGGAATATTGCAAGTGAGCTTTTTTGCCAATAGGCCAGAGACTTTGAAGAACAGCGTTAACCACACAGCAACTCAAACAGAGAAGTAAATCACACTTAACAGTTCCTATCCGACTGCCTAATAAGGTTTCCTACAAGACTTCATTCTCCCAGCAGCGGTCTCTATCTGAGAGTTTTCAGTCCCATGCAGACAACAATGCAACTCCCTCCTCACCTGAAGCAACTGCTTCAATGTACAACTGCTTATGAATCAAATAGTTGCTAATGGGGAACCAGARCTCTCCTAAAAGACAAAGAAACAGGCAAAGACCGCTCAACCTGACTACGGCACTTGGAGATACTACGAAGTTTCACTCCTGTTTAAATGCATATTTTCTAAGGCTAGATAAGAAAAAGCTATTACAGCAATTCAAAGCTGACCTCTCGCTTAACAGCTGAAGCATTTCACCAGGGGAGTCCTGCATCAAACCATCCATGTGGAAAACCTCAAGTATATCTCTCTAGAAATACAACCAAACAGAAAGTTGTTTTCCATGGCTAATCTGTACATATAAAAAGTAAAGCTTGCTCTAAAGGCCTAGGCCCACTTGCTGCCAACTTTTCCACAATCACCATCTTTAACCAAAGACCAGGACTATTTTCAAGAGCAGAACAGTCAAGCACAGTATCTATTTGCAGATCTCTGAGGGATGGTATCAAAGCAGAAACTGTTGCACCGGTTTTGTGAGCTATGTGGTTGAAACAACCAACCTCCCAAAGGGTCAAGAAAAACTGCTTTGGCTAGGGAGCAATCACTGGCTGAGCCATTCTGTTCAAAGACAAGACTGTGGCTGGAAGGTAAACTTGGGGTGAGGAATCTGTGCTTCGGTCCAGCCAGAGTGAGTGAGCAAAAATGTGGCAGATGAGTATCAACATAGAAAAACGTTAAGGTTTAACATCTGGGAAAAGCAATCTAAACAGCCACGTACAACAACACTGAAATTGGAAATGGCCTATAAGCACAGAAAAGAGATCTCGGAATTGACAGTCCTCTGAAGTCATCAGTTCAGTAACATACAAAAAAAGTAAGCACAGCCTTAGTCATCATTTAGAAGGGTACTGAGAACAAGACAGATAGCATCTTTTTGCCACAACAGAAAGCCTTGATGCCCCCATACCTAGAACATTGTGTGCCATTCTGGCCCCATCTTTCCAAACAAATGTAGCAGGGTTAGAGGTACCAAAAAGGTCAAATAAAATGATGAAGGAGGTACAGTGGCTGCTCCACAGGAAAAAGGAAAATGCTTCTTTTCACAAACAGTAGTGAGCTTGGGACCATGCTGCCACAGGAGGCGGGGGAGACAAACAAACTGCAGACTGGACAATTTTGTAGCCAGAAGTTCCATAGATGCACACTACAAGGATTAGGATGTACCCTCCAACATCCCTACGATGACTGTGAGTACAAGGATATTATGAGGGAAATGGACCACCAAAAGCATGAGGGCTCACCTGGTCTCCCTAATCAGCACCTCTTGCTGCCAGCATCGGGCAGAAGAAGGGTGAAATGGGCCACTGGCCTGGTGCAAGGGCATTTCTTCCACACCAGCCAAAGTTACCACCCTGCAAACATACGGGAAGACACTCCTCCACCTACACTCATTCAGCCAGACCAGGTCCTCTTCATTTTTTCTAAGCAAATTATTAAAACTAAGGCATATTTACTTACTTTTCATTAATAAATATCATAATGTTTCTTAAAGGTTGTAAAAATCCTTTTACCCACTCGGCAGACAGAGATGCACTGCCTGGWCTTCAGAGGTGATAAGTGTCCCCATTGCACCCACAAGACTCATTAGTAGCAAGAGGTGTTCAGCACCTGTAAAAACCACCTTCTAATGAATTTCCCAAGGTCACACTGAAAGTCAGGAAAAGAATCAGGAACGAAGCTCTGTCCAGTGCTTTATCAACAAATTTAATTTTCAGGTGTCATCCATTTTTTTCCTGATATTATGGTCATTCAAGCTCATATTTCACAGATGGACACCTTTTGCTCCAGGCAAACACTACTTGATCTATTTTAGAAATCAAGCACAAGATCCTCAGATATGGCCAATCCACACAGGCGCAATGCAGGATAATGGTATGCAGAGGTCACTTCTGAGCTATTCAACACCACTGCCTACTGGAAACTACTTCTGTGGGTGCTATGCACCCAGAACTGCAACTAGGGCACCTAGGGCCATTCCCTCTTCCCCCAGCAACAGCTCTTCTTCCTCTGAAGAAAAAAAAAAAAMCAAACAGGGAAGAAAAAGTGGTACAAGAACCTAGAGATCAATGCTGAAACCTTTGGATTCAGATGCTTTAGAGCCAGATGGTACCTGTGTTTTGGCAGCAGTGGGACATTCTACCAGACAGAATTTGCCCCCAAATCTAAATTATTTATCTAAAACTGCACTCTGTCATATAAAAACAATTCAAGGCTACATTTTTATATATGATATAAAACTTCCTCGTTTGCCCCCTTACAGAAATACCAGGAGTCAGATCTCCTCCTGATTTATTAAGGTGAAATTCAAGTGGTATAAATGTGGCAAAAATTTAGAAGGTCGCAAGATCCTTAACAAAACACCTGATCACACAGGCCCATTTAAAAAAGAGTTCTTCGACCTCAAGATGCATGACAAAGCTTAATTGCAAAAGCAATGCAAAATAGGCTGAAGGGAGCTGGAAGACAGGTACAAATAATTGCCAATTTTTAAAAAGTATTTTGCAGAACTGGTGGTCCTTCACAATCACTTCAGTATCTCAGAAAAAAAAAAAAAAATGAAGGAAAATGGTAAGGTATCAGTGAACAGAACTAGATTATTCATCCCCTGGGTAGAAACCCAAGTTTCTCCAAGATAACAGGTTATTACACTAGGAGGAGGAGAAAGTCAACCTGAAAAACATCTCCTTCCTTTGAATATCCACAAGCAAATCCATCGCAGTAACATTAGCAGAAAAAGAAGGGGTGGAAAGGACGTGCAGAGTTTACATTAAATTCTGCCTTTACGTGTTTCACAGCGATACAGGAACACAGGGGTTCACATTTCAAACAGGATTGGAAACAAACGGTCCCCGATGGCGTCCTTATGAGCAACAGGAAGAACCAGCACCCAGAAGACAATGTTGACAGAAGTCATGTCAGCAACTGGTCCCTTCACCCTTACAGACACATGAAGAGGCCCATATGTCCAAACCGGAGGTTTTCTAAAGGAGAAATCTAAAATACGTTTGCATCATTCATATACAGAATACTTCAGGCTACAAACATTCTCAGCGAGAGATTTTCCTTAATACTTGTCTACATCTGTCAGCTCATGCTGATACATACTGTAGTTTTATTTTTATTGATTTTAAATTTTAACAATGTCACAAGTTAATTCACAGGTCTTTAGAAGAGACCAACAGTAACTAAACTATTCCAACATCTTAATGAACCTACTTCACCAGAAACAACTATCACAATTAGTATATTCATAACTAGTTTTTTATCATTTTAAGCTGCACGTAATGTATGCTCTCTTCTACATCCCCTCCTTCCACTGGAGAGGCAAACAGCTTGTATTTTCCCTTTATATGAGCGTCTTCCTATATCTTCCAGGCTTATAATTTTCTATTCCTATAAGCTATTTTTTTCAGGTAATGGTGGTGGTGCATGGCACTTTGCTTTGGAGCCAATTCCACACTAAATATTGATGTGTAGCTTAATTAGGGTCTAGTAAAGGAAAATTAAGGGTGGGGAGACTGGATTAATAAAACCAAACAGTGACGATGCAGAATGTGGACCCAAAAATGCATTTAAAAAATTCTGCATGTTTTAATGAGTAATAGTTGTGTGCTTTTTAAATCATTTTGTAGCTATGGCTTCCAGTCATGAAAATATATGCAATCTCATAAAACGTCTGATATTAGCATGCCTCTTCAAGTGCAAGTGAGTTGTCAATAAGACAATTAAGACAACATCAATAATACACACTGCATGTTATTATCTGCTATTCGAAATCTCAGCCTATCCAAAGATCTCTGGAAACAAAGGGTACATCTGACATTGGCAAAAACACTCTCCCACAAGTGAAATATATAATTCTGAATGTACGCAACGGCACCGCTACCTGTAAGGGAAAAAATTAATTGCTTTTAAATACAGTATAAATAACCCCTGGTAATGTAAAACCTGGCTCTATAGAAGAAACGGCTACAATATAAAATTAGCAATCCTGTGCTTAAATCAATCACTTCTATCACATGATCCAAGTCAATAAAAGTACTGAATAAGTGCTATCATTGACCTTAATCAGCCAACAATTGGCACACAGGGATCAGAAATTCTACTGAGGAAATCAGTTGTCCCTTGTAAATTTTAGGGTTTGGGGGAACCACAGACGTGCAATCTCTCACAATACCTTTCTGTCGAAACCACACAACATTTTTAACAGGCGAAAGGAAGGAAGAACTGAAGTTAAATAAGCAAACTTCCAGCACACTTTTTCAGGTACAAAACTTAACAGGTGCGCATGCACTCCCATTTCACAACCGAAGAATACTCTGTTTGTGACGTTTTTTCTTCCCCTATAGCACAGGAACTGTAGCTAAGCATACAGTGAAAACAGTCTTCAATGATTTTACTTGGTGGAAATAACCTATCTGGAAGTGAGGGTGATGAAAATTGTGCTGCACAATGATTAATTTGTGCTTTAATCCTGATGTCCCATTTCATCCGAAGTTGCCATTAAGCTCAAAAGGAGAAAGAACTACGTAACTGGGACCTAACGTTTTTATTTACCCACCTCATAAGCTGAATGTGATTTCAGATTGAACAGAATAGATTTCCCTGTAACTAATGGACCAGATATATTCATACAATGTCCTTTTATTGATTTTACTTTCTTCTACCTATTGTTTGCATTTTCCTTTGAAAAACATATAACTGTCGTTACGCTGTAGATGTCCTTTACGATTATTATATCATTCACTGTTTCTTAACAAAAAATACATGCTTGGCTACAGTGCACTTTCTAATGAAAGACTCCCCACTAGCCTAACTGGAGTCTAAATTGTTAGAACATACTGTACATTTTGGAAGAAACAGAAGAAAATTAGACCCCTTTGGAATTGGTTTGTTTGGTTTTGAAATATGCGTCTTTAAAAATTTAGTAAGAGAAAGAAATGGCTAAAGGACAGACTTCATTTTAGACACTTTCTAAACAATAAGCCTATTTATATAACTGATCACATAACGAATTTCTAGGCACTTTACAGAATGAAAAGCCTTTTGCATTGCAAGTCATACTGCACACAGCTTTCAAGTTTCAGAAAATAAATATTCAAAGGGATATATATTTAATATATTAAATATTTTTAACATACACTGTTCCGAAATTATACATGGTATCTTAAATAACCACAAAAATTTTGTCAAAAAATCTACTAAGGATAAGTATGTGAGCAACTTTAAGTGTACTGTCATTGTTTACCAATGTTTTTTTTTAAATTCTTCCTTGATTTATATTTCAATATTTTGTTCCTAAGTTATGATTATGCAAAATACGATTTGTTTTGGATGACTATCTGGAATGTTTACAATTATTTAATACAATTTACTTAAYTATTTTGAAACCAAGTGATGTGTTGAATTAAAGAAGGTTCAACACTCAAGTTGCCTTCATATGCTCATTTTTCAGCATACTGCACTGACAGCTGAGGGGAGCACATTTTCATTTGTACAGTGTGCATGGTGCTCCACCAGGTTGCACTGATGAAATATGCGATTTTAGAATCTTTTCACAAAAGGACAACCTTCTTTCATGGAATCAACATTCAATTTATCTGTCATTATGGTAGCTACCAGATGAATGCAGGCAGAGGTTAAAAATGAAAATGTAAAGCTATACTGTTATCTATAAAACATAYACAGAACTTAAGCTACAGCTTACACAGTACGAGGCAATGATTCAGCTATCAGATTCAAAAACATTTTCAAATAACCAAATAAGCTTGCATGCAGGAGCAGCCTTCAGAGATATTCATATTTATGCACAGCCAGCTTTTGCCAAAACAGTGATGATCTCAAGTTTTTCAGCTCTTCACCACAACTAAGCCTAAGGGCACAAGAAGGGGGCGAGGTTGATAAAGTAGGAAGCACCCAGACATAAGTATCTTTGACAGAGTAAAGCTTCCAGCCGAATCTCAACCAGGTGCAGCTACTTTCATTAGCCAAGCCTGAGATTACTCCCATGCTGACTATCAAGTCCTRTGAAAATATGAATTATCTGCATGCACCACAGCAGTGTTCATCCACACACTTTGCCACTGCTGGACATCCTTCTCAGGATTTCAAAACTGTACACGTAATTACCAAAATTATCTGAGAACTTACACACACAAATACCCAAATATATTTTGTAGATTTGATTTTTTTTTTTTTTTAACTTGACTGTGCTGTTTAATTTCCTGTTAAAAGGGAAACCTTTCTGCCAGTCTTACAGATGGGACAAGGCAGAAGCCTGGGATTTCCGAGGTGTGCTGGAGAGGAGCTGTGTTAGCACTTTCATCTCTCCCTTTTGGTTTCTACTAAAATCTGTTATTTCTGGTTGTACAATCAATAACAGTCAAAGCAAACTAGCATCTATTGCTCAGATTCAAAACCCAGTTACCAACCGGAAGCCACGGCATATTTCCAACTGAAAATCTTAGGACAGTTTGGGAAGCTCAGCCTTAACTGAACTCAGGGATTGGGCTGGTTTGYTTGTTTAAATAAAGGAGAAGTTCACATAAAGGGCTTAAATTTCCTATGTAAGGCAGCCATTCTTGGAAGACCTTAGCCCTTGGTAGGTCTTGGGACACAATCTCAGAAGGCCCTTCCAGGATGGAACATGCAAATACAGCTTAGGAGATTTCAGTATCACTGAAGTCAAGGCTATCCCTTTGATACTCAAAGCCTAAAATAAGCCTGAGCCAAATACTGCCTTGTCATGAATAAACCAAGTTCAGATACTTAATCAAATTTGCATTTCTGTGTGATGGAGCATTTACATTATGGCTATCACTGTGATAGCAGAGCATTTAGTCAGTATGGCATCTCTGACTGCTACCGTGAAGAGTCAGGAACTATTCTGTCTGCAGGTGACAACCTGAGGGACTCTACACAAATCCAGGTATGGCCAAGCCAGAACTGACAGCAGGGCTGCCTGGAAGAGCACTGGAGGGTGTCCTAGGGCTTGCCTGATCACCTGAAATTCAGAGGCATTTTTCTGGTACAGAGAAGGTGCCCGGTTGTGCCACTGAAGAAAAAAGTATGTCAGTCTACTAGCGTTAGGCTTTTTGAGTAGGGAGAGTTTTCTCGGGGTATCACAGGAATGACATGCTATGTCCACGAGGAACACAAATCAGCATATGGTCCATGGGGGGGCAAAGCTGACAATTCTTCAGCTCCTTTCAGAAGATGAAGTCTTGGTTCCAGTGAACTCAGTGGTAAAAGTCCCCAAGATTGAGTGGAGCCAAGATTTCTTGTTAGACTATAAAGCCAATAGGGAAAACAGAGGCAAGAAATTTACTTAATCACTCCTTATGCACTTCAATAAGGAGACAGTCCAGTCCTCCCTGTTATTATCAGGGTTCACCTAAGGACAGGGATAGGACTCTTCTCTGCTTTATTTCAAACCATCTTAGGCACATCTTTCTTTTCTTCCTTTCTTTTAATGGGAGAGCAGAAACCCTGAAATCTGGGGGCTCGYTCAGATTCTAGCTTCTCTTGGCGGGTCTGTCACACAGATGAAAACGGACTGCCATTTGCTGCATAGCCTATACTGCGTCCCAAGCTGCAGTAGCACTGCATGGTTTCGTGTAAGTGACATGTCACAGTCAATAGCAAGTGTGTCAGCTCACTGATAGGCACACAACGTGCGACACCACTCTCCAACACCACTCTCTTCTGCAGCCTCCGCCTCTCAGGGAGAGCGTAAACGAGACTTGGTAGCAAGGAGTGCACAACAGACATTTTACGGGTTTTGTCAATGTTGTGATATGCAGCTGCTTTGGAAAAGTATTACCATAAGCGAGTGTCAAATGTCACTCATGTTTCCATCGTGACTGCGAACATGGTATAGTGCATAAAAACCAAACGTGCTAGTTAAACTATGTAACTCCTGAGCAGTGCCCTCCATTAAATGTAATTGCATTATCTGACAAATAATCAATGTTCAGATGACACTCAAGAGTCCTAACTGCTAATCCTGGGCTAAAACTATCTGATATTTGCCTTCTTCCTGAAGTTTTATACTGTGCCTGTGCTTCAATATCAGCCCCAAAGGAGAAGCAGCATCACAAATAAGGTCCTGGCTTCCAACATGAATTTGCTAATAGTGCCATTAGAGAGGTGAAGAACATAATCTGGTTTTGGAYAGAAGAGGGCTCTTAGCCTTTGGTGGGCAGAATGACATGGCACCTTGTTTATATCATTACTTAGGATATTTAGCATGTTAATTTTTCATTCTGTTAGGCTTAACTCTTCAATATTTGGTATAGATCTCTTATTTTACCAGGAGTTCCAAYAAGAAAGGAAAGTGCAGTGACTTTGATATCATGGTCTGCAAAGAAAATTAAAATAGCAAATATTAGTTCAGAACAACCTGTGAGAGTGTAAGAGCTATTTTATATAGCTGCGGACTGCTCTGATCTGAATGCATAGGGGATAGCATTCTCCTGGGATACAATAAAAGACTTTCCTCCTGTCCTTTTCCACCTTCCCCTTCCTCACCTGGCTCTCCAAGTTGGACTTTCCATGGTCCGCAGCCCCTACGTCCCTGATGTTCTACCTCACGAACATGGGAGTGAGCACTGGTACCCAAGCTCCCGCCTAAGTCCTGGCCACTCGCTACACATCAGCTGTCTTCATCACCTGTGTGTGGTGGGCATAAAACTCCTCAGAAGACCTCTGCCTTCCACACTTCCTCTCCTGTAGCCGGTAAGGGCCCAGCCAGGCTACCCTCACAGGATCTGCCTCAGAGACCCAGCTTCAGAGCCAAGAGTGGTCATGGGCGATGGGAATGGCCCTGTCGCTTTGCGTGTCCTGAAGTAGTTTTGCCACGGAGACGGTGGAACGGCGACAGACAAGTCTTCGTGGAAAGAACAAGAAAACGAGAAGAGCTTTCCTGCTCTTCACAAAGAAGCAAGGTTCTGTGACGCGAACTTAATTAACATTTACATGAATGCTATTATTGGTTTATATTTAATACATCTTTTTCTAAATATAATTCAAGACCACAGCTATACTAAAGCATGAAAATCAAGTCTTCCTTTAAAACACATTTTTAAAAGAACTACTATTCCAGCTGGTTTAAAAAACAATTACGAGACCACATATGACTTTTGAAATCAGATGGATTACTGATGGGAGCAACAGACATTTAAAAAAAAAAAAAAAAAAAAAAAAAAAGGCTCATTGCAAGTTTTCAAAACACTGTAACACCTAACTCCTAAACTAACAGAATTGTGACCAGAATTTTCCACTGCTTTGGCTTTTCCTAACTTCACAGGACCTGATTCAGCACAGAGTTAAGTTGACATCCAGTTTTAGCAAAACAACTAAGCACTTCTTTCAGTACCACCGATTCCACACTAATTCAGGATCAAATGCTACTACAGAAATGCTCAGTATAAGATCAATTGAAGCAGTATAGGTGGAGTCGTAACACTGTAGCAGTAAGCTTTTGCGCTGAACAGCTTTAATTGACATTCTTTACATGTATGTGAACGTCATATTTATAAAATCTGAAAGAGGGCTCACAAAACAAATGACAAAGAACCACAAACTATTCACAGCTAAAGGAACACACAATCCTCCCCCCAAACACTAAAGAGTTCCTAAGAGCTACAGAAACTTTTGTTAACATACAGCCTTCCTTAGAAAATTTAAACATGTACACCACAGAGATGAAAGTATTGAACATAATAAAAAGATGAGACCATTTTAAAGTTTTCTTATTCTTATCAATTTCTCAAAGATAAGCATATTTATTCCTTCTATAGGTACCTTCACATCATGCAGTTAAGACAGACATGCAAGCATCCTATAAAATACTAAAGTATTATTCAGTAATTATTATTTACATTCTCCTTGTGCCATAGCCAAACTCTGCATACACCTACTTATAGAAGGATGGGATGCCTGTGCCCAGGCAATAGGTGTTTCAGTATGGACTTCAACCGGAGAACAGCAAGCCCTAATAGAATAATAGGTACCTGGCTTACCTAATCGAAGGGTTTAAGTGTTGGCAATATCATCGATAATAAACTAGTAAGTTAGAAGAGCCTTCTTCACCTAGATGTCCAGCAATGATTGGACTAAATAAGGGCTGAAGATTGTTTAGAATTAATGTTGTTCACATTTAAATACAGATTATCTTAGTAGGGCTCTGCATATTGATTGTGCACTGCTGTTAAGTCCTCTTATTTCTRTAGAAATAAACGATCCCTACTCAACATATAAAAGCTGTCCTAGTACTAAATAACGATCTCAACAGGGGGCAAATCCTAAATGGAAGTAACTGGAGGGGACTAAATTCTACACTCTGCAAGTAGGTGGCCAAGAAACACCTAGGACCCAGAACAAGGTGCAAATGGTTTTCAGGCCTAGCAGAACATTTGATTTAACGAGGCTAACTTCTATTTTACACAGATGATGCTTTCTGAACAGATAGGTGCAAAACACACACACATGCATCCTAACAGAGGATGGAAAGAATTCAAGAGGCTCCCCCTCCTTTACTTTTTTAACCAATTTCCTACTTCAAATAAAAGATTATGAAAGGAAGAAAAGTTGTCTTCAAATCCAGCTTGAAAAGGCATGTGCAATACTCCTCCTCGCTTTATCTGCCAGCCCTGTTTCTCCTAACAACATGTTTCCCTAGCACTGTGGCAACCCACAGAGAGATCCTGAGAAAATTTTTTGTAGTCAGACTCCTGCTCTGGTACATATACATGTGGCTGGAAGCATGCTGAAAGCCAGTGCTTCTCCTTTAACTTATCTGTGGTTTGGTCTATTTTGTTCAGCTCCACCACCAGCATCAGAGAGAAAAGTGGAGAGATTATTGGCATGTTAAAAAAAAATTCAAGGGTATTTTCATTAACAAATCAGAAACTATAAAATTGTACCATGATTTTTTTTAAATAATAAAACATTTGCTCCAGAATAAATATAATTAAACCAAGAATAAAAGTACAATTAGTAAAAGATATATGACGTGTCATAACAACAAGCAACAATAAAAACTGTCTGAGGACTTATTTGTAAATCTGTATTTGTAAAGGAGCAACATAAAAAAAGAGGGTCTTTCACTCTAATAGGTAATATTTTATTTGACTCAAATATATGAAACACGTCTTCAAAAGCCCAATCTTCCAACAGAAAATCTCGTCAAAGCAAAGCATACCCAGAAAAATAGTCCCTGTCTGATTAAAAACATCGATATCTTCTGAAAAAGGTACATGAACAAATGTCATACAGTTGAAGAATATGGACTAGCCAGACTGTTTTTACAGAGGCATCAAATCTACTTTAGATGTTCATACCAGCTACAGAGCAATGAAAACTGTGTTACATTACAGACTATACATGTGTAAACAGTTTTCAAATCTGGCTGTTTTTATTAAAAATGTAAATCATAAATTTCATTACCTTTCCCAATGTCACAGAAAAAGCCTGCATTCGGGTTTTTTCCACAACAGAAGTTATCTCATCAAATGCAAGTTATGTCTAACTTAATGGTGGATGTGAATTCACTGCAAAAGTTGTATTCGGTAAGTAAAAGGTTAATAGTGTGATGTCAATGAGTTAGTATCATGACGTGTGAAGTAGCCAATCAACAGTTGGTGTTTGAAAGGGGCTGAGATATCATATTTATAAAGCAGTATTTTTTCTTGCTTGTGTGATGATGACTTCAACTAGAAGCAAGCTAAATTGACTCATCCAGCTCACACCTGAAAACAAGATACTGAATCACTGACAACTATGGACTCGGTCATTACAACATTCATTAAGGTTTTCAATTAGTGAACTCACTGGTGAATGTTGATCATAAAAAGCACTGAAAAAATATTTGCAAGCTTGGGCGCTGTGAAATTCACGATTCTCTAAGAAAAAGGCTTTCACTTTTCAAAGGGTACCCAAGGCTCCCCATTTCTCATCCACATGAAAGGTTTACGGTGGCAACTGAGTGACACTGGATGAAGGCAGAAAGTCAGGCAGTGTGGGAAACGGGAGAGGCAGGGAAGCTCTGGGTGCTTATCCAAGACCCCTTAGTGGCAGAAGCCCCCTGGAGAGGTACAATGCCTCCTCAGACTGCCAGAGTCTGTATRTTCGTAAAGCAGCCGTCAATAGCCACAAATTTGGGCCCGCCCCAGGATAGCTCTTTGCCACTTATACTGTAAAGCAAAATAAATTAAAATCCAAACTAACTCAACACTCATCACAAACACCTTTTTAAAAATAATTTAAGAGTTTGCATGCAAAGTGTATCCATTAGCCAATATTTTACTCCTAGGATTTTACTATGGTTAACCTACTAAGGATCTGATTTTATACATTCTTCATGTGTAAAATTTTTATGGGTGCCAGTGGCAGTAAAGGTATATAAAGGTGTGTATATATATATATCTCCCCAAATCCACCTCAGCTGTAGGAAGAAATCTCACAGCATTGCTAGATCAGAGATCAACTCAGACCAGTTCGAAATGATTAAGATGATTTAACCCAACTACAACAGGTTAAGGGTCTGACCTCAAACTTTGAAAGTCAACTACAAGGTGCTCAAGGATTTCCATGGACTTTGAACCCGCTCCTAAGAAATATTATGGCTAGCATTTTTTGTACTATTATGACAGAGGGTAGTATCTTGTCTATACCTTACAAGTATATATAAAAAACACAGTATAATTTTTAAGATCAAATTAGAGAAACACCATTGATGTCGTTTAGGTCTTGTAAAAATCAAAGTTGCACAAAAATTGAAGACCAATAAAAATGTTTCCATGAGTCTTTTTTTAATCCCATTGAAAACAATTTTTCGTTGTAAACATTTTTGCTAGCCAAGCACTGCAGCATTGTGCAACTGCATGACAGCCAAAGAGAAACTGATGAAAAGCTGACTAGATTGATTTCATTTTTCCAACCGGAGTGAAATACGTAAAAGGAAATAACAAAATGGTGAAGTTATTTTTATATATAAAAAATGTTCACATTTAATAAACTCACATGGAAACTGCACAGCCAATGGTAACTGCTTTTGAAATATATCTACAGATCCCTTCAGTTCTGCATGGAAACAAAGGCAACAGTGGGATCAATCAGCACCTTTCCCCCTCCTCCGGAGCTACAGAAACTCTCTCTCTGCTGGAGGAATCAGATCTGAGCCTGCCCAAACTCCGTATCACCCATTCCCTCTCCCCCCTGTGACCTCCCAGGTTTCTGTGTAGAAGTCTGGCAGGGGGTTACTACTGGAACTCAGAGCTATATTTATTCCCTTGGCTCCCATCCATCACTGTTGCAGAGCAGCCAGAAGGGGAACCAACCAATACAGCATGGGATCTGCCAGAGTTGTGCTGCCAGAGAAGTTAAGAATGAAAGACAGAGGAGACAGAAGCTATCAGAATGAGTATTTCTGTCTCTAAGGAAAGAAGGGTTTCCTCCCTTTGCGGATCTCCCTTCTACAGATTAAGACTTYTTTTCTCTCCTCTTTAAGAAATCCCGACAGAGAAACCTGCCAGTTCCCCAGGTCTTTTACATCTCGCGTGAGTTTCTTCATGAGGGAAGGAGCACTAACAACGCAGTATCCCTTGCATCTCAAAGGCATTTACGCGGCACTTGTCTCCACCTCACAGTACTACCAGATAGAGTGCCACCCACAAGCTCTGCACCGTATGCAGGTCCAAGGTCCTTGCGGTGGAAGGGTCTAACCCTGCACCTGTTACATCTCCTACAGCTAGACACTTGGTGCTCAGGGGTATGTAGGAATCAGTTAATCAGTTCCGTTCAAACACATAATCCACTGAACAAAACAATGGCAACAAAACTCCGTTTTGAGATGAAAATTCTTTGGATTATCAAGATGTGCCCCATCATCAATTGACTTTTATAATCACTGGATTATGATCTTTATGAGAAAAGTATAAAGCTGAGTAAGGAACAATTTTCCCATATCACAAATACTTTGAAGATTTCAGAATTCCCTCTTGTTTCCCACTGGGACTAACCTGACACCTTTTGCAGCTTTTCAAAGGGAAGAGCAAGCAAGACAACATTAAGAACATGAATGCTCTTACCGCATCATACTCAGCAGCACAGGGTGCAGGACTCCGCAACAGAATCCAGTTGTACCCAGTCTCTCACATCACACTTGAGTACCCAAGCCAAGAGTCAGTCCTCTTCTGACCCACTGAATAATTAAATGATTATTTAAGTTGGAACAGCCTGAAGCAGGAGCTTAAAGAGACCCACCCTGGAAGAGCCAAAGTATGGTTATTAGAGCACTCACATGGGATGTGAGAAACTTGATTTGAAGAAGCTGATTCAAATCAGATACAAGAGGAACGATCTGAATCCAGCTCTCCAGTGACCCAGGTGCATTTCATAATCACCAGTCCATAATGAAGTGCAGAGATGCAACTCTTTCATTTTGAGCAGAAATTCAATTGTGGACCTGAGAAATCCTTCGAAGATGCAGCATGTTGATGCAAACTAATGAACTGGCATTTTTCAACTGCAGTAAGAAAATTCCAGCTAGTTCTGGCCAGAAACTATACTTCTATATTTGGAAAACACCTAGCATTCCAAAGACACTACCAAAACAAGCAATAGATTGAAATTCTAATCCAGACATGGTTGTGGATTTCCTACTGCTCATTTACCTAATAGCACGTCCATTTATCGCATACACGTGCATATAGCTTTGTGTATTCAAGTAAAAGAAAGATGCTTGAACATTTGATCTTTAGAACAATCAAGATCATTTTCAAATATCTGAGCTATTTTAGAAGAAATTTTATGGTAAAATCCAAAGAAGGGAGTAGTTAGAGCAGGAAAGTTTTGTTAGCTGGTACTATGGTACTAATAAAGACGCTGGGTTATCTTCTACTAGTTATTTTATTAGCCCTAAGAGCAATTACACTCCTATGGCAAAATCTTAATGATTCAATGAAGAAGAGATCCCTTAAAAAGGTAGTAAGTAGTCATTTTATTATACATTTTAATTTTGGGTAGCCTATAATCCTTGCATTTTTTAAAACTCAAAAGGTTGGATTATCTTTGTGTACTTGGAATAATGAAACAAGAAAAAGTTTAATCAGGATCTCTTTTTGAGAACATCAGGCTTTGCACTGAGTTTACAAACAGTGGAGTTAGGCAATGTATTTATAGCGAAACTAGGAATCACATGAGACTCACCTGGTATGGAAGGGAAGTTTTACTTACTGACTCAGTCCTACCCCAACTGAAATAAGAGGAACCGAGTTGGATCCTAGAAATCACATCAAAATCAACCAAAATTTTGCTAACCTTTATGTACTTTCCTCTGAGAAGAGAGACCCATCATCGTCCTCAAAAATGTGGGATATATTCCAACAAACAAAGGTTCAATGAAAAGCTACTTGTTTTGAAACTGCTGCTACAAGTGTTGCTTTCCAACATCAAGTCAACCCTTGACATTCAAAAAAATTAGAAGTCATCACACGGACTGAAACCCATGAAAACGTTCATGCAAACCCTTGAGAAAGAAAAAAAAAAAAAAAAAAGCGCCACAAACAACAGAGAGAGCTTGTCTACATGCGGAGCTTTTTCAGAACTGTTCCAGAACTGATATGGTTGAACCAGGGTAAACACCTATCAAAAATCCCTGGCCACTAGAGTACAAAGCAGTTTCTGCTTCTCCTGTCAATTATAAACTAACGCCACAAAAGGCAAGATTTCTCCTTAATTCACTTGATCAACGTTTCACTGTCACATCACTCCCTTGAATAAAACTGGTATCAAAACCAAAATTTTGCACTGCCCTATGTTTTAATATTTCTATGGGCCCCTGAAGAAAAAACCTGTGTAGATCTAGAGAGCGAATGTTAACAAACACACATGAAAATAAAATGTAACCATCCATGTGGAGCTATCAAAAGAAATGTTAGGAAATTAACATCCAGCCCACCATGTTAGCCTTTGTTAATAGAAACCTGACTTTACACCTCCTTGCTTTCTTCACCCCAGCTCTCACATGCTCTTTCTCAAGAAACAAACCTAGGCTTCCCTTGAACTCCTTTATCCTTTCCTTGCTGGTAATTTATTCCATATGTTTATTATCCTTTGCATGAAGTAATTCTGCCTGAGTTTCCTATTTACCCATGCTTTTCTAAATTTTAGATTAAAGGCACCTATCTGTATCTATCTATATCTACCATTGATATTCCAATGACAAGATTGATGGTAACAGTGTCTGCACAAATCTTTGGAGACCAACTTATGAGAGTGAAATAAAACAACGTTAATAGAATATGCTATCATTTAGAAAAATAAATGTAAGGCTAGCCCAGCAACCTAGCACAGTGCTATTGCATGGGTTACCAGGGCTAATTGCCAGATCAGCAGAGGCCATGACTACGGAGGAAGCAATACACATAGCCCTGTTGAGACCGAGTAGACTGTGGTACTTGATAGCAACCCCTTTGTAGCATTTAGGACGAGAGGAAATGGCCTCAAGTTGCGCCAGGGGAGGTTTAGATTGGATATTAGGAAAAATTTTTTCACTGAAAGGGTAGTCAGGCATTGGAACAGGCTGCCCAGGGAAGTGGTGGAGTCACCATGCCTGGAGGTGTTCAAAAAACGTGTGGATGAGGTGCTTCGGGACATGGTTTAGTGGGCATGGGTACTGGGTTGATGGTTGGACTCGATGATCTTAGAGGTCTTTTCCAACCTTAATGATTCTATGATTCTATGATTCTATCAATGAGCTCAACAGGGCTGCCATCCTTCTCACAAAGAACCACAGTGACTGCAGCACAATATCCCAAAGGCTTAAAAAAAGAGGAAAAGTTTGTAACAGCACTTATCACAGTTACAAAAAACAACATAAAAGAAACTATAACAAAATTCACATTAAGGCTGAAACAAGCTTATTATAAAAGGAAGAATCAGCACTGCCATTTATCCCTTTGCACCATGATAGCCTGACCCATTTGAGGTTGATGGCAAGGAAGGCTCCCCAGGACATCCCTGGCTGCCCCGAGGCAGAGCAGGGGCCGCGGGCAGGCCCCCTGCAGCCAACCTCCCCTGCACCCCTACTCAGGCCATGGGGGTGAAAGTCAGCTCATACTCTCCTTTTTCTCTCCCCCTCTTGCTTCTCCCGTTCACAAAACTGAGGCAGGGCCAAATTTTCCCAAGTAGCCTTTCCCTGGCACTGTGGCTACCCAGTGGGATCCCCTACCTGGGATAACCCCTGCCTGATCTTCACCGACTTCCACCCTCCCGGCAAGCGCTCACTCCCTCTGGAAGTCCGAGATGCCTACAGCTGGACAGTTTAAAACTAATGCATCAAAAACGAGCAGCTGGTTTGAAGAAGCTAGCTCTGTTGCTTGCCCCATGCTATGGGAGTGCTAGCGAAGCCATCATCGTTATTTTCAGGCACTGCTACCTGCAGAACTCTCTGTTAAAGTCCTACCACGATAGGCAGCGCTCCTTTTTTCCTAACATGACAAATACTTGTAAGGAATTACCTAATTTTGCTTTTGGTTATACGAGTCTCGAATACTGCAATGCACAATGGAGAAAAGATCAGATACTGAGGCTGCTGTGGCTATTTTAGTTCTGTTTTCTTCATCTGTGTTTAAAAGACAGTCAGATTATAACAAAATTGTTTGTCTTTAATATAGTTCAACTTGACCTGATGAACCCATTTCTTTAGAAAACAATCTCACATGGAGTATTTAGATTAAGACCTCTAAAAAACAGTGACTTCAAAACACTTCCAAGGCCTCATCTTACAATTTTTTAAAAAAAGACAACTATGCTAATTATAATTACTCCTCTATAATTCTTTCGCTTTTTTGATGCATCTGGTTATCTAGCAAGATGCACCTGAAAATTAGAGCAAATTTAAATATAAGGGAAAGGTGCCAAATTCAGAATACTGGAAGAATCTTCCCTCTGGGAGCGTGTTTAGTCACAGCTTTGGTGCAGTTGGGCAGCGGCAACTCAAATTCCCCCTTGCTACTCTATACCTGTGACTCTTTCCTGATCTGGCTCTCTGCTACCTCTGAAAAGATGCTTCAAATCTCTCACTCAGTGCTTGGCTTCGTTGCTTAACCTGCCAATAGGAGTGAAAATGTCACAGCACTTACTGTGATCCACTCAGATTTAGACAGACGCTACTCAGTTATTTCATGTTAAGCAACAAACATCCATCAGATCACTACAATTTTCACTCGTTTCTATCCAAGGTCAGATTCTGATCAGTGACTTGGTCATAAAAAGTTCATACCCTGTATTCAGCCACACAACTAGAAGCTAGAACTGCACGTCCGTACAATTACCCTAAGATCAACCAACTGAGCATCTCAGAATTATCTTACTTTTATATATTTTCTTTCAGTAGCTCATCCTTTTTTCCTCTTCTGTGAACATCTGTGCCCAGAGTGTCTTCACTAGAGAAATTTGGATTTCCATCTACAGTTTCCAGAAATAAGTTTATTCATGTTTCTATAAAAGAAAGAGTATGTATTCTATTTTTTCATCTATGTTCTCCTTCCCTGAATCCAAATTGCTTGCCCCTCTGAAACAGACACACAAAATGCCTCAAAAAAGATGGGGTAAAGAATAAGGCAAAAAATGCAAGGTGTGAATGAGAGGATAGAAAAATGGCTTTTCAAGATTGTACTGCTTTTAGCATTTTGAAGAGCCGATACAAATCTATTCAGGTATCTGAGAGAAATTCAGAGATTAAAATTTAAATTTACTTACAAATCCTATTAAAACACTCTAAATCAGAAGATACTAAAAATCTTTAATTGTCCTCATTCAAACCAGAAAAATAAATCTATTTATGGCTTTCTTTTCAATTTTTTATAAAGTTCATATGAATCCATGTGCTTTTTTTAATGCCTTTTTTTTTTTTTTAGTCAAGACACTCTAAAAACACCTGTGCAATTCAAAGTCAACTTAAGCAAAAATCAACATTTGGAAAAATGACTTCTACTGATTTTCCTACACTTGATGAAACTTGTGCTTCCCAGGGAATAAGCACAGCCCATTTTAATGGACTAGTGGATTTTTTACATCTGTTCTAATGCAAATCTCTTTGGTCACCTAAGGCTCCCATGGTGCGTAAACAACCTAATGTGTCAGCTTTCTGTACTGAAGATCACAATTTCTGATCTCAGCACTGTCTTCATTGCTGCAAGCAAAACAGTGGTACTGATGTTGCAACTTCCAGGCTACTCTCTTCTGATAATGAATGGGTTGGGTTATTGGCCTCTAGCATGGACAAAAATATGACAATCAGCCTCTTCATTATATAAAAGTCTACAGTGAAGACAGTGCCAGACAACTTGCTGAGTATTAGAGCTCAAATATGTTCAGAAGTCGGAAAGCCTGTAGAACAATTCCTTTTTCTTCTTTACAATTGATAAAGTCATAGTCAATTTATTAGAAGTGTTTTAATACAGTATTTCCATCATAGCAACTTGTATCTTCAGGAACTCATTTGCAAAACACAGCTTCAGCATGCAAATATTTTAGATACATTCCCTGCAAATGTAATAGAGAGACTAACCTTTCTTACATCTGCAGTTGTTAATTGTCATCGTTTGAACAGCAAATGAAAACAAAGTTTAAGCCACTGGCACTTTAAAAAAAATCATATTAAATCTCATTTACCTGCAGTGATAGAAATTCAAAGTCACAAGCAAAATCTGAAGACAGAGTAGATATGAGAAAGTGCACCCAACTGCAGGGTTTAGCAACTGTACCAAGACTCTATTCTAGTGCTCGTTCTGAAATAGCAATCGATTCTCTAAGCACTTGTTACCAAACTGGAGACATTTTCTTTCTACAACATTCTGAAAACTTTAAACAACTCATTTATGATTCTTTTCTTCAAAAGATTAACAGCACTAGAAGATGAATGAAAAATAAAATTAAAAAAAAGGATAGCAGAAAGGGAAAACCAGACCAGACTAGGACAAACATCTCAAGCTATTTACAAATATTTTTCTAATGACTAGAAATCATAGAGCCCTCTTTAGCTGTCTAACTTAAAAAATAATAATAACAAAAAAAACCCAAACAAGCAAAAAAAATGCATCAGCTGTTGACTGAACACAGGGCCTGATTTTCAAAGCTGCTGAGCACACACAACTCCATCTGAAGTCAGTGGAAGTGATGAGTGCTCAGCAGCTCTGCAAATCAGGCCCAAACTGTACAGGGGTCTACTAGCAGCCTAGCAGAAGTAGGGAAGTATTTAGGGAAGGGTTTTTGTTGCAGAAACAAGGAGGTTCAAAATAATCTGTCAAAGAAGTGCTGCTACATTCATGAGTCGTAAAGCTAGCTAGCTCTCATCTATGGGAAAAAACTTAATTCATAGGGCTCATAGGGCTTGCATTTGTCAAGGAGTAGGACGTCAATGCTATCATTATCAGGCAAATCAGCCAGGCGTTTAATGGCAGAATCAGGAGACATTTGCTCTCCACTATCAGAATGACATCATAACTAAAGCAGCCTTCGGCGAGGGGGGAGAGCCGGGGCAAGGCTTGGGCTGCACGCAGACTTTGCACTTCTGCTCGGCTCGCCCCACCGATCGCTGCTCCCCTTCCCCAAGAGGCGACGCTTTCAGCTGCCTTCGCTCCACAACTTTGTCCTCGCAGCATCTGAAACACTAGCATCTGATTTTACAAAATACTTCTAAACCTGCCCGATCCAAAACTGCGATATTGCAAGCCAGCCACTCGGTTAGGAGAGGATGGGTTTTACATATAACCTACAAATTCACTCTAAAAATTTCTGGCATTTTTAATTACTTCAGTCATCTTCATCTTCCGTCAAATAGGGGGGACACACACATTAAAAAACTAGTTGTCTCTATGATTTAAGAAGTAACAGCTTAGTTAACTAAGTCGATTTTTAAGCGTACACAAACACATACACACAATCTTTGAATATTCTGAAGTATTTAGTGATGATCTATTCGGTGATCAGAAACATAACAGCAATACACATTTCCCTTCCATAGTAGCTGTAATCATACAACTCAAACAGCACAAATTACAAACTGTTAATCTATTTTCTTAAAAAATATCACTACAGGTACACAGGCACGGTACAAAAGCCTCACCTTGTATAAAAACTGTGAGGGAAAAAGTTATGAAAGCAGACAGAAAACCTAAAATCCCTGAGGCTACAAAAAAATCCCGCTATTGAGAAATAACCCAAGAGACCACAAAGGGAATGTACAGCTTTCAGAAGCACTTCTCATCTTATTTGCACTTAACCTATTGATGTACTTATGCAGGTCACTTACTTTTCGGATATGTTTGAACCCTTTATAATCATGCAGATCGCCGCGGTTTTCACTTGGGCTTTTGGTTTTTTTGGTTTTGTTTGGTTTTTTGCAAACAAGTTTCATTTAAAAAAGATCCAATTATGCAAATCTGCTCCCGGATAGGTAGTGAATATTCAATATGACGGTGATACTGTAACAGTTCAATGCAACGCACTGTACTGGACAGATTTATGAGGCAACGTCACTACTACGCTCTGGTCCTCGCTGAAGCATCTTGAAGTTAATTAAAGCTGCAATGTCCACTTTTCCAGCCACCCTCCTCATTCAGGTTTACTATTTCAACATCAAACCAGCAAGGGGGCCTCCCCCCTCTCTCCGTACATTTAAGCAGCCTTCCACACTCAATGAACAATGAACAAAGATTTGAGTGATAGGAAGGGGGGAAAGAAAAAAAATCTCCACAGGAATAATCAAATCCGGTTTAAACAAGTAAAAATATAGTTTCTAATATTAAACTCGAAAAGAAAACATTCTTCTCCAAGCGAACGTGCAGAGGCGCTTAGCCAACCCCTTCAGAAAGGGTCTAAAAGCAGCCAGTCCTTTTTATTTCGAGCAGTGAATGAGCCCAAACAAGGCTTCTAAACTTAATTATGACACTTAAAATAGTCTTTTTCCACATAAGCGGGGAGGCTCGCCGCTGCTATCTGTATCAACCGGTCAAATCAGCTCAGCAAACACGGCCCCTGTTGGATTTATTTTAAACTGCACGGGCGGGGGGGCGGCGGCGGGGGGGAATACACAGCCCCGC
>JASVER010000007.1:7740641-7770896 GCA_030449065.1 Oceanodroma leucorhoa | reverse complement strand
TCCGCGCAGCCGGACGCCGCCCCCGGCCCCGCCGCCGCGGCGGGGGACGCCGGCAACTAACTTTTCGGATGGAGCCCGTGCGAGCCGCCCCGCGGGAGCCGCGGACCCTCCGAAAAAAGAGCGTAAATCTTCGCGACCTTTTATTTTGCGTTAAAGTTCACAGGCGGCACCGCTCCCCTCAGCCCCTCTCCCCCCCCCCTCACAGACACACACACACATACATATATATTAATTATTTGCAAAACTGCAACAGATGGGCGCATTAAAAGCTGGATTCTTTCCTACACAGCATCAAAGAATCTCTCCTTCCCCCCCCCCCCGTTAATCCCGCCGCCGGCCCGGTGCCCCTCCCGCCTCCCCGGCACCGCAGCCCCGCGCAGCCCCCCGCGCAGCAGAGCGAGGCCGCTGCCCCGCGCAGGCAGCGGCGCCCCCGCGGCCCTCCGCGCCCGCGCAGAGCGCGCCGCCGGGAGGGGGATGCTCCCCCCCCCCCCCCCGGGATTGCCATTTAAGTTTCCTCCTTAACCTGTTACTTTCTCCGGGCGCTGACAAAAGCCCCGGCGGCGGGCTGGCAGGTGCCTCCCCGCTCCCCGCGGCGCCGCCGGGCGCGCTCCGCTCCCCCCGAAAGGGCTGAGACCTGGCCTGACATTTAGTGCCTACTTGAATGTCACAACGCTCCTCGCAGCATTATGCACGGCTCCTATTCATAAGAGGTCGATTAGAGCACAAAATGGCAGGTCTCTTAGGCACTTGAATCTCACAAGTTTGACACATGGTATGCATCAGCTAACTTTGATTAAAAAAAAAAAAAAAAAAAGAGAGAGAGGGGGGGAGTTTACAAATTACACCACGATTAGCCGGGATCCTAAGGGGGTGGGAAGGAGGGGGGGCCGCGTTTAAAGTCACTTCAGCAAAGTTTGCTCCGCAGCAACCCTTTAAAACAAAAAGTTTCTGGGCAAGTTAAGGGCAGGGTCGGTGCGGGCTGGGGACGGCGGGCGGGCGGGCGGCCCCCGGGCAGCGTCGCGGCCGCCGCCGGCACTCGCCTCCCCTCGCTTCGCCTCGCCTCGCCTCGCCCGCCCGCTCCTTTTTTGTAAAGTAACGGTTTTAAAAGAAACGAGAGAGAAAGAGGAAAAACGTAGGGTTTTCTTCAGGCTAAGTTCTATAGCGCCATTCAATGGCTTCTCCGCTCCTTTCATTATTTTCTGCTTTTCCCCTGACAGCCCTGCTTGCAAACGTCACTGCTATGGATATTTAATTATACTGTATTTTTTTAATCACGGTGGAAAACGCAGGCCCCATTGCGATGATTAAAAARAAAWAAAAAAAAAAAAAAAAAAACATACTCCGGACTGACTTTGGAGCCTCTTTGATGGCTCACGGGAGCCTCCCGGATCCTCAAAAACCCCCTTTTTACCTTTGTCTTTCTTACCTTAAAATTTAAAGCAAAGCGTAGAAGAAACTCCCGCACGTAAACGGAGCGTTGTAAAAGATTGTGTTCAATGAATAATGAAGCATGTCCACATGATTGACTTGATCATTTTCTTGTGCGGAGGGGGAAAAGTGCGGCGCGGGGCTGCCGCGGCCGCCCGCTCCGGGTAGCCCTCCCAACTGCTTCCAGCACATCCCGAGCAAAGAGCGCTTTATTTTAATCTGTCTCTTTTCAGAATAACCCCCTTCATTGATACTGATCACCCAACATCACAAGACATCCCCATCTCTCAGCGTGGACTCCCCCTATCTGGTAGGTGAAATGCATTGTACCATTAAAAAAGCACTCCATTGTCGTCTTGGCATAATTCACAGCAACTAGATAGGTCTTGCGGCATTTAGCTTTGATGAGCCAAAAGCTGAACCCTTGATATAATAATCTACAAAGAATGGTCTGTGATCGTCCATTTTTTCTCCCTGTCTAGCAACTAAGAAACCATTTAACACGGCGCAGCTTGGTCGTGACCTTGAGCCCGTGTAAACACCCCGAGGAGCCCGCGCCGCTCCGCAGCCCCACGGCCAGCGCCGCTGCCCGCGCCCCGCGCAGCCCCCGCGCCCGCGCAGCCCCCGCGCCCGCGCCCCGCCGCTCCTGCCCGCGCCCCGCAAACCCCGCCGAGCCCCCGGGGGCAGCGCCGGGCTCCACAAAGCGCCCTTCTTACCTGCTCCCGAAACTATGCAAAGTCTGTTTCTCCTAAAAAAAAAAAACTCCCGGGGAAACCTTGGTGGACAGGGGGACCGGAGCATCAGTCACCGCTCCGGCGTTTAAGAGAAGTAATCAGCGATAAAGTGACGTTGATCTGCACTGTAACCTTGTGGCGTATTTAATGTAAATAAGCCAGTTATGTTGCCAATCGCATGCATACAAACACATAAAGGTCCTCAGCGTTGCATTTTGATTCTTTCCATTAGAGCCGACTTTATTTACATACACTATTTAGGGGATCATGATAATTCTAAAACAATACTAGTGCCAAATGATTATGAAAATATGATTTTAATTAATCACGTAGTAGGCAAGGAAATTAGCATACGGTAATTAAACTTAGAGAAAAACGTCATGGAGGTTCTCTGCCTTATGGGTTCGGAATAATCATTAAACGATGGGTTTTCAGGACTTAATTATCAAACAAATAACTTTTTTAAAGCAACTTTACAAGGTTTATCCGCAGGGCAACGATTTAGTAAATAATATATAACCAAGCAAACAAGGTGCAAATGTGACTGGTGAAATAGGTTGTGTTTCTACAAAGCAGAAAGGGGGGGGGGGGGGAAGCTGAATAATGCAATTATGGATTCTGTGTCCCATAGTTGACAAAAGCATGGTGCCTCAATAGACTCTTTGTTATGGGATTATATAATGATTGTGGTGTAATTATGGGAAAAAAGATTTAGTAATAATAAAAAGTATCAAAATACACCAATGAGCAGCTTGTTTTAAAGAAAAGGCTTGCATGTGACATTAGGGGCATGTTAATAACAAAAAGCCAGGATCCAAAAGGGTTGACAAATAAAAAAGACTGTGATGCGCATGATTAAGAAGCGATGGAGACAGATTGATTATTCAAAATGCCGAGCCACAGGGACACTTAAAACATTGATTCAGGTAAGACTAGTTTCATCTTGACTGAAATGAGTTCCCTGAAGATGACTGGCATACATTTTAAATCAGTTTACTACATAAAAAGCATAACATCACAAGCTGAAACCTTCTAGTTAAAATAGGAGTCCAAGAACAAAAAAAGTTTATGTTTGTGGCAATTCCCAGAGGGACTATGGAATTGCAGAGGAAGGGGTATAGACTAATTAGCTCTTCCTAAACACTGGACTTAAATGTACCCATCTTTTATAATCCCTAGCCTCTGTTTCTGGATTCCATGGTCCAATCCCACTTTTGCAGGTTATGGGGGTGACATTAATAACCGTAAAGGTACAATAGGACTTTTTTTTTTTCTAGAGCTGCAGTAAATTAACTTTCTATAATAACTTAAAAATTAGCAAGATTTTTCCAATTGATTTTTTAAGTGGAGTTTATAAATCGTTGTTCAGAGCTATTCAATGTAAAAAAAAAAAAAAAAAAAAAAAAGATTCCCATGCCTATATGAAAAAGTTTAGGAATTCACTCTGCATTTTCCAATTTGATGTGTCTGAAATTCTCTTTGAACAAATTCCAAAATACAAGTTTTTTCTATAGAAATTAGCATAGCAATCACATCAATAATATCACTATCTCTATGGGAATGATAACTGGAGCAGTGGGGGTGTTCTTTATTTCAATTCTTCGTGGATCAACTGATTATATTCTGTCTTCTTTTGAACTTGTTATTGTAAGTCAAGTGATTCTTTATAAGTGACAGCCCTGACAAAGAGACGAGGATGGGAAAGCAGGTCGAAAGGAAGTCGCCATATGGACTTTAAAAAAGGCACTTTTTAAACAAGATAATGGGGAAATGGATGTTGCCTTTTAACCCTGTCAAGGCTGAACATTATTAGCAGTCTCATAAAAGAATGAGCTATAACTTTTTTTTTAAATATCAGATTTCACCTTATGATTTCCATGACCTAGGGCTTCATAATACAAACCACATAGGAGGCGATGGCATTTCAGAGGCAGGGGCCAAATCAAGCACCTGGAATCACTGGCAGACAGGAGATTTCAGAGCACCGCACAAAGAGTTACAGAAGAATGAGAGCTCAGGAAAACCCCATGGTTCTTTTTCCTGAGACAAAGATAAGAATATTGACTAGAGATAGGTGAAACAGCAACTGACAGCAGAGGAGCTTTAGACATCTAACTGGGATTTCCTGTTCCTCTGGCGTAATTGCATGATGCTCACTTAATGACAACGAATGGAGTGAAAACGAAGTGTGAGCATGAGGGCTTTGATTCTGATCCTTGCAAAAATTAAAAGTATTTATCCTCCCCTTTCTGTTCTGGAGGGAACAGGAATTTCTCTCCAGAAACTTTCAAGTGGAACCTTCTCCCAGGAAGCTGAGATTAAGTACTAAACTCTCACTAAGCTGAGGGCAGAGCTGTGGTCCACCACTGGTGTATGTCCAGTCAAAATTTTTTTTCGTAGTCAGTTGGTCCAGATGACCATCCAATTCAACAGGAAGAAAATGTCAACCAAAGACTTCTCAAAATCTGGAAGARCGGGTTACTACGGGCAGGCAATGGTGCTGTCAGGGGAGGATACTGTTAACAAGACTGATGAAAACTCTTTTCCCCAGGGCCTCATAGACATGATTATTTGGGTTGGGATGGCCAAGCCTTCCCAAAATGGACCGTGAAGAGATAAKGCAGGTCCATGAGCTAAGTACATCCTAAAGACAAGAGACCTCCAAATTTTATTGACTCAGTGACAGGCTCCAGCACCGAAGCAATGTATAGTGGTTAGATGGGATTCAGAAGATCTCGGACATAAGCTCAGGGAGACTTTGCTCCAACCTCTCTTAGAACTAATAATATTCCTAGACACCATCAGCACCTCTGTAGTTCCCCCCAGTATTCCTTCCTATTCCTCCCCATCTTTTCAGTGTTGTTCCTTTCTCCTCCTCTTGCATCCAGAGAAAGGTCTTTTCTCTTCAAAGCCTTCATGTCCTCTCAACTGTCCCCAGCTACTTCTCCAACTTCTTTGGTTGATTTTATTCCCTTCTGTACCTCCTCCATGAGTAGGCAGGAATACACCACTTCTTTAAAACTAGGCAAAAACACTACAGAGGAAAGAGGGAAAGAGCAGAAGAGACGTTGTTTGCCTTACTCTGCAATGTTCTTGCACTATCTTAGAGCATAGTGGGCACCTTCTCAGGGAGTGGAAGCTATCAGCTACAGACTTGTCAAACCTCAAAAAATAGGATGAGAGGAAATGAGAGCTGGGTTCTTTAGCCAGGCAACATTACATTTCCCCATGATTTCTATCTACCTTTGGGGAATGACAGCCTTTCAGAAGATCTCATTTCAGACAGACGTAAATAAGAGGGAAGAAAATCCCAAATCTCACAAGTTTGATGAGCCCAACAAAAAGCCCAGGTGGGAGGAGTATTTTATGAGGTTTTACACAARAAAGTAGCAAAAGACAAGTGGTCATACAGTAATTTACACAATGGGTGGGGGAGAAACGTTAGCGTTATATATTTAAATATTTATGAGTTGTTTGCTTTATGAGGAAGGACTGAGGAATAATCCTGCCTTTGTTCTTAAAAAGTGTGATCAGCATTTCCTTCCTAAAGAGAGGTGATAAGCAACTGGGCATTCTTTTAACAAAGGCTGCAGAAGCCCATTGAAAGCTTAATGCCTTTAGGAGGGGGTCTCTTTCCCGAGGAAGAGCAGAACATCAGGTCTTTAATATTGATAAGGAAAAGCACATAAAAGGAATAATCTAATAGCAGGGACTTTAAATAAGGAATTTCAGAAAACTTACAGTAAATGTTTTAGCAAACTCTGGAACAGGTGGTGCGAACTACATGGCAGTCTGAGCCAGTGAAAACACAAGTCATCCAGCAAGAAAGTCGCTGAAGCATGGTTCAAGAAGACATAAATAAAACACTTTCACAGGAAAAAGGGAAACCCCTTCCAAAACGCCTGTTACAAACATGGGGGTTTCCTGGGCAGAACCCCAGCAAACTGACAAGGTGGATGGAGGTTTTCCCACTCGTACAGACTGTGTAAGAAAGCTTCCTGGAAAAAGGACTCCGAGATCCCAGCTTTCAAAACAGACCAGAGGCAGAATCCATTTGAGAACAAGCTGTCTATTTCCCAGGGGCCATGGCCAAAATAAGTATCTCTGAATAGATTTGATCAGCAAACATTGTATATACATCATTACAGGGATTCAGTGGTAGAGRTAATCAGAATTTGTAAAAAAAATGGGGTTTTTTTAGGAGATAAATCTGCATCCTCAGTATAGCAGTCAACTATCATTGAGCCTGACACCACAAACAAGTTGCATGGGTCAACTAAAAGCATATACTAAGGCCAGGAGTCTATGTTGGCCACTTTTTGTGACAAAGTCATTGCAACAATTCATCAAAACACAGCCACCAAGAAAGGATCCAAAAGAAAGTACAAAATGGACAGCAAGAGGATGTGCGATGGAAGCAGCATCTAAAGCGGGGCCAGTGAGGAGGCGCACCTCCCTCTCACAGCGCTGGCAGTGCTGACCCTTTTCCTTTGCAAAACAAGGGCAAAACTGGAATGAAGATATAAAGTCCTTCAAAGTATTATTGAGACTGACAGACTGGTACATGGCTTTGGAGCTTTCTATGGACAAAAGTGGTCATCTTTGTATTTCTATAGAATGTAAGAAGCTGAGTAAAGTGGTAAAAAAGGTTCCTTTTTTTTTCCCCAAAGCGAAAGACATTTTTTACATTAAGTAGTGAACAATGTTCTCAATAGATCCACCTAGTGGAATTGAGCAAATTCTGCTTCCAGAATAAAGACACAGCTTTTATAACCCCCTGCAAGATATACTTCCGTGACCGTCTCCCATTCAGCACAACAGGGGCTCAGATATCCTCCAAAAGAGCAAGAGTAAAAGGTGCAGTAAGTCTCTGTACAAGCACAATATAGAAGATCAGGAGACAACTGTTGCTCCAGGATTAAACTTTAACATTTAAATTTATGTGGGATTAGTATAGCGGGTCTACTTCCCCAGCTGTGATTACTAGGAATTACGATTGACCAAGAGGAAGAAGTGCTGGGAAAAACATCCAAAACAATAGCTGAACTTCAGCTTTAAAGTGCATCAGCACTGACCTAGCTCTTGAAGCAAATTCAGATATAACCTGTTCTCAGGCTGTCAGAGCTCTTCAGGAGCTATTTAAGAGAGACGGTGAGATCTTAACTCTGAGATAAGACTCAGGAATAATTTTTTTGGGTAAGCATTTCTTCTTACTCAACTAATCTAACCAATATACCACTTTTCACCACTTTCCTTAAACTTCTCCCATTTCTTTCCATCCTGGTCCCATAGATCACAGCAAACCCTAGGCTTCTAATGATTATAACCTCGCGGCTCGCCCCAGCGCTCTGGCTGCTTTCCCTTATTGATGAACACCAATATTCCCCACCGGTTGCTTTGATGGATCCCCTGCTCCACCCCAGTATTCCCTTTCCTCTGCCGGTTGCACGCAGCCTTCCCCACTGCCTGCTGCCCCGCGCTGCCTGCGCCATGCAGCCCTGCCTGCACCTCCGTCCCAGCACACGGGCTGCCCTCCTGGTTGCCTCCACAGTCGCCTCAGACATGGCCGCCTTTAAGCCGTTGTGCTATCAGAAAATTTGCAGATTAACACCTAAAGCAAACAGCTAAATTTTAAGGATCTGACAATAATGTTTGTGTCTTACCTTTTAAACTAAACCATTCACAATTTAAGCCCCCGCATTATTTAAGGCCATTACACCAGTGCTACCTTCACCGTCTGACTTTGCCTTGGCCCATCTGCGAGGCACATTGCTTACCTGTGGCAGAGAGCTCTGCACGCAGGCGTGGGGCTGTTCCCTGGGCTAAGTACCTCGTGCTTTGTGGGTGCCAACAGCAATGAACACTGCAATGTGTTTGTCGTTTGTTGAACTATAATATTGCCTCATACACAGCTGCTTCAGTTGGTGCCAGTGTCTGGACAGGAAAACCTTGTCTTCATCAGTTTGGTGACTCGGGCTGAACAAAGTCCGGATATTTTGGGAGGATCTTAAGGATCAGAGATCCCTGGCAGACCATGAGCCACTTTTGGGGAGGTTTCCTCAAACAATTCAGCAAGCAAAGGCGTCTCTCCTCGGTGCTCCAGCACACAGGCTGCGCTGTGAGGCAGCCTCCAAGATGGCGCCTCCCCCCTTACCTCAGCAGCCTCCCCACCCCGGGCAAGCCCAGGGGGCAGCTGCCCCCCGGCCAGGGCCTGCCCTCTGGGCCTGCCATGTTGGCAGCGCTGTCCCCCAGGCCAGGCCAGGCCACGGCGTGCCAGCACCAGGGCTGTCCCCGGCAGCAGCGCTTCACGGTCACGGCAGCCAAGAAACACTGCCACGGCCCTGCTGCGTGGGGAGGGAGAGGACCAAGAGACTTGGGGTCAGAGCAGGGCTCACCCGCAGCTTCACCTCAAAACGCAGCCGTCCTTGCCCCGCTGAGCCGAAATGCAGCACCCTGCTCTCAGCCCACAGGGGCACGATGGCAGCATCGCTCGCCTCCCACTCCCACCTACCCCCAGGGACACCGCCCAGGGGGATATATAACAGGCTTTCTTTAAAAATAATAATATTCCTAGAGCTCTTGTTAACTGCCACGGCTATGCATGTCTGAAAAGCCATGGTTTATGCYCAGTGGGTTGTTGTATCCTTACCACAAACATCAGCTATTCAGCTCAAGCCATAGCCGCCCACGGGCTTTCCTCCATCTTCCCAGTCTCCGCAGTCTCCAGCACAGCCATGCCCGGGGAAGCCGGGGCGCCCCGAGCCACAGAGGGGTTCCCCAGCTGGCACTGGCGGTGGGAGGGCAAGGGAGAGCGGCTGGGACTGGACCCAGGGGGTGCGAGAGGTTCAGCATGGCCCGAGCGAGCGTGGTGTGGTACGGACGCCTGGAGAAAAGCTGGAATGGAGATTCAGTGTTGTCGCTTTGCCTCCGAGAGTTGTTTTCATCAATTCCAAATAATACTTATGTCTCCATTTTTTTTCTTGTCCCCTAACTAGCTTTAATGAAAAGCACACTCTCTTCTTTTTTCTCGTTTTGTCCACTTGGCCATGATCTGTACCACTGCACCTGCCCCTTGAGAGGGTTGCTCTGGATGTCCAGGTACACTGGCACAGGACCAAAAAAATCTACTAAAACCAATGCCTGAGAGCATGAAAAATAATTTCCTGGAGGGAGGCACCGCTCCGCCTGCTCTGTCCCCCGGCTTTGCTGTTAGGGGTGCTCCGGCAGCGGCGCAGTGTCTCCTCCAGCCTCAGCTTGCTGGCATGGAGAGGGCAGGTGCCGGGCGAGCGTGGRGACTGCCCTCTCCCGCTGGCAACACACCACGCTGCACCGCAGGTCCTCTTGCAGGATTGCTTTCTGAGACCGCTAATAAAGCAGAGAGGACTATCTCACATCCTCACAGAGACTGGACACTTGAAAGTGATTTAGGCAACGTCCCTGGAGAGCTGCAGAGGCTCTGGGAGCGGGACAAAGGATGGCGCTGGCTGTGATATGTATGTGAAAAATATACATCAATACAGAGTGACACCAGTGCAGAGCAGAACATCTGAAAACTGATGAAGTGGAGAGCTCTCTGTGTAATGCAAAGCACCTGAATGATGTGTGTACACACAAAGATTTGTTCAGCTCTGCTCATATCCAGCCCTCTTGGACAGTTGGATTTGATTTGCCATTTTCCTGCCAAAATATTGTTGCTATACCTCAGCACCTGGCCTTTCTTCAAAGAAATTGTGTACGACTCTTCTGTCCTCACCTAAACCAGTCCAGAATATGAGTTCAGGAGAGGTTAAAGGGACCTTCTTTAATAACAAATATGTTTCTAATAATTTAAAGCCTCAAAAATAAAGACTTGTTGTTTCTTTCAAAATTTCCTCTGCTTCCATAATTCTGTTCATATATAGCTGTTTCCCCACCTATTTCTATTCATCCTTGAAATGAAGACTGCTATAATCAACACACTAGCTTAGAATGAGAGGGTCACACGACATGAAGCCAATTAACTCTGTCTGCACAGCCAGCAGAGGGAGGCAAAGAGTATAATTATTCTGCTTACATCATTTCAAACAGAATTTTAAGGATTTCTTAACCAAATGCAAAACTGGTTTCCTAAAAGGTAATACTACTTACGAATAGCAAAGGTGATGTCAAAGAACACCAGCACTATGACCTTTATGATTTCCTTTCTCTCTGTTAAGCTCAAAAAGCTTTAAGGCTTTGGGTATTTATCTGCAATTTTCTCACCTAACCAAAAAGTTTTATTCCCAGATACTAATTAATTTTACATCAGAAACTTGGGTCTTGTTTTTCTGGAAAGAATCTATGCATAATCAGATGAATTTGAAAGTAAACCATCTCTCTGAAACAACTGGGAAGTAACACAGAAGTGTAGGAGTTGAAAGCTTGCTCTACCTAAACAGATGAGAAAGGACCGCTCTCTGTTGAGCATTCACCACTCCTTCTAGCTACGTATATTTACCCCATGGAGGAGAAAAAGTGTGAACAGAATGGAAACTTCCAAGTTAAAAATTAAATGATGGAAGAAAAAGTGGGAAGTGAAAGGGACAAAAGCAAAAACAGGTATTCTTTACACCCTACAAATTAGCAATAACAAAAAAAAGCAAACTAAGAGTCCTAATTTTCTAGTTTGATAGGAATTCTATGAAAGCCTCAGAGAATTCAAACAACTTACCCATTTTCCAGGAACATTGCAAGTTTTGGGCTCTTTTTTCTTCTTATTCCATTTCATCTTTATGTTGGGTTTAAGCTTCAACTGATGCTATTTAAGAGCATCATTTTAAGATATAAGTTACAAACTGGAAGAGCCCTGAAGGATCACAAGGCATGAGCATGTATGGCCATGTTGTTTTACACCTCTTTAGCCAGGACTTGTCATTCTGAAATCCTGCAGATGTGCTAAACAGCTGTAGAGGTGGGTGAGGAGCCGGAGCTGCCTGCTTGCTGGAGCCATGCCAAGGAAGCATTGCCTATAGCAGTATCGAGGGAGAAATGGCTGAGACGGGAGGGATCTCAATTCACAAAGAATGGGAGCCACTGTGGGGGGTAACCTGCCATCCCCACAGAGGTAGTTTGCATGGGGCATCTCAGCCCACACTGCCAAACTGCATTTGTAAAAAATGCAAGTTTTTTTTCTGTTTCCACAGGAATTTAAGCTAGAAGCAAATCCTCAAAAGCAGAATGATATACCAAGCAAAATCAGGGAAACTCAAAGACTGCAAATTGCACAGAGGTGTGAATAGGACTTGTTATGTCTTTTTAGGCATCAAAATATACTTAACAACATGTTTCCAACCAAGCTCACAGGCATTTTAAAACGTGCTGCACCGTTTTACTTCCTCTATGCCCTGTGCTTGGACTAGCCAATATACGAGCAGCAACAAAGGTTTGAGGTATGTCTTTGTGCAAATGGGCTCATGTTACTTCTGCAGTCTGGGTTTTGCAAGCATTGCACTACTGTAATTCATTTCCAGAATATGGCCCACTGGGCAAAATTTAAGTTACACTAGTGAAAATCTTGAATAAACCCTTGGAAGCTAAAACTAATCACCACTTTAGAAATCCAAAGGTGATGAGCTTATCTGGTTAATAATAATCTTTTTAAGAAAAAGTTATCAATCTGTATTTAACCAATAGACGGGAACTGGTTCAAAAAGAGTCTTTCCAATCCATCAGGTAATGAATGCCTATTAAAAAACTATAAATAAGCATTCACCCGAGAGCTTGGAATGGCACTTTGAGAGCCTTTCTGGTCACTCAGGTAAATAATGAGTTTTATATAACCTTTCAGCAAAGATTTTTTTGTAAATGAGGAGATGAAATGCAGAAAAGCTTCTGATTAATGTTAAAGTTGGGGTGCAAGCCAACGCACAACTGGGAATTCAAAGTTAAAGCTGGCATTGTTGTTCATGCACATTGTTTCCTCTAAGGTCTCAATGTTAAAGACTCCGTTGTATTTACTTCGACTTGCTTATGATGGTTTCAATTTGGGATTTTATTTATATATGGCATTTACATTGATGAGTATTTTGTGCTTTATCTGTTCACACAGCAGCCACTAAAGTCAATAAGAATTGTAGAGAAGGGCAGAATGGAGGCCCCTAACTAATGTGCAGTCACCAGTGAAAATTACTACAGTGGTCTCTCATCACAGTCCCCATCAAATCTGCAAGCACCATGTTTGCTCAAATCTTAAGATAAAGGGAAAAAAAGTCAAAAAAAAAAAAACCAACAACAAAAAAAAAACCTTTCTGGTATCTCATTCTGTCGATATTTACTACTCTCCAATAAAATCAGTCTTATCAAATATTTTGAGCTTTCTTGATGACTAAGAAAAAATATACCCATAAAGAGATCCATCAATTATCTTAAAATCAAATAACCTGGCAACCAGGATATATGACAAAATTAAATGTAAGCCCTTTCCTGGATAGCAGCACAGTCCTCCCTAAAGAATTGCTCGTCAGCTGTCCTCAACACCTAACACCCTAGGACAAGAAGAGAAAAATGGGTTTCACACCCTGAAGGTTAACAAACTTCATTTATTATATACTCAGAGAATGAAGATTGTACTGCAGGCTCAAGGATGAAAAAGGGAAACTTCTCCTAACTATAACCATGGCAGTGTTTCATGATGAGATAGACATTTGAAAAGGCTAAAATGCAAACCAAGAGGGAAAAAACAAACTCACAGTGTTTGTATTCAATAGAGATCTTTCCTGACCCTCATGATTCTAAAGAAATATATCCTTCCAATTGTTCCATATTGTGTTAAAACATATTTTTTGCATTTATTAATAATTCAAACATGTTGTTGTTTAAAAAAATACTCACATCATGTGTTCATAGTTTCCATATACATATGTCAAACTTTATTTTGTTTTACCATTATAATCTATGAATGGATTTACCCTTTGTTTCGGTTTTCAAATCTCTGAGGAATGTTTGATTAGGTAGGAGGGTTTGTTTTATGCATTACTTGTTCATCATTGCACAAGTGCAAAGGCTAAACAAAGTTGGCATACTTCATACTGATTGGTGGAAACAGTGTAGTTAAACAGTGTAGTTAATACAAGGGAATGAGTAATTTCTCACCACAGCTAATCAGCTGCACAATAGCTATGTATCAGGCAGCACAGCTATATGTCAAAAATGCATTTTAAGGTAGCTTGTAGCATACATGATTATCTAGTAGTATCTGTTACAATCATTTCATATTAACACACTCCTCCTGTATTTATTTAATAAAACGAATCTCGTGTGCAGCAGTCTATATGCATAACCGGCCAGAATACTAGGAATTATCAAGCTAATGGCAAACCCAGAAGTGTTCTAGCTGGTATATAATGGAAGTTATGTCCAGGTTGTTCCAATTTAACAATGTCAGGTAAAAAAGAAAAACAAGAACACTGAAGATGACAAAACAGCTTCTGCTGCACTGAAGAACTTAAATCAATTTCATAATTCTCTATCTATCACTCCGTACATCTATAACTAAGAAATAACAAGATAAATACATTGTAATATTATTTACCAGATGTCTTCTGCATTAACGCTTTCCCATCCTTTTGTGATGAGCTGTACTTTATTATGACTTGTAAACCTGTCATTCCTGAAGAATGTATTTTTAAGAGCTCAGCATCAATACAAGTTCAGAACGGTATCCCTCTGTTAGAAAACAAGGTTGGGTTCAGTAGGAGTTAACATTAACAATTCAAGAGCCTGTAGGAGAAATTAGAAACATGAGTCCTCCATAATGATGATAAAATCAAACTGGCAAATAAATGTATTCTCAAATGTCATAGTAAGAAAATGGATGAATATATGCAACTAAAATGGTCTCTTAAATTTCAAGTGCATGGCCAGGATTCTCAAGAACTTGTAGAAGAAGCTGAATTAGAAATCTATCAAGTAATCTCACTACTGCATATCTGCGCATGTAATGCAAACTTCGTGAAGTCCACAATTTCACCCTACTAGACTAATCCAAAGCCCACTGGGATCTATTCCTCTGAATTTGATGAGTTTTGGATCAAGCCTTTTCAAGATAAGGAGTGAGCTGGAAACAAAATGATGCCATAAATCAGAATGAGTGGTACAGAATTAAGTGGTACAAAATATAGCTTTCAGTAGTATATTATGCTAAGGTTATAAAATAAAACAAAACAACACAGCTATTGATGCAGAAACAGTAAGGAGAAAGATACATAAATATTTGTGTTATTAAGGAATTAGTGAAATTGCAGAGCTTCGCTTTCTCCAAAAATATAGGCTCTATTTTGATATTCACACTTAAGGAAACACTTTGGCTCTGATAAAACCAAGTGGATAATTAAAAATTATAATATTAATTGTACCCTTAACACAGATAAGTAAACTTGGCAAGAAAGTTTTAATGAGTTAAAGTGAAAAGGCAATGTCTAAATTAACTGAGTAAATTGGTAAAGGGAAATTTATTGTATATACTGACCCCTTTAACTCGTTTTAATGTCTGAATTTGAACTACATAGATTATTTTTCATTACATGATACATTAAATTATAAGGATAAAAGAATTCCTCTCAGAATCTGCTTTCTAGGACAGGTAACAGTGCTTACAAATTAATTGTCCTGTAATATGTTATAATAGTAACTTGAAATCCACAGATTCAGTAAAGATTCCTGAGGGAAATGCCAGCTATTGGAATACCTTTAGAAAGTCAACGTAAAAGATGAAAACACGATCACACTGAATTTTGTTAAAAATGCAAACGGTTCCACAGCATATTGTAGCTGTGGGAATTCCCAGTACTCTGGAAGACATCAGCTCCTGCAAATCACACCTGCCACGTGCCGCAGCCCAAAGGTGTGGGGAGGGCGACGTCCGGGTACACAGGTACGTCTCAGATACACGTACGGGTAGGAGCCATGCCGGAGAAGCTGAAGTGGTTGATCTGCTACCATCTGAAGCTGCATGCTTACGAAAAGTGCACAGCATATTCCAGAACAACTTTTGGATAAAATAATTTACTGCCAAATATTGACTGAAATAACTGTGACGTAAAAGCCGACATAGATGTATACCCCATAGGGAGCTGTCTAACTGTATCAGTTTTTAGTGTATCTTTCTGTTAAATCGAAGATCCAAATGCTAAATCTAGCACTGAGGGACATCAAGGGAATTTGTGACATTCCTCAGAGGACTCGGTGTCCATAAACTAATGAATGGATAAAACCGATCTCAATATTTAGTTTCTCATTTGTGACAAATATAATATTGATGATATTTTATTTAACTGCTTCATAACACCATACTTGTGAAAATTTAACAAAATAGAAACTGCTCACCCAGAAATACACTGCAACAGATATTGGGATTATGTATATAATTAAGAAACAGGCGCTGCAGAAGACCATAATATATCATGATTTAGAAGTTCAGATCTTTCAGCTCCTACTAAATACTGTCAAGCACCAAGAAGTTCTGAGCCAGAACCAACAGAAAACAATGGAAAGATTTCCATTGGCTTTAATAAGCGATGAATCAAATCCATAAAAATGAACCAAACCAGTAAATGTGCTGTTGCTCAGAGTGACTTCTAAATAAATATATAAATGACATTTCTCACTCTGAATCTTCTAATTCTGGAAGGTACATAGCAAAAACAAGAAAAGGTGAAGACTGTACCTATTGGTAAGCTGTTAGTAACTCAGTCACATGCAGTAACAGTGCAGAGCCGATGGTCCGTAATAAGTAAACTTCAGGATGCTCAGTTCAGATACAGACATGGAAATTCAGTTCAGCTAAGTCTACCAGCAAACACTCACCTAAGCCTCCCGGAGGACATTTAACTGCAATTCCCACTTTCTCACCGTACCTTCAAGGGGGTAGTTCCCCTGCCAGCCCAGTGGGGCTGGCAGTCCTCTCGCCGGGGACATGCCATCCTTCCCTCCTTGGTACCCTGTGGAGGAAGACCAGCTCCTGCCCACCCGTGAGCCCTCGCAATGCCCACGGTGGAGACCCCCTTCCTATTCGGAAGAGAAAAAGGCTTTTTACAGGTCMCTCGTACGTAGCTGGCCTGAGAAAAACAGGGACATTTCAGATTTGTAATTCAAAGGTGTGTTATTCATCTTGGGGCGTCTAGGGTGCTGCCACCGGAAGACATGGGGTGTCAAGTGGGAAAGGAGAAAGAAGTGTTACCTCAACCACATCCAAACTGTAAATGGGAATGGGCAGACTGGGGAGCTTTCTGATGTTCATTCAACATACCGTGAAGTATCAAAAATTTCTTTTACATGCTTTTTTCCACCTCCCTTTTGAAAAGGACCAGAATTACAACCAAGAAGCTAATAACTTGCTATGAACAGTGGTATTTGTTGAGGCATGCAGTTTCCAAATGGGAATTTGGGCTTGTTTTTATTCTTCACTTAACACTTCCCCTGTCCAGCGCAGACGTTTGCACTGATGTTGTTCCGACTATGACAACACGCAGAAAGCACATGGCCTAATAATTCCGACTTTAACAGACCCATGGCTTCTAACAATGCAATTGCAGAAGAATTTGCCCTAAACAAAGCCTAAATACAGAAGCGCCCATCACAGCAGCAATTAATGTCTCCTCAGACTTCTACGTGCCTTAACCGCAGCCGGAGGGGATCTTGTCTAGCGGGGGGAGAGAGGGACACCTGCGTGTGATGGTCACTAGGCTTTCTGGCAGGATCCTCAGCAAGGGTATCACAAGCAACGGTGTCATCGCAATGCAGCGTGAGCATTTGGTTCCCTACGAAATGGGACTGGAATCACTGCGTCCCAAAAAAGCTCACACAGCACAGCACAAGCAGCGGGGGAGAAGCACTGAAAAACCCACAAGAATTGAATCTATTAGAAATATTCTCACTTGTCCTGTTATGACCCACATAGGAGAACTTTGGAAAAAGCACATCTCACACCCAAGGAAGGGCGGTGGTGTAACTGGTTCAAAGTGGTGCTTCCCTGAGCTCTCCCGACGCATCAGTCAGGCACGTCCCCAGGCTGCCACCAGCTGCCCCCACAGCCAGCCCCTGCAGCAGCCCACCGGCCCAGGCCAGCCAGGCCATAAAGGGTCTCTCTCCCTTTCTTCTGTGCCTGTGCACCATCCCCAGCCTTCCTCCTCCTCCAGAGGAGGACAGCCACCATGGCAGTATGGTACCCGCTCATCCCTGCTATCACCACCAGTGCAGGTTGACAATATGTTGGTTAATAGGTCAATACCAAAGTATTAATAAATACGGTGGAATTACATACGGAGCAGAGGYGTGTGTATTTTGTAATGTAAATTAGTAATTTTCAAAATGTGAAAGTACTAAAGCACATTTTCACTTTGTGCTTTATGGCACCTACAATATCTTGGCCCAACAAATTAAGATTGGCATTTAAAAATTACTAAGAAGCCTATTTCTCCTGTCAGTGCAGGCCTAGAGCATCCATCATTGCTGGTAAGCGCTGAGTGCACACACTGAGGGGAGGAGAGACCCTTAAAGGTTTGAACATAAACCTTGTCTACAGATAAGCCAGGGAAACTTGAGGAGCCATATCCTGTTAAAGTCCCAATCACCATTTTTAAAGCCACAAATCAAGTGTATTTGCTATTTGCATCTGAGCAAGGTTATGATAATAAGCTATAAGGAGAAAAGAAAAAGCATAAGAGGAAAAAGATGCCTCTTCCAAACTTAGTGTATCATCACAAATCTGTTAACTCTATATAAGAGGCAACCTAAGGGTATCAAGTTTAAAAAGCACGGAATCAATAAAAAGTCATTAAAAATCAATGTATGAACTGGTTTGCATGCCCTCAGCCATCACTCCCAGGCGCTAATGCTCTAATAATTCTCAATTGATATGCACAGAATATGCCAATTTAAATTTATTGGAGTACTTCAAATTTTTAAGTGCTTAACTTTGGAAAAGATTGGCTTTATGGGGCCAAAGCAGTGAAGAACAATCAGAAATGTTTAGAATGCCTTACATTTTCAGTAATTTGAAAGAGATTAAAGGAGTAGACTTATGAAATTAAGAATGATTCAAAAATCATTGGATCAGTTCAAATTGCAAGAAATGCTTGAATCGCAAATAATATTGGTAGTTAGTACACATGCAACGAAAGGGGTCTATTCTTACATCAATGCTCAAATGAAATCTCCGATAGCATTAGACAGTTATACATGTATACCAAAGAGAAAGGGAACCACTTGCATGTGCACAGAATATGCAGACATTTTGAGTGCGAGACAAACCCTKACTACTGAGAATCCCCAAGTCTTTCCAGATTAAACTAATTTCAAAATGTAATATGATTTGAAATTGACTCTCTGGTTAGAACTTCTGGTTGATATTAATTTTTATTTCTGGTAGACAATAAAACATTTTGCAAAAGACTCCTGTGCAAACATCTGGAAATGCATAGAAATCCACAGCGGAGGGCAAACCGTGGTCCCCCTGCACAGAGCGGATGGGAGCCGTGAGGAAGGCTGCAAACTYGGACACTGCGGGAGAATCCTGACCCCTTGGAAACACTGACCTGTCATTCGAGCTCCTGCTGATTCAGGATTTTCGCCTATGGTTTTAGAAATCTTCTATSACTCTTGTAGATGCTAAAATACTTGCTGTATCCCAAAGCCTAGCCCTGGAAGGTTTTTGAGCACAGTGCCTCCTGTGTTTCTTAAAAGCAAATGCGTGGCTGCATTTACTTTTTCTTCATATTCACTCCTGGAAAATATACCTAGAGGGGAAAATTTAAGAAGTGGTATTAACAGCTCAGTACAGTCAAGATAAAAGCTGGAGAAAACAAGGCATTAAAAAGGGTTAAGGTAAAATAATAAACTGTTATTAAGCCTATTAACGGTTTTAAAACATCATTGTTTATGGCATGATAGAGCTTGGCTTTTTATGGGTGTTTCATTTGTACGTTTTACTTATTCTGCTACTATTTAACAATGCCATGAATCTCTGCTTTAAACCTCCTTGGTAATGTACTGATTTAATCTGAACCTGCTAACCCTACTTTTAAAATAACATTGCAACAAAACAGAGGTTAACATTTCATAACTTCAAACTGCAAGCATAAAGGCTAAAATTTTATGAGGGCCCTCAAARAGAATACCCATTTTATTAAGTATAAAATATACAGAATGAATCTCATGTCTTCATTCGGTATTTGCTTGGAAGATAGAAGGCACTTTAAAAACCGTCTCCATTTTCTTACCTCTCTGCCTAACTGGCCAGTAGCTGCCATGCCTCTGCTTTTGCCTCTCCCCGGGGGAAGGCTGTGCCGTGCGGTGGCACAGCCAGGGGACTGTCCCTCGCAGAGCCCAGTGGCACGGCCCCCAAAGTCCACTCTCGAATTCAGGACCGTGCGCTGCACTTGAGTGACCAAGGCATAATAGAGCAGTCTTTTATTAATGTTACAAAAATTCTGGCAGGAGTAAACAATCAACATTTTATGGGTTTTGGTTTATAATTTGACTTCTTTCACAACACTATTACTTACTGCTACTTCCTGCGATTCTTTCTCTACATATTATCTTGCACTTGCTAGATCTTAGCTGAGGAAAGAAGGGGGGGGGGGGGAACAACTTTTATCCAGTGAGACGTTTTATCAAGAAAATTCTACAAGAAATTGGTTGTTACCTGTGGATAACAACTGGTTTGTTAGTTAATGGCTAGAGGCAAAGCCAAGGCCAGTTAATGCTCCAGCTGTCCAGTCATTAACTGCAGTAAAGACTGATTTTGAGGAGGTTATTGCCGTGATAAAATATCCTCAAAAGATTATAACAGCAATAGTGTACAGAAAAAAAAAGTATTAGTGGCTATAGTGTGACTGAATGGCTGCATTTGAAAAATTGGTCATTCCCTGGCGGTTCATAACCGATTTTCCACCAGTCAAAAAGCAAGTTGTGCTCTGTTAGGTTTATTGTACAAGGCAATAAAAATATTGGCCAGGTTAAATTGTCAGCGTGTTATGACATTAACCATTCTTTTACTGTGCTTAATTTAAGTGTTACTATGATTCATTATGGAAAGAAACTGTCCTTTGCAAGTAAACAGGCATTTCAGCACTGAGAACAGATAGCAGTAATAAATCTGAATGCAAAATTAAATTTCACTTCATGGCTTCCCCCCCTCTTCATAATGATCACCTTTTTTCTTTTTTTCTTTATAGAAATACTTCACAATTCTTGGCTATTTAGTTTGCGAGATTGTCTTCCAAAGTTTGCATTATTGATGTGATGCCTGGCAGYGGTACTCTAGTTAAGAGTGTGACAGCATTTCCATTAAAAAACCTTTTTGATGGTTAACTTGGCCATCACAAGTCGCCTTGTGTTTCATTTGGCATGCGGATTTGCAGACCTTAGTGCAGATCTGAACCATGTGAGCTGTTCCTCTCTCTCACTCTGTTGGTTAAGGTCAGAAATGCACACGCAAAAATGTGCACACGCAATTTCTGTGCACGTGATTTTGCAAATCCGGACCTGTTTGTATTAAATTACAGGAAAAGATGTAAACTCCTGCAGATTTTTATGTTAATTTGTATGCTTTTATCATAAAGGCTAGGTGCTATCATAGTAATCTTAATATACATTGACAGACTACACCATAACCACTCCAAAAAGCCATTAGGGTTTATTTTATAAAAGTGTGATAAGAATTCTAGGCAGATTCAGCATTGCACAATTCAATTTTTTTATTATTATTATTCACTGACACCTGTAACAGAAGTGGAGCCATTGAACTTTATATGGCTAAAGTATCAGACTAAAGTTTTCAACAGAATCTGGAGCAGTTAGGCTGAAATTTTGACTGAAATTTAATGGTTACCTTATTCCAAGATATTGCTCTGAAGACTCGCATCTAAATGATCCAATGAACAAATTTTACTGTGATCTACTGACATCACTGGCATCCTGGCTCCACTGAAAACAATATTTAAGCACTCCAGGGTTTTACCATAGTTTCAATTTCACTCTCGCTCCAAGAACACCTGACTGTTACGCCAGTGAGCCCTGTCCATTATGATGAGGGATTTTACAGGCATAAACGATGGTACAACTCATCCCACTGTATCAAGGCTTCGCAGGAGTCTCCAAGCAGTCACTTACCACATGGCCCCTGTACACTGCAATATTAAATCCCAGGGTCTTCTGCAGTTAAGGCTGCCTTCAATTTCCTAGTCATTCTTAAGGCACTGCTAAAGTTAAACTTTTTTTTTTTTTTTTTTTTAATACTAGCATCCTCAGAAGTGAGTGAATTGTTAGCTTTTTTGCTACACTGAACAATTACATTAAATGGTTATGTCCAGACTTTTAAAGGTAGTGTCAGAACAGCCTCCAACAGCAGAGCTGCACACAGCCTCCCTAAGAACCTGCTGCACGAATGCTGTACAGACATGTGCCAATGCTGTCAGCAACGCCAACAGAAAACWGTAGTGAGCACACCAAAATGACCAAGAGGGTATATACAGGTACAAACTGACTGTGATTTCTGAAAGCCAAGGCTTCGAATCAGTGAAACTCACTTCACAATACTAAAATATTTGTCAGATGTGATGATTCAATGCTATAGCATTATACTGTGATAACCAAAAGCTTCTGCATGTGCATTCACACACACACATACATATATCTAATACATGCATATATATACACATATATTCATATGTGGGGGTGTTTATGTGTGTTTTTATATATATATATATATAAAATAAAAGCATTATGTATGTATAAGATACACGCACATACACATATAGGCACGTGCATTCATGAGTAGACAGAGATCCCGAAATACTCAACAGATGCTAATACCCAGGAGCCCTTCAAGCAGGTGCTAGTAATGCCACTTTAATCACRGGACCACTTTTGCACAGAGGGGTTAAGTGACTTGTCCAGTGCCATACAGCAAATCAAGGGAAAAGCCAGGAACAGCTCATCTGAGCTGCAGTTCAGTCTCCTGGCCTGGTCACAGACTAAACCCGTATCACGTTGCCCTGTGCTGCCAACCGCATCCTCTCCTTAAAGTGCAGCCAGTAACGACTCGGCTCCGGAATAAGCCATGCTACTGTGCATAATCAGACACACAGCCTGTGAATGAAATGCACGTCTTATAATTAGGTCCACACAAATGCTGAAACTTCAAAATACAGTTTAGAAGGGTTTCCAGTACATCTGATGCCACAGGCATCACAGCTCCGCTTCTGGACTTACCAGCTGCTCCCTCCAAGGCTTGGGCCAACTGTTGCTGCCAAAGGATACTCAGATGATGTGCGAAACTGGAACATGGAGAAAAGAGTTATTCGTCATCTTTGATGTTGGAACTTCAAGGGAAGCGCGGGCTCCTCTCCCAGCCATCGGCATGCTCAGACATCATCCCTACCTTGATGTTTGGCCTGCTGTTGCTATGGCTTGGTTTGATTTTAGGCATCGGTTGGCTGTAAAAGGGTTATAAACATGGCACACTAAATCACTACCCGAAATGAGAACTGCACAAGTATCTTTATGCGTCTGTTCTCTATCGGATTCCAACCCTTTCCAGATGAAGTTACAAATGGATTATTTGATTTCATTTTTTTACTCTTAAATACGAGTGATAAAGTGATTCCAGAGGGCTTCCAGATGATTTGCCATTATTTCAGTGCTGACGGCATACAGGCACTGCTAGTGTGAAGGGCAGAAGCCTGCAGGGCAAGGACCATCATGTTCAATATTGCAAGGAACATAGATTTTACTCAAGGACACTGAGATCAGCTTTTATGTTACCAAAATGTGCAAGAGGAATTCTTATATAGAAGATCAAGATGGGCTTGGGTTTAATATTGAATTTTCAACAACATTTTAATTTTGAAATGGAGGATTGGGGGAGGAGGGGGGAGCAGACACCCACCCAAACTCCTTGTAGTCCATCCTGATGTGTTTTGTTACTACGTCCGGAATAGATGAACTTTTGGCCCTTACAATGTCACTTGAGATCCCCTAGATTCATCTGCAAAACTATAAAAGACCCAGGCATTTCTCCTGCAGCCACATCTCTCTCTACTTTGGACATGCTGCAGGACACTAGCCCTGGTGGCACCAGTTAGTGATTCCTTGCAACAGTCGTTTTGCTTCTGGGCTAGGAATCCCTGTGTCCCCCGAGAACGAGACACAAAGCACTCACCATTTCCAAATGAGGACATGCACTGGCACCAGCACCAGTGCTGTTCCCCATGTCTTCTCAATTCAAGCAATTTCTCTACACTGCCCACCAATAAAGACTGGCTCTTTTTCAAAATACCTTGTGAAATCTATATTAGACATAAAGTCTTGCAGTTCTTTTCTACTGTCAAGAGAAAAGAAGAGTCAGGCTCGTAGTCAAAATCACCTTCAGCCAAACCCCCACTGTCAGACAAGTGCATCATTGTGGATTTTGGATTGATGAACTACTGTATTTTAGTTTTTCTGCCAAAGCAACATGGGTCTCATCAGCAGGAAAGAAAATAGAGTGAGACAGAGAAGAAAGGCAGCACAACACACTACACCTATGCAAGGGCTGCCAACAGAAAAAAGGGCACTCTCTCGAAGGGCAAAGACACAGATGTATTCGAAGGACAGGCAAAGGCGCGAGAGAGAAGAGAACGGAGGTGATACTCAGAAAGACGTGTTAACAGGTAACGCTTCTGGAGTTTTTTGTGGAGAGAAAATGCTGGCAAAGACTGAGCAAAAAAAGGCAAGTTTTATCACACACACACTGAGGTGGCAGAACCAGCTTCACCAATTTTCTAGCAAGTGGCCCATGGCACAGAGACAGTTGAAGTGACATGATACGTGAACGCGTCTGAAGAGAGCAAGCTTTGGGGGGAAATTTCACGCAGCTCTTCCCCCGCCTATGCATCTTTTTCATTTTTGACAAGTACCCATATTTCTGAGTTATAACATTTGTGAAGATGACCTCATCAGATAACAGCCTCCATCCTGTGGGCCCCTGACTCTCCCTGGCTTCCCTTCCATCCTGCTGAAACGACCAACGGCGGCATTTCCCACCTCGGGTTGGATCCTCTGCCCCCTTTGGCAACGCYCTCCCCTGGCCCTGCGCTCTGCCCGGCCTCTGCCGAGAGCCCGCTGGCACCGGGAGCACCGCCACCGCCTCCCCAGCCMCCCCTGCACCGTCCCCTGGGTCTGTGCTTCTATTCCCCTGCATTTGCATTTGTTCACATCTATCAGTAAAGCAAAGGAACAAAAGAGAAAGATGCACTGCAGGTGAAGTTCATCCCTATGTTTTCTAGAACTGCTTAATCGTACACAACATTACGTCTTTATAATTCAGATCTACTTGTATGATAGCCATTACATATCAGCATTCAATGCTCCTTAAAACAAGGTTTAGAGGAATGTAGTTCTAGTACATGCTTTTCTCTTACAGACGGACACACACCCGCGTGCACACACACGTGCAAATGTATACTTTCGGGGGAGAGATGTTTAAGTCTGAAAACGTATTTTAACTTAAAACTTATTTGATTTAAGACTTAAAGAGTTTAAGCCAGATTTATTTTGGGTGATGAGTATTTCTTACATCTAAAGGATAAATATTTTCTCCTATTTTAACAACATCACTTCCCTTTGATTTTCTCACACATGTTGTATTTAACTAATAGAGTACAAATACCAAAACAATGGAATATCCAGGATTAACTGAGCAAATGCCATTAGATTTTGTGCAGGCATAGTATAGAAATGGCACAAAAAATTTGGATTCCTAGGGATCATTTCCACTGATTCATTTTCAAAACTAAGGGCTTTTTAATACTTGAAAAATTCAATATATTTCGTACAGTCATTACATTTTGTACAGTTCTGAAATAATGCCAATTTTGCAACTTAATTTGTTAAAATGATAATAAAGAAGGCGGCTGTCACTTGACAGAAAAACTCGCTCTTTTTTCTGTTATCTGTTTTGCTGTAAGGTTAATTCTTTATATTTTATATTTAAATTAATTCTGATTTTTTTCATAATACAGGACTTACTATATTATGGAATTAGTAAAGAAATGGGCAAAAAAGGCAGGAAGAGAATGGGGGGGAGGGGAGAGGGTAGGAAGAGATCAATTAAATAATTTTTTTGTCAAAAATCAGATATGCACATATTTTAGTTTGGAGAGCATATGCTGCCCTTGATGTGGATCCAAAACTGAGGCAGTGCATTGAACAAAATAAAACCAGCTCTGTAATTATTAGCAGAGACATATTCGTGAGGGCCATTTCCTGTACAAAATGCCACTTTTATTTTCTTTCCTGTATCCTACTCGAATCCCTTAGCAGAGAAGAGAAGGAAGAGACAAAGTTACAGTGTGCATTTAAGTAATAAGCCATGACCGACATTGGATTTTTCGCCAATTACCACGCGCCTTGGAAAGTCCTGGAGGACCAGTGGCCTGGTCTTCTCCCATTGCATTGGCCACATACACGAGTTTCAAGGAAAGCACGAAAGAAAGTCAAAATTGCCAGTGGACACAATCTATAATCACTTTTTGGTCTGGATCAAAGCAAAGAAATCTGAATGAAGCATGAAGGCATCAGGRACAGCAAAAGCCAAGAGTAAAGTGCAAAGACACCATCTCCCACACTAGACAACAAAATAATTCAGGCTCCATTAGCAGGTTGTGCGTAGACATTATAACCTGCGGGAATGAACAAAGTACAAGATAACAGAGAGGAATAAAGCTTGCAGTATTTCTCTATAAAGCCATACAAAAGATATAGGGGATGATGACGGAAGAAAGCTGATGGTTCAATCTTCATTTGAGAACTGTTGGCCTTCTCACTTTTGGGGATATTTTTTGCACTAGATCTAAAGAAAGAGAAGCAAACACGACTAGCTTAGCAGAGAATAAAAAAAAAATTAGTTACTTGGGTAACTATTTGTAGGGTAGGGAAGGGGGAAAAAGGCAACGAGAAAGTCAGTATTCACTGGAATAAGAATAAAGTCATTTGGCAAACCAGGGACAGACACCAGTTCTTAGTGATTAAAAGGCCAAATTATGTTTTTGAGATTGCAAATCTGTGCTTGTGTCATCATCTGGAAGACTATTTTCAAGCTCTTAAGACTCATCATACAACTGGCTTTTTAATTTTGCAAACCTGTATGAACAGAAATGCATAAGGCTGCCCATAGCCAGCTAGTAGAAGTAGCAATTTTAGGAATATTGTCAAAATGGATATGAATGTTGCAAAAAGCATATATTCTCCCTAGCTATTGTTTTATACTGTTTGTTACCATTTGCTTCTCTTGCTGTCCTATTTCTCTTTAAGGTGGGAARTAGGAGGATCAAGACTTCTCATACAAAGCCAAATGATACTTGTTTTAGGGGCACATAAACTCATGAGTCTGCAAAGAGTTACCAGAAATATTAAGAAATTACAGTATCGGACACCTACAGTAACTTATTTGACACTATCCCTCCCCATCCCCATGCCACCATCATGATGTCTGTGATGCCTGCACTTAATAGATGCCACAGGAGATGTTTGCATGCCATTGATGTGGTCCTCATCCCCGCAGTGGTCTGCAAAATGCAGATGATAATTTGYGAAGGAGAAGAATCAGGGATAGTTCTTCCATATGACTTCCAGGTTCATGGTTCAAAACCCCTCCCAGTAGGGTAAGTGGAGAGATGTACTCACCTCTTCAGGTACATTCGCTTCATGCATCTTGGTTCTAGTGAGAATTAAAGATCCAAACACCCAGAAGAGCCATAACCATTTCTGTCTGCATGATGGTTTGATCCACAGGGCTCTACAGAGGCCAGAAGGATCCCTGCTCAGTCTGAGATTATATTTATGTCAGTACAGGAGAGCTCTTTCACTGATGAAAACTCTCTAAAGGAATCAAAATGAGAAAACAACACTTTTGCTGCATTCAAATTGCCCCAGACATTTGGAAAACAACTCTTAAAAAGGTAAAGATTTAGAAATTGCCATCAGACCCATTTTCACACTTTCTAAACTGCAGTTTAATATTATTTACATTATGGAAAAATCCCACAGCCCCAGTAGGCTCAGGGGGACACTGCATTAGTCATGGTACAAATACATACAAAGACATGACCCCTGCCCCAGAGAACTTTTTATCAGCCCCTAATTAACCTCTTCCTGATCTTTGAAGCCAGAATAATCAACGGGTCTCTATTCTGACTTCAAATTCATTCAGTTGGGGGAGGAGGAAGATCCATGGAAAAATTATTTTAAAAAATATGACTTCTAAATTACCTTCTATATGGGACAGCACTCTAACAAACAATACTAGGTCTGCCAAATCACTCCTGCTCTAAATAACCAACTCTCCTTGTACAGCATCTGCTGTCTGAAAGGGCTTTCATTTGTTTTTACTATTATGAATAGTCAAGAATTCAGTATCACATGAATGGGAAGCTTCTAGAAAACTTAAATGTGCTTCATTGCGCCTTGATGAAGACTATTGTATTGTTATAAAATATACTAGAAAAATCTAACTTTATTGTGATTAACCTCCATGCACAGGGTTGAACGGGAATATTCTCCACCCTGAAGAAAATATCTATTGACATACTGGCTAAAAAAGCTGGGATTTTCAAAAGGCCTATTGACTCTCAGTGTAAATTCAACTCTTAATGAACCTTAGGCACGTCTGAACATCAAAATTCCAAACTCACCTCTGTACAAATAAATCCAAATTGAATTGGTAGAACCCCCCTATGGCAGTTTAACCCGTAACGCCTTCCTCTACTCTCTGTTATAATCTAAGGATTGCTTTTGTTTGAGGAAAGGAGGCAAGAAAACACTCCTTACGAGCACTCTCAGCGGTTCGGCGGGAGGACAGAGCCAGCTGCATGCGTTGCCGGATGAGTACTTTGGAAGCTTAGCACGGGAGAAATAGGATGACATTAAGGGCAGCGACTGGGTAAGTATAAGAGCAGGTATGAAAAGAGAGAGGTGGTGTAATTAAGGGATGAAGTGAAGTAGTGGTGCCCAATAGATTTTAGATAATAGATGTCATTAAGGGTGATTCAGAAGATTGAATTGTACAACACAAATCAGTGTGGAAGCTGTGGAACAAACCAAGTAGAGAGAAGCATCACTCCTCTACTTACGGTGGAGAAGTGTTGGTGTGCTTTGTGCACTGCCATCTCTAAAAGGGACTGAGCTAACAAGAGAGATGATTAGTTTTCTAGGGGCAGAGGTTAAGGATGTTAGCGAGAGGGTTGATATGTTATAGTCAAGAGAACTGGGAATGAATCCTGTATTTGTGCATGTGGAAATTAAATGATAACAGAAAGGCAGCGAGAGATGTTTCAAAAGAGGTTGGGACTTGAAAGGAGAGAAAACTACATTTTTGGTACTGTGCTAGTTCTTCATAAAAATTCCTAAGTAAATCTTGGCAAACTTGCCCACGCAAATGGCTTTTTGGCTGGCACCATTTGCAAATGTTAGATTAAGACAGTGAAATCTAACTGGCTACAGCTTTGACTTACAGCAGAATATTGCAGAGAAAGCTGGGGGACACAGGAACAGACAGCACATTACATGATTTCGAGGCCAATCTCATTTTATAGAGCACCTTTGTACTCCAGGCTAAATAAAATGGGTTACAAGCAGTGTGTCAGGCATCAGCAGGGAAGTCGGTGGCAGCCCACGACAGCTATCATGTGCTCAGCAATGTAAGTTGTATCATGGACATCAWCATAATTTATAAGAGCAAGGTAATTGTTGGCTAGAAAACTGCAATAATCGCCTTCCTTTTCTGAGAAGGTTTTATTGTCTCCAGCATCTGTTGTCTGAGACYGGGGCCAAAGCTCCCACTTGCCTCTCTTACTTCTTGAATCTGCAATGTCTTAGCACAGCCACCAAAGTTATTGGGCCTCTTAAGGTAACGGAGCAGGTACAGATGCTGAAAACCTCCCACTCCATTACGTATGCTGATCTTCTACTGACGTCGTCCTTCAAAGCATGCCATTAGCACCAAATGTGGCTACCAGCTGTGCAGCTGCAGCCCAGGACCAGCGCGGCGCTTCCCAGCGCTACGCAGCAGCTCTCAGAGCAGAGCCGAGGAAGACGGAGGAGAAGCAGAATAGTTTCTGTGTAGTCTCAGGCATGAGACGTGAGTCAAATATATCTGAAAGAAGCCATAGGATGCCCTRTCATAAGCACCTCAATGAATCAAAGAATTTTTAAGCATTTTAAATTAGTTGATGAGCCAACTTGGTAATCTCAGTTTTGAATAGAGTCTCATTCCTTAGTTTGTCATCCTCTTCTCTCATCTCCTTCAACAGGAAAAGCCACCGAGACAAAACTACAGGTTGTCCATTTGCTTCTCTTGCGATTTTCTTTGCCAGCCAAACAGGACTCTGGGGAAGAGACCTCTCAGTCCTCTGCTGCAACTATATAGCCTATGTAGGAACTATATAGTTCCTATATAAGAACCCATGGAACAGATAGGAAAAAGAAGGCTTGAGAAAAGTCAGAAGTCAGAATTTAATCCCAAAGACAAGAATGCATTGTTTGCCAAAGGATGGAAAACCAGGAAAAAGGTAGCATGGCTGGAAAATGCAACACTGAAACTACCGAGGGAAATAACATGGTACAAAAGCAGGCAAAAAGAGAAGACAATGAAAAGTAATAAAAGCTTTAAATCTTGCTTTGATCTTTAATGCAGGCTAAAGATGCTGTGGAACAAAATAAAAGGGTTCTAGAGGGGAAAAAAAAGTCAAGAATAGCTTTTAAGGATAAAGTCATACCAGGATGCAAATCTAAAGGTGAAACTGAACATTGGGGCTGGAAACACTCAGAGTCTAATCCTGCATTTCGATCCAGATTTTGCATGTGCTTTAAGACCTTTAATGGTTAACTGAATTTTGGGGTCAGTGTGATGTTATAGTCTTGATCCAATACTGTAGTTTTAATCCAGGAAAGCTAAACACGAGACTTTATGGAAGCATTGTAATGCTCAAAAATTAAAAATCAGATTAGAAGAAAACAGTKATTTTAAGCAACTTTAAGAACTGAGAAGTACATTTGAGGGTAAATGTGTTGCAAATTCCAAAGAGGGAAGAAACAGCTA
>JASVER010000007.1:7668141-7738141 GCA_030449065.1 Oceanodroma leucorhoa | reverse complement strand
GGGCTGAAGGTCCAGGCACACAGCTCTCGGTGGGGTGAGACGCCGGGGCGGGAGACAATCCGGCAGCACAACTTCACATACAACGCTGCGGAAAATGCCCACATTCTCAGGTGGAAAATTAGAAGTGCTGGGCAGGTTAAACTTGCATGACTGACACATGCGAGGCAGATAATTACTCAAGGTCTCATTGACCTTGACAGTATTGTGCAGTAACCTTTTCATAAGGATAAACTGTGCTTGGATGGGCATTTCAATATCATGTGCACGTGTCCAAACACAACTGTTTACTGCCTTTGGTGCCATGAAAGCCCCTCTWGGAGGGATACGGGGAAGTCTAACAACAATAACATGCTCACTTTTCCTTCCTGCTTTAAACTGTCCACACATTTGGTGATTTCTGTCTCTGCTCCAGCATAAATGATGTGATTCACATTTAATAACATAAGGTAAGCAGCGATTCTGTAGCATAACCTCCTACCTGTACCATTAAACTAGCTATGAAGTACTTGTACGGTGATCATAAGCAAGACTTTCATACTTGGTTGTTCCTACAAACTTTAGTAAAAATCCTTAGAAGAGCTCCRTGTAACAGACTCCAAGGCAACTCCKGCCAGGGCTGGAGCTAAGAAAGACATGATAATATATTTGCAGTTTTATGAAATTCTGGATGGTGGTGCTAGAAGAGGAATGCAGACTCAGCCAACACTATTACAGCCTAAGAAGGAAAGTTTCCTTCCTATAAAAAAATCATATATATAYACACACACACACAYATATATATACCTATTATATACACACACGCGTGTGCCATTTATGCCTGTCAATCTCCATCACGCCAACCTTTTTATAGAAAGRCCTAGAGACAGACTTCCACCAAAACAGAAGTCGCTCTTTATCAGGACATTAAAGATCTTTATTTTACCAACCCAGTAAAAGTAGCCATCAGAGGATAGGAGGAAATCTAAAATGGCTTGAAATATCCACAGATTCACCAACAGGACAAACAAGCCTGAGGAAACCAAGTTTTCCCAAACCTATTTTGCTGTCAGTACTTTGAGGGGAGTTAAGGATACAGGAAAAGAAAAATATTCAGAAGTGATTATTCAGCCAAAAGGACTTATGCTCCTAATTGCTCATGTGCCTTTGAAAGTTCCCTACAGCTCTTTGCATTCAATTTTCTCTTATTTTGAAGATCAAAACAATGACGCAAAGTGCCCCTATTTAACTTAAGTGCTCTGACAAGACACACAGCCTATTCTGCAGCATTTCTGCTGTACGTAGCCATCAGAAAATCACACATTTATTACGCATACAGAGTTCTCTCTTGATTGGAAAGCGTCTTCCACATTTTGCAGGGCCACCCCAGCACTGCAGCCGAGAGCRCGGCTCCTCTGTGGCAGACACGGCACGGGTACTCACGGCAAGTCACGGCAGCGTCCCTGGCAGGCTGCACACACCGAGCCCCAGCCCACAGCCTCACCCGTGCAGGCAAGCTCCTCTTCCGAAGCCTGGAGCAGGTGGAAGGACTCTGGAAGGACCGTGTTCTTGGCCTTTTCCTGCCCAATTTCACAAGGTTAATGAGACTCACAGAGGAATCGCTGCTGGAGACGGGGCAACACGAGCCTTGCAGAGCATCACATCTGGAGCCCAGAGGCGCTTGCATCCCCCATTTGCATTTGCTTCCCGCTCCCTCATACRGAGCAGGATCAGTGATTCTCTCTCCTTCGCAAAGAGCTCAAACAAGGACTGACTGGCTGAAACGAAGAGGAATAAAGGGGAAAGAGATTTTAAAATGAAGTCTAGTTATTTTTTAATGTCATACCTGAAATTTATAGCATCATTCTCCCCTCTGAATAAACAACTATTCTGTCCCCTCCAATTACAACACACAAAGCTGACTGCTACATGCAATGTCAAATTTACACTGGTGCCTTTTATCAGGATTTCCTTTCATATTGCTCTCTAAGCAGTGACTTTGTAAGGAGATTAACTGCATTATATGCCACACATTAAACAAACCCACATGTATACAACACAGCTTTTAAGAGATTTCTGTTTTCCCCAAGATGGCCCTTCCTATTTTTGAAGGTCTTGGTTTTTAGCACCCTATCCCTCACACACTGGTCCACTACCACCATCAGCAGAGAGAAGGAGTTCCAGATAGATCCAGTATCCACCTACACTACCAATAAATCAGGTGGAGATAGCTTTATTATTCCTATTTCATGGGGAAATTGCTTATCAGCTCTGCTTGTTAWCTGGGATAAAGGCAAGAGGAAAAATAGTGGAGACTGACGATCAAGACAAGGCACACATTTCCCAATAAAGGCACCTTCTAAAGAGAGGTTCCTTTAATAAGTTCGTTTAATTTTTTTCTTAATGCTTGTTCTAACTTTTTTAAAAAGCTTTTCTCTCACTGATTTCTACAGCTTACAAAACCCAAACCAAACAAAAACCAGACAAAAACAAACCACAGCTTTCCCAAACTCTGTGCAACCCACAGCAACATCATTGGCAACTCCTCATTCATTCAGTGACATAAATTGGGTCAAACATAGATGTTTTCCAAGCAACTATCTACAGATAGTTCCTGTAAGCACCACCTTTCATGAGACTGCTCAGAGCAGAAATTTGTTACTGAAATGGATCCACAGGGCTGTGATCCTGATACTCGGGTAGTCGGGGCGCGGGTGTACTGTTCCTTCCCACAGACCTACCTGGTACCGGGCGGCGACACCCAACGAGAGATAACCTGGGTGGATTCAGAGCCAATTCTTCACCTTCAGGTTGCACACTGCTTTCTTTGCTTTTCAAGGACTGAGTTGATTCTCTGTATTAGATTATCCTGTTCGTGTTTTCTGCTCACATACATATAGCACTGTCATCTCCCAAACCAGGCAGGTCAGGGATGCTGGAGGAACCAGCTCCCACGGCCAATCCCTTCCTGCCTTCCCTTGCCTTCTTGCAAGACTGTGAAATGTCTTTTCTCTCAGCTTCATCTGTTATCCATCCCGTCTCTTCCAGCACCTGTACTGCTTTTCCCGATTTCTATTGCTCGCTGGCACATTCTTTTCCATGACTTCCTGTCAACACCCCTAGCAACCTTGAAAGTTTCAATTTTTTAATTCTCTACCTATCGAAACTACTAAAACAAGACTCTACAGAGTGACTGACCTTGTCATACGGGTCTGAAAAAAGATTTTTTTTTTTAATAGTATTATTACTGATTCAGCTAATGGGAGACAGACCAAATATGCTTCTCTTTTTATAGGGACTGAAATAATTTAAATGCATGATGTAATTGTCCATCCTTTTTCTGTGCAAATAAGAAACCTGCATTCAAGCAACTCCATATTCAGCTCTTTTTCCATCTGGAAAGATGGAAAAAATCAGAATATCCATTCACTCTCTGAAGAGGAAGCAACCAGTCTTTACACAACATAAACTAGTTTATCCAGATCTAATATTTTATATTTAACATAGAAGCTGATCCAAGATCTTGGCTTCATACAGATGAAAAGCAGGCTGCTCGTATATTAGTGAGCCAATCCTACTTAACTACAACAAGGATTGTGTACATGGAAACTATTTCTATATGAACAAAATTAAGAAAAATAAAAAACTGAAAAGTCTGAATGCAGTCATCAGCTGAACCTTTCTTCAAATGGACACTATATCGAGGTACCAAAATCATGGAAAAGCATCATACACAAGGCCTCAGAAGTTATTGAGGTGAGGCTGCACAGGTTCACATAACCAGAAATATCAAGGTGTCTTCCTCCAGTATCCCCCTCTCTCATGATGCCGGCTTCTGCCATTACAGATTTTTCTTTGCCAGACACCATACTGTTTTGGAAACTAATCTCTTTTCCCCTTAAACTTTTTCTTGTCCTGGACACACAATTCTCCCCTGTCCCTGTGACTGTAACAGCAGAAAGCAGTTGATAACTGTGTACCATCCTTCTCCAGTCCCAGGCTGTACTGACCACTGATCGCTCTGGCTTAGAGAAGCCTAATGGGCAATTAGAAAACAGAAACTAAATAACTTGGGTGGTCATTCAGGAAACTTGTTATTTTCTGTAAGAAAACTACCACCACGCAAGTATCACAGGTCTCAGAGTGAAATCAAAGTAGTACCTGCTTCTTTCTAGGGCTATTTATCCAAAAAATAGCTTTGGTGATGTAAACAGAAGGTGTGACTTTGAAGAACACATAGATATCCATGGTAGAAGTTGGGAACCTAATTGTCATGATCACTGAGTACTACTGAAGTTCTTATGTGGTCTAAGTGTATAAACAAATAGTACCATGACCATATTCAAGAGCAATAGCAACAAGGGASACCAGATGTCTTTGTTCCAGCCCATCTAAGAGGAAGCTACTGAGCACTGAGATAGGACTTTGTTGTGCCTGTCTCTCAGTTGACAACTTTAATGTTAGATGAAATTGTTTCACTGCAAAAACCCACTGTCTTAGTACCCCTAACAGAGGACCAACTTCAACCACAAAGCCTGCTAGACTGGGTACAGACAGATCAGTACCTTTGATGAGCAGCTCACCTGGATTTTCCATTTTGTTAAAAAAAATCAACAGAATTAATTTTAGAATCATTTATCAGAAGCAACCCAGGTAGGTCTGGGCTTTAGGCACACAAATGATGGAATATTTTCACCTGGCAGTTCCCTGGAAGAGACCAATGAAGTGAAAATTTCCCAAAGTTACTAGAGCAGTTCTTTAAGAGAACCTGGGGGGAAAAAAAACCACACACACGTGTGTGTATATATGTGTGTGTGTATATATACACACACACAGGTGGGAAGAGATTGATTTGCCTTCCAACCTGAATTATGCTATGATCCAAAGTCTCAAAGGCAAGATGATGATCGCTCCTTACAAAACAATGTTTCAGACTGTACCATTTGCCCTCTCAGAGGGACAGGAATGGGACACTCATCCAGAGTGGTAGCAGAGATCACATCTCTCCAGCAAGAAGGAGGAGCATGCCAAATCCCCAAAAGCAATAAAACCCCCTCGTTACCCAAACATCTGTATCATGCTAGGGTCACCAGGAGCAGAAGCGAGGGATTGTCTCAGCCAGGACCAGCCACAGAGACAGTGATGGAGGCTGTGAGATCCTGCTTGCCCTCTACAGCCCCGTGGTGGGTTTCTGCATCCTCCTCCGCAGTCCCACGCACAGAGCGAGTACCGCCGCAGGTGACTTCACCAAGTTGCTTTGCTTTATTCATGTTTACACATTCAGGTATGCCTACACATATGCTGACACACAGCCACATATTTCTGATATTTTCATTTGTTGCAACATTGCATACACGGTAAATACATCCGTCCTGCTGCAGTAAATCATCATTTTACAATGAATATATACCTAGATTATTACTGTAATGCTGATGTATTGAACCATTAGTATAAAAAAGCAAGCAGGTGATAAAAATGATGCAAAGACTCCCATAAAGTAAGAAACAAAACCCAAACTACTGTAGCAAGCATTAGCACTGAGATAAGTAAATTAGCGATTATTCTGGAGATAAATTAGTGGGTAGATAGGAGTACGTAAAGTATATGTTGCTGCTTGTCTCTTTTTCAGTTGGGAACTGTGAGCTGCATCTTCCAAAATCTATGTAGCATCAGTGCAATAATATGGATGGATATTTAAGACTAGGCTATGACCATGACTCTAAGGCAATTGCCTTCCATAGAAGTCAGCACACCAGCAAACTTCATCCTTATTAACTTTGCTGCTTTTATACATTGCACTAATTAAAAACCCTACCATAAAAGTTGCTCTCAGATACTTTACATAGAGTAAATATGCTGTGGGAATCCAGTATAACTGCAAATTTGCCTCTAACTAGAAAACAGTCAGTGACCCTGAAGAGATCAATTTTTAGGCAGCAATACAAGGTATCCATGGAACAGAGAGATTAAYTCTTCTCAGCATTTCAAGACTCCCAGTGAAATTAAATCTTCAGAGAAAACGTATATCCAGAGTGGCTTTGGAATCCAGACCTAATATATGGAGAAACTTTCAAAGCAGGTCATTTATTTGACATAATTGTGCGAACATCCCTTTAAGCTGTGCGAACTAGAAAGATCATTTCAAAATATTAACTTATTTCTTGCTATCAACAACAATGCAATTAATTCCCCTCAATAAAGATTGTTTTTGCAAAAGAGCAATAAGGTGCCTCTGCAGGGGGCATCATTATCATTAAATAATCACACCCCAGGAGACGCGAGGCACTCTGCTGCACCATGTACATTTTAGCACTCCAGAGTATGATTAGTTTGTGTTAACCACACCCCAGCATAGCTAATTGGGAAAAGAGTCTATAAACTGAGGAGATTTCTGTATTTATTATATTTTTGGAATTGACAGTGAAACGGGGAAGTTTCTCACCAGTCCCACAGAAAAGGTGGCCAGGCCTGACCCAGCCAGGCAACATCTTCCTAYGGCTGCAATCGAGGCAGCAGGAGCCCATAACGCCAACTTGCCGTAGTAATGCATGTTAATATCTGCATCCTCAAAAAATTATGTGAGCGAATCCCCATGCATAACAAGGAGTTATGGCTTTGGGATGCTATGTTTTTCTATAAAAACCAAACCAGGCCCAGCTGTCCTGCGCATATACGCAGGAAAACAGACACAACATTTTAACRGAATTGTTGCTTCTGATCTGCTGGATGTTTTATGTCACTTTGGACAGTCTGCTGTGATATATGGCAAACTTTTGAAAATGGATGGATTTAAAAAAAATATATACTTTCAGAACATAAATAATTGCTTTGCATGGTGCCGTAGTTGTCTTGAGGACTTGGTGGTTGGTTTTTCCTGTTTAAAGAGTAGTCTTTACCACAGAACGCATCCTGGAAATTAGATACTCCTATTGTGAATGGAAGTTATGATGATTATACTCTAGATCTGTCTATTTTCCCTTACTGAAAAGATCATGGAAGAAAATTATGGAAGAATCATGGTTTGCACACAGTTTGATTGTGAATAAAGCAGGAACCAGCTCATCATTTTGGAGACGAAATGCAAGCCTGCTTTGACAGCCACAGGCATGACTTCAAAGACAACCACATAGGCACAGGATCAGCACTGTACGTCTAAAACCATGTGCGAGGGTAAAGGAGCTCAATATCTATCCCAGGGTGAGTCAAGCCTCATTGCTGGAGATGTACCAGCCCTTTTCTGGGATACTACATGCCCCCCATTGCTTTCTGCAGATGTAAGGGAAGGGGGGCTGCAAGGGAATGGTACCTCTTTAAAGAGATGGTGGGGACACCATGGACATATCCCCCTTGGGTGCTGAAGGCAGACGTCAGGGACAAGGCCACATGACCAGTGACAAAGACGACACCATAGTCACTTGAAGACTGTGAGAAACCGTGACCACAGAAGTCCCTACCGCATGCAAGCCCTCCAAGGGTAGGGTATGACTGCTAGACCTGCGTGGAGCAGACTAGTGAGCAGTACTAGCTGCTTGTATTATTAGCTTGGACTATCTCTATATTCAGTGCTGTCATCCATTTCTTCCCATCAGTTTAAAGAAGAGACTGAAAATTTTCTGCAGGAYGTATAGGTTAGATGCACCAAGTCTTACTAAAGTGCCCTTGTTCCTCCTCAGCAGCCAAGAATTTCACTGGGTGTGGGGATGTCATTAAAGCTGAATTAGCAAAGCTTCTCCCATTTACTGATCAGACCAAGTTGAACAATGGCTGTTCAAGAGAATAAAACAAAAAAGAGAAAGGAATTAGAGATACAGGAATTCAAATGAAGCAAACAATACCATATGCATGAGCAAGCAATATACTTTTTGTTCACACAGGTTATTTTATAATCAATATTTAAAGTAATTTTATCAGTAAGYGTAACTGATACTTCATGACTATGTATGTGTAGCTGGTAAGCTATAGATTTATAAATATCAGGGTTATCATGACTTCAGCGTAGCAAGGCACAGCCATTTTAAAATTGAAATTGTCAGATTTTATCAGTTATCTCCTTCCACAGGATAATGTAACTTTACAATTACTTAGCTCATAAAGAACTAATTTCATTCAGCTTCCAATAAATATTTTCAAAATAGGAGTCTATGGCAAGATTTCTTGAGTGGTCGAATCATGAACAATAATGGCCATACAGACTTTGAAGGAAAGTCTTGATAATGAGATTAATACCTGCAGGCTTCCCACACAAAGATTTAGTTTTATAAGCAATTAATAATAACCTCTTTTCTCTATTTTTCATGTATTACAAAAGAAAATAAGTTATTGATTTCAACTGCAAAAATAACTATTTGCATAACATTGTTGATTGTATGTTCTACTAGCACAATCAGAATTAATTGGAGCAAAATATTTTATTATTTTTAAATGGGTAAAGATTTTATATATATTAGCATTTGTATCTGATTAGAACAGTCTGTTTACCAGCACTATTAGGAGCACAGATCAGATTACCATATTCAATCCATGCTATGGCATAAAGTCTTCCTGTTGGCACCTCTGCACTGACTTGTGGGTAGACCTTTGAAAGCTTTCCTAAACTTTAAACACAATGAGTATTAGCAACTATCATTCAGCTCTTATTACGTTCTAAATTTCATGTTCCTAATTAAATATTACGAGTGAACCACCAGTCATTATGATCTATGGGAATTTTGCTACTTATTTCCATTTAATTTACCTGATAAACCCCTCCGTTCTTCCCTCCACGGTTGTATGTGGGAGGAAGCTCACCCYGCAGAAGGTCAGTCAGAGCATCTAAGTTTAGTCTACATAAATAGCTGATGGAGGAAGATCACCTGCCTTTAGGTGGTGCTTCTACTCTCAAGAGGGAAGCCAGTCAGATGCCTGCAAGTTAGTCAACCTGGACACGCTCTTCACCTGCAATAGGATAAAGCTGGAATTCTGTGATGAAATAAAATAATTCACACCATACTTCATCTTTCTCAATTCAGTACGTTTCTACACAGATCACATTTGCTATGAAACCAAATATAAACCTTATTTTATCTTTAAATTGTATGCATGATTATCTTAAATTACCTGTTTTGTGAGAACAGCTTTTCTGTGATTATAATGGTTTCAAATGTAAAACTAAGGCAAGCTAGTGATACCACTTTTAAGTTGATGAACTAGTCATGCAATGTACTGCACTCATTTAAACATTTATATTCATACTCAGGCCCTCAGTCTGAGTAAACACCAAATCCTTTCTGGTTCCCAGACTGAAAGACTTTTTYCCATAGCTTATTTTCTAAATGAATTCATCATGAACCAAATGACTGATATCACACTGAGCGAGAGCTTTGGTAGCGTCTACGCTCATCTGATGTTTCACTCCAACCACCAGACAGTACGCATGCTTTGCTGGGCCAGGTGTCCCCAAGAAACGCAAGCCATCTTCTGCTCAAAACAGCAGCAGCAGCAGATTGCTGTAGTTGGGAGATTGGGGGAATACTAGTATATTGAAGTATATCTCTAGCATACTAGAGATGAAGAAATGGATCACTCCATGTGCATGGTAAGAAGTCACAGATTCTGAGAAATGATGTTTTAAAAACCAAGCTGTTGCCAGGACCAGACTCTGGTCCCCTGAGATTTGGTGTTTCACGGTTGGCAGTGAGCTCCAGCAGCAGCAGCACTTCCACAATCTCTATTCTCTACCYCTTCTCTATGACTTATTATTTTCAAGGACACTAACTACCTTATTTTGGACCCAGCCCTCCCCTGCTGAATTTGGTTGGAATTGGCTTCTTGAATTAAAAGCTTCCAGGGAAGATGGCCAGGGACACAGACACGTGGTTGCATCAACCCTTGCTTTCCACAGCACACGCTCACCTTACACTTCCCAGCTCAGTCATCATCAGAATATTTGGGTTTGGTTTTTGTCTGGCTGGGTTATGCACAAATTTTGGACTGTCACCAACTCAGGAGAGGGCTCTCACCTGATCCGTTTTCTCATGTTTGCTTTCCCTGAACAACTACCAGCCGAAATAGATGCAATCAGAGAATTAACCAGAGAATTTCCAAATCTCCCCACAGCAATTAACATAAAAATAAGGAAAAGGAGTGGTACTGAGAGAGAGAACGTGTGTGTGTGTGTTTGGGGAGATTCACGGACATTAGGTTTTAAAGATAAGCACTATTTAGGACTATTTGGTACCCCAGTATTTTAATGGTTCAACTTACTAATACGAAAAAGCATTTTAAACTCKAATAACTATAGCAGGTTCTTGAATTTCAGCTGATTTGAATATTTGAAATCCCTGATAGGCTGGCTAGTCATCCAACATGAATAGAAACAAAATAAAATGACATGGGACCAGTACCTGCACAGATTAACTACAGGCACAGAAAGCACAGAGGGGAAAAAGCAGTAAGAAATCAAAGGAAAATTCTAAATACCTAATAAATCTGAGAATTTCATAAACATTCCACACGGAGGAAAGAAACAAAATATGGCAACTAAATTATGCGTTCAGAATCGTATGCTTAACTGGGATACTTCACACTTGGATTTTGGTGAATGCCGCTTTTAATTCCATTGCAGATGTTCGTATTCATAACACGGACTATGCCCAAATTTAGCCAATATCAAACTGCTTTTATATGTACACTACAAATATTAAATGCCTACAAAAGAGGCCAGAATTAAAAAGTAGAGAATGGAAACTGGACTGTGAAAGAGGAAGAGGAAAATAGATGAAAATCATTTTTAGAAACAACAGTTCTTGGAAAAATCACTATTAGCGAATTATCAGTTGCTTCTTCAAAGAATAAGACTTTTAATCAATATGCAAAAAAAATAATCAATTGCATCTCATTTTTATCCTTCTTTCTTTTGCCCTCATATTTTATGTACAGTAACTCACATTTCTCAGCCCACTGTGTAGCTATGAACTGAAATCAAACATTCAGACAGTAAATGAAGCTGCAGTTTGTATTTATAATGCTCCTATAACTATGTGTATATATATATTATACAATCTCAATCTCTGTTAAAAAAAAGAGGCAGTTCAATAGAAAGAGATCATTTTATTAAAAAATCATGAATGCAACTGCACTCATTCAACCTTAGAAATGTTTTGATGGCTTTTCAGCACTGCAATATATTTAGATGGGAATATGTCATTAATATAAACAGCAGAATAGAAACTATTAAACTAACACAATTTAAAACTGAGCAAACCTGAGTATTTGATTAAAGTTTTTGTACATTCTATACACTTGAACAGGTAACATAGAAGCATAATATTTTTGTTGATTTTTAATTTGTTAGAAGTATTACACTTGAAAAGCTAAATTTTCAGTAGTTTGTATTTAGAAATTAGAAATCTGGTCCTGTAGGAGCTTCTTTAGTCTGATTTTCCTAGCTATATTCTGAATTTCAAGAGAAGTCTAAGACAAAAAGCAGTAACAAAGCACACTGTAGGAACCATCTCCTTTGTTACAAAGCAACACTAAATGTGCTGAGTTTTAGTCTGTGTATGTTTGGTAACTTTCAGTGATAAACACAAAATCCAATTCCATATATATTTAATGGATACAAAATTTTCTAGAAGATTTGCAAATAAAACACTATGGTTACAAAGGTCAGGCATTAATATGTAGTCCAGTCTTTAATGGATGTGTTTATTTTTCTAGACTGAATAATTAGCCAAGCATTTTTTCCCCAGAATAACATTGCATTACACAAATGCAGGAATTGCTTACTAAAAACAATTTAAATTATACCTCGTATGCAGTACGTGCAATAACTGTGCTCCTATCTCTAGGATATTAGGGGTAAATTTTTAAAGCAGTGCACAGAACATAATCTTGTTATTTGCTAACTGGATTTGTGTGCTTAAGACTCACACACTGCTTTGAAAAATTACCCCTTCAGAAGATTGACCTGGGCGAGGAACGGGAGTTTTAAACCTGGATTGAAACCGAAGTTGTAACCTAGCTTGGCAGCAAAGGCTGGCTTAGCAAAATGACTTACTGTAGTAATACTACCGTCTGAATGGCCAAATTAAAGAAACTAATTCTTATTCTAATCACAGCCAGTGGAATTCTGATATGCTGACACCCAAAATTATGGCTCTGTCATTAGAAAGAGAATGAGTGGGAATGTTTTGAAATTTTTTCTGTAAATTATGAAAGAGACGGTGCCTAAATGACAAGATATGACATTTTTGTTTTTTGATTATACAGTTAAAAGTTTTTAGTACTAGGCTTAATTTCAAGGGTGAATTGCATCAAAGTGGATCTAATCCAAATGAAATACCTTTAAGATTCTTACTTCTTYAACTATTAGAGATCTATCATGTCTACTGCATGAAGCCTCATTTTCATGGTAGAACAGATGGGCAAAATTGTCATTAACAGAAACTGACAACTCTAAAACTGAAATATAGATTTAGAAAGGAATCTAATGAATTAAATCAATGTTATTGCAATGAAAGCCAAAGAAATTAATAGTGATTTGTAAAGTTACCCTGTATTTTAACCTCAGTATATTTTAGTCAGTGAGATTTTAACATTCACAATACCTTTCCAGATTCATCGTTAATGTCTTACTGCGTAATACACTCTTGTCTTAATATATCATCCGCTCTTAGGAGAGTTGAGGACTTTGGGCTCTGTTCAACCAGACCAGTCTGCAAGATGCCGAGAAAGACGACAACCCCAATTTAGTTTCCTTTCCCCCTGTCTTGCAGCACAGAGGCAGTGGCACTATGGTGTTTCATGCATTTCTAATCAAAATKACTTGTAAAGATGGAGAGGCTCAAAACTCACTTCAAGACTCAGTTTTCGGTAAGCTTCTTTAAAGTATGTGTGTCATTTATTTTTAGTCCTCTAGCTCCAAAATAAAATATTTTCCAGCTAATATGTCTTGATAGATATGGTTTGTTACATTYGCATACCTAATATAGCAGTTAAGATTCTTGTATAGCACATACAAGAATGAGGACAAAGTACCTTCACAATGTCCAAGGACACTTYGTTGTGACACTGTGGAAGCTGGAAGGCAATGTTTCAGATGGATATACATTAATTACCATAGCCATAAGTCTCAGCCCAAGTTTCCAGGGCAGAAGCAGCACACTCAAAAGTCTTCCCAGGCTAAATGGCTGCAAACTCTACAAGCTAAGTCAGAACTGCTCTCCCCATGCTCATAAAGCTTCACAGCTCCTGGTTTAGGCACCTTTCTACAAGATAACTGTTTTCCCTTTGACCCTTTTTGTTTCTCAAAAAAGAAGGGCTGTTTAAAGCTTTTTTTCCTTGCAGACTACCAAAAATTAGCAATTTTTATATACAGCCCCCTTTACTTTTGCATGTATAGGTAGGTAGCTGCATTTTTTTTTAAGTAGTGCCAATGTTTATTCATATTGCGAGGCTAGAAGTAAAATAAGCAAAACATACTTATAAAGTAAACTGCACAGCTGAAAGCAAATGCCAGAAATGGGTGCTGACAACTCTCACCCATCAGCCTGATAGAGAATTCAACAAGAGAAATGAGACTTGTGTCACTGGTGATATTAAAATGGATCTAACAAAAAGAAAAGAACAGTGCGTGCTTGCCTTTTTCAGTAACAGGAAGGTTTCAGAAGGGGAAGATACGCAATATTTGAGCTGAATCCTTTAGAACCAATTATCTGCCATTTTTAGCTGTATTTCAAGCCACAACATTATAAAACTGTAGCTTTGCATGTCATGTTTCAGCAACTGCTGTTTATAATGTCATGCAAGACCAATAACATATTTGATTGTACAGAAGTATTTATTCAATTGTCTATTTTACCTAGTAAAATGTTGACTCTATGTTTTCTCCTAACTGGTTTATATCACCTCCCAGSCCTCACTTTCTTAGCATCTCTTGACTCCCCTTCTTTTGTAAACCCAGCAGTCTTACTGTGTCTTGCTTTTCACCCTCCTTTGCTAGTGAGCAAAACCCAAGCAGAACTTAGAAGGGTTGTGCAGATTGCAGTGCGCTGGTCAGCGTGGGGATGACAGCAGGTARAGAGAGCACTCTCCTCCCTTCACCCCGACATTGACCCTTGAGTCCCAGAAAGCAAAATATGTCCTCTTAGTTTCTATTGAGATCCTTAAAGAATCTCAAAATATAGTCATGATACTGGGTCTGGAATTTGCTTAAGGACATAGTCTTAGGATCTTGTCCGACACGACTGAACAGTCATCAGCTGACTGACAACTCGCTCGCCATGCACGCATGCAAAAGAGGAAATAAACATCAACTGTTTTGAAAAATAAGATCAGTGGAAGAGAAAGAATCAGAAAATTATTTCTGAAGCTCAGAGACTTAATAATGAAGTCAGTGTTCAAAAGATACTTAAAGAGCATTACAGACAGAGTAAGGGTTTAAAGCGCTATTTTTAGTAATGTTCAATAAAACATGCATCTGCTATATGTTTTTGATTTTATGAGGAAGCTTTTTCTTCGTGACACTACAGCGGGTTGTCAAACTTCAGTCTAGTACAAATCATTTGATTGAAAAGTGCGACAGAGACATAAACAACAGGATCCCACCTCTAGAAACCTCTTTTTGTTTCAAAAAATTCCATTTGGATTCAGAGGCTGAGGATCAAGCCAAGTAAAAATACAGTGTTCCATTGAAATGGAGATGTTTTATTAAGAGCAATCTCTTGCCAGCAATATCCGTTATTCTCCCCMCATGCAGCAAACTTGCCCATACATTTTTTAAATGCAACTAACCTTTGTTTATTAAACAAATCAATCTAAAATAGAAAGTGTGATTTTAATTGCAGTTTTGCATTTAACAAGGCAGCGCGAAGATCTGGCTGGGAATTTACCAGGCGCCTTCCCGAGGGCTAAACCCCTCAGACCCTGCCAGGCTCCCCAAGTTTTCCCCCTCTGCCCGTGCCGGCAGAGCACCACAGTCAGTTTTTAGGTATTCAGCACACCCTTCACCTTGACTCACTCGCTCATGCATTTGCTACCCCCTATTTACATACATTACGCCCGCGCCGCGGTCCCAGCCATATCTATTTCCACGGGCTTTAAGTCTTGTTCATCTTGGGGGCAAGCACCCCGCTCCCACAGCGGGTGGGGGCACCCCACGCCCCCGCGCCGGGGCGGGAGAGCCGGGGAAGGGCGTTCGATCCTTGCGGCAGGGCTCAGTTCAGCACGGTGCGCCACAGCAACTGCCTCCCACAAAATGTATGCGAGGCGGTGATCTATTTTACTCCGTATGATTAGTGCTAGACTAACTGTTCAAAGGGAAGCCAGTGCTACTTCACTAATTTAGTCACATACAATATTAGATCTTTGAAATATGCCTTATGTACAGCCTGCATTACCTTTTACAGACAAATACAAAAACATGGTCAACATTTGCAGTAAAATTATCATAGAAATGCCATCTGAAACCTTATTTCCTTTTACAATGTGCATTTCACAAATAACTTGTATTAAAATTATGTTTTACAGGGCAGAAATAGAAAACAAATACTCCTAGTAATTTAAACAGGCATTTGCATAACATGACTAAAAACATGTTAGCGTTCTGCAGCTGGAAGAGTGAGGTAAAAATACAGATACAGTGATTTTAACGCTGAATGTAAAAATGCCTTTTAGCTGTCATAATTAGTGAATTAAAGTGTACTTTCATCAAAACCATTCTAACTAAGATTACTATTATTGTTCTTAGGTACTGCTTCCTGCTTGTTAAATAGCATAATATTAGTAACAGGTAAATCACAGATCTCCAGAAAATCTCTTCACTGAAGCATCACCCAAAAATATTACCTTATTCAAGCCTTCRCCTTACAAAAAACACTTCCTATAATGACAAATTGTTATTTACAAAGCTCCACTGTTGCTCAAAGTGTTTTAAGATTAATTATGCCTTGTGTTTAAAAATCGGATTAACCCGTGACGCTGGGGAGTTTACAGGAGCACACAGAGCAAAGCGGTGCCCAACCCAGCATCTTTGGGGACCCGGGAGCGCTGGGGGTGGGTGCCGGCCAGGAAGCTGCTCTTGGCACACAGGGTGACACAAAGGAAGGTGTCATTTATGACTGGCATGAAATTATAAGTAATTAGGGAAAGATTTGCTACAAGAATAACAGAGGAAATTGAGGCAGATGCATGGGGGCTGCAAGGGCAACTGGGAGCAAGTGCCACTGGAGGAGGGAAGGAAGAAGTGATGGTCACTCCCCGGGAGCTGAAATAAGATTATCGATGTACTTTGGAGAGGCCACATCAGATCCCAACTTAGACGAGATTGGATTAGATATTTTAAGCCTTCTGGCACAAAAGCCTTATATGGAGGACTTCTCTGACAGTCTATAGGAACTTGCAGTCTCATTTTAAAAAATTGTGCTATTCTCTACAACACAGAGATTCTTAAATATTTAAAAGCCTTCTCCATTGGTTGTTCATCAGATTGATTATGATGCATATTTCAGCAGTTTTTTTTAAAAATGCTCATCAGAGGATCAAGAAATGAGGTGCTCTGTGTGCTCTACATTGATTCACACTATTTCATTTTAATTCCAAAATACTGAATTCAGAAAACTGCCAAGAAAACAAAGCAGGAAATGTTTGTGTTTTGCTGTATGTTGCATATGCTCTATGGTAACCAAGAACACAAAAGAAATAGATGATGCCGCATTCCTCAGCCTATCACTCACTAGCTAGCAAGCAGGGGAATAAAAACCAGTAGCACTAAAACTTCCCCAGAGTACCTGCATGTTTCTTCTTCTAACTTGATGAATAAAAAACCTCCGTGTTTCAGGTGCCACTTGCCTTGTTTGAGCTTTCCTATTCAAATGAAATTTAAGTATAATTTCATCACCAAAAAAATAAAGCCATGCATATCTCCTGAAAACCAGCCTCAAACTAGACCAGAAAGTTTTATAAACCTTTGTGAAGGTCTTGGGTTAAAAAGGTCAGTTTGCCTTTGCCTCTACCTTTGTGAGAAAACTTCAGAATCAGGCAATTTTGTTTAGTTTGTGCCTTCCAGGATTGGTCAAATGTCTCTGACATTCATGTCACCTTTGAGGCACTGGTTTCCTCCTATGTTATTTTCCCTTCTAAACTACCTTCACAAACCATGGTACCAGTAATTGGATGAGTTTATTAGTGATATCTTGGTGATTAAGAGGAAGAGAAACGTATTCTTGACACTGTACATTCTCAAAGACAGTATCATCAAAACCAAGCATCATCCCTCAATCCAGAAACTGCCTTTAGGTTATTGAGATCTATTTGGCTGGAATGCAACTCTTTACAAAAGTCAGTGTAGTTTCTTCCCTAGGGCTTTCTTATCCTTCCTCCCACCCAATGTAAACCATTATGCGGGCAAAGGCTTCTAGGGATTTTCCACCCCACCATGTTTGAAAATAGATATTAATGCACCATAATGGTTCTAATTCTGTTTTTATTCTAACTGAAGTCCACGGAACAAAAGCAGGCTGATTTAATTCCATTAATATTAAAGGTGGGTAGACAATGGTACCTTTCTTGTGTCAACAGTCTTGAGGCTAACCAAGAATGCTTATGTTTGAGGTTACACTACAAAAAAGTTAAAGCTGATTTCTGTTCAATGAAACCRTTGCAGGTCTATCAATGATGAAAGCTACTATGTGAATAGTGACTTTTTTTCTACTCAGCCCATTATCTAAAATGGTTAGCTGTGTCTGTGCTTTTAGTGGACTCCAGCACAGATGCTTTGGGAATAAAGATTCTTCTAGGAAAGCTATGAGAGGTGACCATACGTATTAATATGCACTACTAAAAAAAAAAAAMCACACACAAAAAACCAAACACTTTTGGAAAGAGCTAATTCTCAGCCGAAGAATAATTGCAATGGAAAACCAAAGGTGAGTATCCTAGACAAGTTGTTTTCTTTCCTCTCCAGTGCATTTTAAGGACAGATAAAGGGTATTCTACATCAGAAATACTTCAGAAACAAAAAAAAGGCCTCAAAAATAGCCCCAGGAAGACAAAATTAGCTTTCCAGTAGTATATGTCAGTTTTATGCCCCACATCTAAGCAGTTCAAATGAACTTGCACTCAGATGTTATTAGATATTGGTGCCATGACATTTATATTTCCAAGTATGCAAGGGACACGTGCACACTAGCAGAAGCACCAGGTCTAGAGGCCACTATTATATTCCTATTTATTTCCCCAGTTACAGAAGGCTACAAATGCATGCTATTGATTGTTATTTGTCTCACATCGCAGACATTCAGCCCTAGAATTTTTATCTTTCATTTGTAATTTTTCTATTTTAATATTCTCTGTCACTGAGAGTGCTGCCAGTCTGATTATTCCTAGCTTGCATCCTCTCACTCGAAACAGTCTCTACCTAAACCTATTTGGTTCAAAACATTAGTGACCAAAATTTCACCCAGAACTTGAGAAATGAAAAGTGGAAAGACCAACTAGAGTGAAGAATTTAGAAGCCACAGAAGTCTGTCTCCAAGCAATAACCCCCTTTGCTGTTTGCACCTCCCAGCCCACAAGAAATTAAGTGGGCAAAGTCAAAACAGAGACCCCACTCATCTCTCCTTCATGTTTGCAACACCAATTGCAGCTCTGAATTGATAAACCATTATTGATGTTAGAGATCAATGAGATTAAGCATGCGCTTAACTTTAATCACGTAAATAAGTCCATTTCTGAATCTGGGCAGCATTATTCATCACTGGGCAGAACTGAGCTCTTTCTGGATAATTAACACTTCATTTGCTTTGCCATGGTCAGTGGTTCTCACATATGGTATGAAGAATTATATATATTAAGGGCTAAGTTGAGAATCTAGAGTCAAGTATATTCTTATCTGGCAAAATTTATCATATCGGGAACAGTCTGAGATTATTGGCATTGTTCAGTCTTTGCTTTGCTATTGAGGCAGGATGCAAGTCTACAAAGAGTCAAGTAGGAGAATGAAATCTGATCAGAGGACCTGCATGAATTAATATTTGTGTAATTAACCAAGCTGTATGAATTCCACTGTTGGATTCAGTTTTCCTTCCCATTAACATTCTTTTATACTTTCTGTATAAAAGTCTTGAATTGAACACTGAATAGTTTTTTCTTCCTCTCACAAAAAATACTATAGTTAAAGCTGTTGTGTTCCCAGAATTTAAATCAGGTAGAAATACTCTTGTGCAAAAGATCTGATAATTTTATGAGAGTTTTTTTAAAATCATAAAGTTAAGCATATTTGACACACTAGGATAATTTAATCTAAATTTCTAATTATTCAAATACAGACTAAATGCTGCTTTACTATTTAGTATATCTTCATTAATTATCAGTGTTGAGGAATGCATTTTAAGAAGTTCAGGAAGTTCTGAAGGCACTTTTTTAGTGATAGAAGAAATCTCTCAAGTTTTTAAGAACATCACCATGATTAAATAAACATTTCATTTTATGCTATAATTTTAACTCAGCTGAGTCGACAAGACATAGCGGTAAAGAAGTCTTCATGGATAAAATTATCCAAGAAGCAAACACAATTAAAGAAAATACAAAACTTGCAAATACTTGTTTTACTCCAATTGCTTAGAAATCAACTGCTACAGGACATAAATATCTGAATTGATTTTCAATGCTAGACACCACAATTCTGAAAGGGAAAATGATTTTTTTTTTTTAATTGACAAACTTCATTACAAGTCTGCATGCATTTTGATCCCACTGAAGCAAACTTTAATATCCTGTACTGTGGAACACAACGCCCTGTTCGTCTCCTGACCCATTTCTGTATTACTCCTGGAAACGGGACTGTATGATCGTTTCAAGAGCTATGTTTCACTTGTGGATTAAAATAAGAGAAATAAGTTGCCATTCACAAGAACAGCCACATTGGTACAAGCACCTTGATCACATAGTGTTAGCACCCTGTAGCTTTGGGTGTTTAAAGGAAATGATCGGTGAGCAGGCCACACCCTGGAAATATTTCTACACATTAAAATATGGTCTTCTTCCTGAAACAACTTGAGTTGAGAGCTTGGAGTTCTCAACTCTCTGGCCACAAAAATACCTTCTTTATTAGAAATAAATTAATAAAAAGTTGACTTTGCACTACTGATGTTGCCAGGAAGCTCTTACAAAACACAAGTATCAAAGAACAAAAAACCTAGCCTTCAATAGTGCATAAACTGTTTGGGAGCAAAGCCTTAGTCTGGAGTCAATCATGGCTTTAATGGCTCACATTTGCACTGATTTGCAGTTGAGAAATAGGAGACTTCACTGAGCACATTGCACAAGMAGCTGATTTCCAGCCTAGCGATGTTCATGGAGCCAGTGAAATGGGAATGTGAAAATGCACACTAATGCAACAGGGGAAATAAAATAGCAAAATACACCGCAAGTACATTGACTAAATGTAGGTGCGTAGGACTTTGTCAATTGTGTGCACATGCCAACATGCTCTTGCTAYGACACATCCATAGACAATCCATCACTCAACAGAATGTGCCTTGTGTCCCATGAAGGACAACAGGCAGCAGATAAATCTGGTCTAGTCCATATGGTGTGGAAAAAGCCTTTTTCCCCAGACTAAAGACTAACGGCAATTGTCAGAAATCTTAACAGGGTCCAATGTAAAGATAATTTTAAACTTACAGAAATTCTTAAACACTTCATCATGCCTTGTCATGAAGTAATAATCACAGGCAAAAGCTGCATTTACTGTTAGATGGTCTACAGAAAAAAGAAGAAAAAAAAAGACAGAGGAACACTCTTGAATTGGCTTGCATTTCCCAGTGGTCTTGACAGCCTGACAAAGCAGCAGCAGTGCCACTGCCCAATGTTAAATACGATCTACAAAGACTAAAGCACACAGCCCAGAGGCAGAGCCCAGGACAATGTTTGCATTCCCTCTGAGCCGAAGCATTCCACGAACAGGCTTCAGCCTCCCAGGAAAATACACCACAGCACTCAGCAGCTGCCTCTAACCTCTGGTTTTCTTCCAGTCAGAACCTCTCCCTTCTTCCAACTTGTATTGCGGCCAGGGTTTCCCAGCAGCTTTCCCCCTCCTCAGTCAGTGCTGAAACACTTTTCCCTTTTTTCTCTTTTCCTCTTTGCCCTCCTTTTATTCTTTTTCCTGACTTCCTATAAAATGTTCAAATTGTTGCTTAAGAGAGTGTCAATCACCCATGATCTTTAAAGGAGTGTCCTTTTAGGAGATGGTGAGGACTTGTTTGGWAGGAAGGAGGAGCGTTGCCTGAGACAGCAGCTGGGCCATCACGTAGTGTGGATGGGCTCCCCAGGAGTGGTAGGGCTGAACACCAGGAGAAGACAGCAAAGGACCTCACCATGACTTCCCGTGGCCCTCACTCATGTCCAAGATGGGCCACAGAACCCATAGGCAGGTCCGTAAGCTCCTAGAAAAGCCCCAAACCACAGCAGCACTAGCCAAAATGGGACAGGAGCAGGGCTGGCAGCAAGCCCAAATTCCCTCCATGCCTTGGTGGGGCGGGATGACCCATGGCATTGCTGGGCTGAACACGGCTATGATTACTCCCCAGAACTCCATACACACACATGGTGTTTCTGAATATAAATAAATACATACATATAAGAGAAAATTACAGTAAGAAAACACAGTCTGCTAGAGAGATTATATGAACAGAGGAAGCATGCCAAAAGTGGTTGCTGTTTAATTTCAGCATACATAGTGCCTCAGGTACAAACAAAAGTCTCAAGAATCCCATTTAAAGCTCTAATCAAGCTCTTCATTTATTTTCTAATTTGTAGAGCCTGATCCTGCAACATCCAAATGAACAAGAATCAGGAAGAGAAGAGATGCAGGTCCAGGCTGTGGTCCACCTGCAACATGCTCTCAGCACACCACAGACATCTGAGGTAGGACTTCACCCAACCTGCAGCACCACAAAGCATGGAAAGCATCTTCCCAATGAGACTGGTGACATATAGCCACCCCCACAGCAGACCAGGCAGCGGGGCTGTGCTGGCCTCTGGTTTCACACAAAAGCAACTTTACTTCCCTTAGCTGCCTTTTTGCCTCCCTGCCTTTAACCTTTGGGATTGTCTTTAGTGCTCAAATATTTCATTTTATATATATATTATTTATTTATTTTTAATACACTGCCAGAAGCTCAGTCACTGCCAACACAGCAGTCAGCCTCAAGCTCATCCTCACTACTATCCAAAGGAGTAAAGCAGTTTGGATATACATACCTGACACTAGCTGGAAACACGGTAGCTCAGATATCAACATCAAAATGTCTACTGGGCCACCACATTCATAAAACATGGTGAGTTTGTTTACAACCAGTGCAGGACCATCTACTCAAGGTATTGCCATAACATGGGCCACGGCTAACCACCTGCCCAGTTGGCTTTGGCAACCGGGCTCTTGCTTTTTTTGCCCCATTGTTTTCCATCAAGCTGCTTTTAAAGGGCATTAATTGGACAAAATCCAACACACTATCAAAGTGGCCTTCTTAACAAGTGTCTTATACACCACAAAAAGAAATTTCTAGTCCTTTGAAGGACCCCCAATATGCTTCAAATAATTCATCCTCCATTTGTTGTTTAAAGACTTACTTCTTTTAATCACTACTGAAAAAATAAACAAGATCATTATTTTTCATTTTGTATTTTTAAATGGATTCAGATAAAGAATCAAGAGGAAATCTTGTCACTACTTTGTTCTTATGAAAGATCTCAGACTGAAAATACCCAGTGCTCTCTTGTTATTGTCAAACCTACAGCAATTAAGAATGTGGACTTAGGAGATAAATAGAACAGCGATGCTTCACCTCACTGTTCAAATGAGGGTTTCAATAAAGCAATGCTGACTTTTTGCAGCGAAATGATTTTGCTGGCTTTGGACTTTAGGATACCAGCCATCCAGAGAAATCTTTTGACATCAGGATGAGATCTACTATAGGTAGCACTTAATCCTTTAAGACTAAAGGATTAAGCCAGTTGACCAGGATGAGAAATTAGATTYAACACCTGGAAAATTCAAAGCACTTCCAACCTTCTCATTCCAGGGTTACTCTCTTTCATAGTCCAGACAAGAACACTTATACAGAGTTTAGTTTCTACATTGACAGAAAAATAAACAAGTTTATATTGATCTAAAGCAGAAAGCAGAAGACCTGCTGAGGAGATAATACTGAAATATCACAAAATGGACTAATAAACATTTAAAGCAAAGGTGCAGAAGATGGGGGTCTTCATAATTCCATGACAGAGAAATACATGCCCAAAACCAAGGTTAGCATTAATGAAAAAAAAAAAAAAAAGAGAAAGCATGAAATGGGTGTGCTGGATGTGGTGGCCATGTGCAAGACTTGGGAACAGTTGACTATTCTGCTGTGAAATAGCAGACTATCTCTGTTTATTTTGTTGCTAACCTAGTTGTGCCCTATGAAATTCCCTTTCAGATGGCCCACATTCTTTGCTGGCTTGTCTGGACTCGCATGTCAGTCACAAGGACCAATTACAGCAGCTACAGAGACACAGAGTCCATGAGATCTAAAATACATGTCAAATGTAACAGTAAAGAAAAGGAGTCTAAGAGAAGAAAAAATAAACCATTTTTTATCTAGGAAAGAAAATAATATTTGATCCCCAGTATGGCTTTGCTGTGTTCATGCTGTGAAGGTGTGGTTAGCCCTTGCTCTGGGGCGTTATCATCGACATACAAAACATCCTGGCTTCACGTTTGTGGTTCTGGGCAGTCCTCAGATGGGCAAAGTGAGCCAGCTCTGTAATACAGCAGTTACTATTATTGATTTAACTGGTTTGTTTATGCCTATGTTTAATTGGCTATGTTAATAGCATTTTAATCCACATTTCACTTGTATGTGGCTAATAGCGCAACACTTGTGTGGCTGCAGTTACATTTTCTCACCATTGCTATCTGTCATCAAGGACCAGGCCAGCACTGTGATGCTAACTGACAATCCCAAATGTTTTGTTTAATTAGGTATAATTTACACTATACTGTATAATTCCACAGCAATGGCTGATAAATCTTTTATTAAATAGGCAAAACCGTGAAAAACCTTTCATCAAATAGCAAAGATTTCAGTCATCTTTTAACACCAGTATTTAGCATTTCTAAACATTCAAATGTAAGATTAATGAGAACTGAATAAAAAAAAMCTGCTGGTGAAGTTGGAAAATCCCCTTTAAAGTTTATGCCAAGCAGCGTATCACTAGGAGATCAAGCAGCACAATTACCTAAGGTATTCATGCTTAGAAATATTCTCTCCATCACAGTTAAGACCACCTTGTCTCCAGACAAACATTCTGTTGGTCCATCACAAACAAGCATTGGCCCGCAAGATGTTTCCAGAGAATCATGGTCAGCAAGAAACAAGTTCACTGTATGTGCCTTTGGGCGACCCGTCTCCCAACCGATCTGAAGCCCAAGCAACACATAATTCAAACAGAAAATATTTAAGACATTAAACAGGACCTCTCCTAAGGGTCTGCTCCTGCCCAGGCAATGAACTCAACCCACAGAGCCTGGTTGGTTTTGCTCAGTTCCAGATCTGCCCAGAGGGAGAGAGGTTTTGCACAAAGCAAATGCCCCACATGACCCCAGGCAGACCTCGGACCATGTACAGCTCTCCCTGACCTCACAGCCCCACCACAAACAGGAGCAGTTTTACTGCCTAAATGCTGGACACAGTAACTTCTTGGTCCAAAGCTGTTGCCTTCCAACCTTCTGTTTCGGTCTGTCTGACCGCCCTCACCCTCATTTTTCTCCGGCTAGACAATCCTGCCTTCCACTTCCAGTCCTTTAATTTCTTCATCCCTCTTTCACAGTCTCTTTTCTTCCCATTTCACCTTGCTCTCAGATTAATAATTTAAAACAGAAGTCAAAAGGCAAAAAAATCCTAAATTAATTTGGCACCTGTGCTATTTAACTACATCAAATGCCCTGTTTAATTACCTAAATACTATTACTTTGGAAAATTTAAGTCTCTTTCTAATAGAAATTTTGTAGGGAGTAACTTTTCTTTTTTTTTTTTTAACCTTTTTTTTAAGGTTAGAGAGAGAGAGAGAATTTCATAGTAGAAAGGATCCAACCATATATTTTGTGCCAGGAAAATGGCACAGGACTGTGCTACAGCTGCTTCCATGGAATGCACTCTATATAATAATCAAGATCAGAAATATTTCACAAATAGGAAAATCTCAGGCCTCTGTAGGAAACCCAACTGGCAGTCAGGCTTTGCATTCAAGCAGCGCTCGCCAGGCAAGGGTTGAGGGCAGCACGCGGGCGCGGCCGGGCTGCCCCGCTCCTGGGATCGTAGTGGGGCCGGGGCAGCAACGTCCGCTGGGGACGGGGACCATCGCCACCGCGCAGCCGCCCTCCCCTTCCCCAGCAAGAGGTGGGGCACATCCACATTTGAACCTAATGATGGAGTCCCCATCCCCACCTCGCCAGACTCTCAGTCCTCCGTGCGAGGCGGGGTCCACGCGTCCCGAGGCAGCTTTGGAGGGAGCAGCCCTGCCCGCGGCTCCGCGGGGCTCTCCACCGCCTGCCTTACGCCAGCGGGGTAACTTTCACAGCAAACGCATTAGCGAAAGTGTAAAACGTTCCCAGGACAAGGTTTTCTGTGGTGCTTGGAGGTGTCTCCGTACGTTCAGAGGAGTTGCTGGGGAATTTAAAAGGTCAGATTAGGCACAGGAGGGCAGACAGGGTTTTCAAAGTGGTGGTAAAGTAGGGACAGAGGCACAAAAACACTCACTGGCTTTTTGAGAATCATAGGGGAAAAACTAGAAAGAGGCAAGATCGTGACAAATATTAAAAAGAGAGACTTTTCCAATTGCCTGTGAAAGGTGAGAAAGCAGATGAAGATTTTTCGAGAACAAACATAACACACATACGTGCACATACATACCATCATATCTAGATCCTGGAGAGAAGGCAAGCTGCTGCATTGTGTAGAGATTCAAAATGTAGAAAATCAATTGTAAATCACGAGTTCTGGATTCTTTGAGATGAAGTGTAATCTGATTTACAATGTTACAAAAAGAAATTAAAGTTAATTCCAACATGATTGTGGGTATACCGCAATTTAATATAACCATGCTGTGGCCTTTAAATCTCTGCATTGCAATATGCCAACAGTCATTACTTCTTTAAGTTTCATATTTTATTTTAAACTATAAATTGGAAATATCACATAGCTTGTTATTTACATTTCAGAATTCGGATCTTTGCTTAGAAACAGTGCTCTATGCTGTAATAAGATTATTGTGCAACTACCACACAGTTAGGGTAGTTAAAGGCACTCCACTTCACCTCATCATTTTTTCTGCTTAAATATTATGCCACATTCTGATTAATACCAGACCAATAAAATCATCTTAGCAATCTGGTTAGAGTCTTTTGTCTACCCAGATGGCCTGCAATGTTAATGTGTGACAATTTCAACAATGAACTAGGACTGTTTTATGGAACCAACATTTGTTCCACTGCTTTTTCTTCTTAGGCTCAGAATTTTGACACAGATGGTACAAATTACTCAAAAAACAGAAATGTTCATTTAGAAGGCTTAAATATGTGGTTTTACTCAGGCCATCCGAATCTTTTACATTTACAATTCAGTAAATTTACTAACAACCCTGCTGTAATTAAGGTCTATAAAAATCTTCCCTCCTTTCCTGCTTGCTTTTCCCCTTACATATCTACGGCATTTCATTATGCCTCCAATTTATTAATATTTATTCCAGTTCTGAAATGTTTTTAATTTTGGAGGATTTACACTGTTCAATCTTGCATCCGATTCTTCATACCTTTCTAATTATGGGAAACGGGGAAAAAATATTTAATCTGTAACCACATATTAATCCCCCTAGAACCTACACRTTTCTAGATCTTAAAGGAGTAGGAAAAGAAAAGATAGAACGATGTCAGCAGCTTCTGGCCAAACTGCACAGCATTTTCAGTTAAGCAGAAGATTTTGAAATCCTGACTTCGGTACATTATTCCTTACTCAGGAAAGAGTAAGATGTCTCTGAGAAATTACAATGGGGAGAAGAAAACAGCAGGATTTCTATAAAGTGTTAGAGAGAGAGAGAGAGAGAGAAATCCCAGACTAGAGACAGATGCACTTTTAGTTTGACCGAGTCTATAAAGGCGAGAGGTTATTGTGCAAAACTGCCAGAGGACAAAAGAGTTAACATAGAGCAACTGCTCTGGAGCTTTTGCCGCTACCCCAGGGAAAAGATTGCCGGCGCAGGCTTTCCTCCCTTGGTCCAGGCAGGTTCACRTTCTGCAACACCAGAGCAGCCAACGGTGCCAACACACCTCCTCCAAGAGTGATGGACAAGCTTTCGTGCCCATACATCCAGGCACCCCTAGACCCACAAACCATCATGGGGGCTAACCAAAATGATTTGGCAACATATAGAGGTGAGGAGGAGCATCAGAGAGGCAGAGACTTTGCTCTGCTCCAACTCCAGGCACACGTCAGTGCCCGCTTGGTTTCCTTCAGCCCAGCAGTGGCTGTGGTCTGCAATAGCCCACACGTTTCCAGACAGTCTTTGGGGTTCATGTGAGAGGCTACACTGAAACCATCCATCGGGTCCACAGCACCCACGAGTCACCCCAGCAGGGTTTGCTTTCAGGGCATCCTTCCAAAGCGCATCGCAACACCAGGCACAGCCCCAGAAACCTCGTGCTATTTCACAGCACTGCAATTGCTAACATTTACTTCAGTGCCTTCAGCCAATTCACCTGAACACAGTCTTGCTTTGGCAATTACTGTACCAGTGTGTGGTTTCCGCATCATTCTAATTCATTCTAATGTTCTGGTTTCTGTCCGACTATGTCTTCGTGCTGGTTTGGTTTTATTATTTAAACAAATAATTTAAACATKAAAATCAAATTTAAAAAAACAACATAAAAACCCATGACTGTCCTTTTGCAGTCCTTGCAGAAAGTACAGTATATGCGTGATGCTCCAATTCATTATGATATTCTATTAGATCTGCCAACAGAAAGTGCATTTTGAGTTTCTAAATGTTGTTTCCATTAGAATCAATCACTCCATGCAATTAAGCCAATAGTCTCTCACCATTTCTGCTGTTATGAGCTAAACCATCCTAAATATATTGACAGCTGTCTCCTATAAGATGACACAAATTAGGTTGAGGGGGCATAAGCCTAAATGTCACCAGTGGGAGGACATCAGTTATTCTTTCAGAAATCTACCTAATTTTCATACCCCATAAGGCATTCAGTAGACTTTCTTTGCATTGGCAGCATGCAGTAATCAATGTTTTGCATATTACAATCAATAACATGCTTAAATGTTTAGGTTTTGCATTCTTTTGCGATAAATATTGATAYATTACAAACTATGTAAAACTGTTCATTGGACTTTTTGTTTGCAGCATGTACTGTATCATTCAGCAAATAAGTGAGCTAAATATTGTTTGTTACAAAACAGATGTCACATGAAATTATGCCATATGTGCTATTAAACATTTTTTTTTTTTTACAGTGAAAACCAAGATTTAGTTTCAGAAGTGAGTGTATTTGGCTTTTCAAGGATTTGAAGCATGAAAGCAACATCTCTGAAATATTTTTAAACCTGCTGTGCATCCTGCAATCCAGTTTCATAGGTGGAATCTGAGTGTTTTAAATGTAGACATCTTAAAAATAAAGAAATATGCTAAATGTATCATTGCAATACTACTTCTCCAAAGGTTCCACTGATTTATCATAGAGGCAAATGAGAAATTTCTATAGTTTTCCCCTACCACTTAAATTTTAGTACTTCTGTGACATCATTACCTTTAAATACAGGTATTTAGACTTGAAAATTAATATGCATTTTCACCTTTCACCTACCTAAAAAAAAAATCCAGCTAATGGCTGTATACAATATAAAATATTTGCAGAAAATTGGACTCTGAGAATAGTGAGTGCATGGGATTCACRGAGGTCAAGGATGGTCAATGCAGACCTGCTTCAGAGTGAAACACAAAACCACTAACTCTGCACGAGGAAAGGSAATGTGATGTTTGACTTTGTTTTTACAAAACCATATATGTGAAAGCAGAGCAATCTATATCTCTAGACTTTGAAAGTGTGAACTCCACAACAGAGCGAGCAGAATGCAGGAAACATGTTGCTAAGAGCCATACAGTAAAACAAAATCTGGTTGCCACAAGAAGAGTGACATTGGCATCAGAGGCAAAGACACTTACACCCACAAATGGAAACACGGCACATTGGGAAAGCTAGAGGAAGAGGAGCAGATGCAGCAGCACAAGGAAGAAACTCAAAGTAAAGATCTTCAGACTCCATATGTAGTTTTCTTTCTCTTAGTCATCAAAAGGAGGAAGACAGAGTAAACAAAAAGGCAGATAAAGAAAAGAAGGTGAAGAAAATATTTTCTTCTTCTTTTCACCCCCTGAAGGCAAAATACTTGCTTACATTTCTAAACATTCTATCTTTGTAAGTCTTCTCTGCAATATAAATAACTAATTGCTTGCCAGCAAGCATTAAAACTGGGAGGAAAAGTCCTTGATCTCCCAGCTTGGTGGAGATTCCTGAGGCTTCTAGTCYGTAAAAAAACCTCTGCAAATAAACTTTAACACTTCAGTGGATGGACTCCCGCCTCTAACACTACAAACTYCCATTACGAAGCCAGACAAAATTATCTCAGACCCTGAGACACTGCCCCACGCCTGGTGCAGCTGCCTTTCCCAGGTCACAGCACCTTCCATACCATATCGAATTCCCTTCCTGATTTCTCATCTTTTCTGAAGAGTAGTGTCACTTTCTTCACATCCTATTTGTCATTTGGCAGGTTCACTTAGGTTATTTGTAGAAGAACTGCAGATGGGCCACCACGAAAGATCACTGCTGTGACTCACTCGCACCACCAAACACATAGGAGTCAGATAAATGCTGGTTTATTGGCTTACCAAACTGGGAGCTTTTCCAGCACAGTGATGCACCATAACTCCAACACCTCCAATGAACCAGGCCCACCAGCTCTGCCTCAGGTTAATACCAGGAAGATAAGCCCTCGGTGGTTTGGTGCCCACCCCGCAGGTCAGGGAGTGATTGGGGTGCCCAGAGCCCTGACTGATGGGGAGAGGGATTTGGAGGCCACCACAGAGACGGGCACCTGGTGCCAACRTGTCCCCCTCAGAACTGGTGCTGCGACACCAACCACCACCCTGAAACTGCTGGTTTTCCAGATTTCCTGGTCTAACGTGCCTTGGCTAAGACAAAACGGGGTTTTCACTGATAGCTCAAGAGACAGTAGAAGCAGGTCAAGCATTTCCTTGGGTTAAAGCACAACCACTGAGGAAGTCARTGGTGAGCAGTCAGGAACAGCTATTCTGCAGYAACTTCCCTGTGGCAAATCCTTAGTTCATGCAAGATGTTCATCACAGAAAACATGCACACCTTTAAAAAATATCAAAACCAGCTTTTTCTCTGAAAACRTACTATTTTTTACCCCTACTTTTAGAGTAGGGCAAGATTATTTTTAAATTATGTAGCTAGATGCCAGTATTTGGGGTGATAGATTCTTTACAAAAGCCAAAGATCTGAGAGCAGGAAAGATTACAGGCAACTCTACAACCTCCAATTAAATGCAAACATAGTTGTAAAAGCTTTTTCTTCTCCCTGCCTCCATATTGCACCTTCTGCAGCAAAATGCTTAGTACAGGATAAAAATAGCTAGATCTTTCAAAATCTTAGAAGAAAGGTACCTGAATGTTTTTCTTTAAACATTATATTTTCTTAAATGCAACATAATGAGGTCATCTGAAGCTGGATTCAAGCTGATAAACTGTGTTTAGGAGAAACCAGAGGTTGAGCGAGGGGGTTCTAGCGGAGGAAAACAAAGAGAATGATTGCAAAAGTCAGATCTCAAAATGTTAATCAGATTCAGAAACATAAAACATGACAATTTAATGGTGTTTGGTTAAAACCAGAAAATTTTAAAGTTTTAAGTATCTTACATTGAATTCTAATACTTTTTTAATTATTAGATATAAAATGCTTACAATTTTCAGTAAAAATTAGACTTGGTAATTTATATTTCTTGTTTATACAGTACAATTTGCTGATGAAAAAATGTGCTAAACTTATTGATTCATGACCATAATTGTTTAATTATTTATCATTGCAGAATTATATTAGCATTTATAATAATGCAGATGTGCACAAAGGCTAAGAAGTCATATACAGCTTTTGTTTTGTGTTTGCTATGCTGAAATTAGGTTGATCAAGGTTGTGTGTGCATACTGCATATTGTAAGTGTCGCAACTCAGTGTCTCTTGGTTTTAATGGAGTTACAGCGGGTCTAACCAATAGCCACAATAATGAAAACGCTCCGATAGCTAATAAAGTATCTAAATCCAAAGCTAACAGCACTGCAAAAGAAGTCTCTTCTCAGATTGATTCTTCTGTTACCATGATGCGCATTAAATTCAGTGCWACACATGCACAGCTGTTTGCTTCATACCACCCACAGCAAAGGAATATAGCTCGTGTGTGTTTGGTACAAGGGAAGCCAACAAGAGCTGCACACCACAAAAATTACAACCAGCTAAACCAGCCAAAATCTTCTGCATGAGGCCAGTTAAAGAAGAACATAAGAACTCTTGATATGAGAGAAACACATTCCTTTAATTTTCATCTTTATTTTAAGGGATCACAAACACTGGAAGAAAATGACAGATGCCTCACTTCAGTCTCTCCTCCCCTCTGTGTGCAAAATCTATTCCCTCAAGGAACTACAATAAGACTAATATACATCCCTTTCTTGAAAGCCGCTAAAATAGCTTTGCCATGGGCTTCACAAGAAATTTGTAACACTAAGTGTGTCTTTCTGGACTCATCCTTTTGACGTATTGATAGTCAAGGTTCCCATTGCCTGTCCCCTCTGCGCTCTTTTCACCTAATGCTATTTACTGGTGCTACCTTTTCATAATTAAGAGTCCGTATCAAAGCAGTTGTAACACCATTTAAGCAGCTTTTCTAAGGAATCAAATCTAAATGAAAAGGCAAAGTATAAAAATGCCCATCTTCTGCTGTGCCTAACTGATTTGCTCTGCAATTTATCCTCAGGGAGGTGCTGATTCCAAAAGACAAGGAAGAAGGACCATTCACAAAAGCAGCATCGCACAACCAGCAAGAAGAGCTGCTTGTGTATTTTACATGTACACGCGGTTGAGTGTCTCTAAAAGCAGTCACCCAACCATGCTCCGGCCATTTCAGCTGGATTGTTTATCACAATTCACAGAACTGAGTATTTAACCTACTGACTCCTGCATCACAGCACAGGCCAGGTATTTGTTTCTTTTGTTAGATTAATATTGGTGACAGAATAACATACTCATTAACRGCGATAATGATTATACAGCGAGGTAGAATAGCAATTCTTCCAATGTACCGTACAAAGGAGCCAGTTTCATTAATTAATAAAATTTATTAAAGAATACAAGACAATCAAGGAAAGCACACTTTTGTTAAGCACCTTCTCCGATGCTGATCATTGCCTCAGTAACTTCAAACATATCAACCTGTTATGGTAATGCTACCTGTGCCACGCAGAGGGACGAGAGACAGGAGAGCACACCCTGGCTCGGAGACGGACGAGCATCCACCCCCCCGGGCTAGCAGGGCAGAAGCCCCCAGTGAGGCTGCGAGGGGCTCCAGAGCAGGAAAGGCATGGAGGAACAAGACAGCAGACGAACCGTGTCCCACACTGAATACATGCTAACTGCAAGGTTGGACCACAAATAACAACAGACCCACCACCGTATGCTGGATAAATCCCTCCATTTCCCAACTTGCTCTATAACTAGACCAATTCCTCTGAGACTGCTTCTGCAAGGTCCTAATCACACTTTCAAGAAGTTTGGGTGAGGACTTTTCCTGAGCAGGATGATCTCAAACACTTTGCAGGTATTAATACCTGAAACCTCTTAAAAACCTCTGGGTGGGATGGCCATTTAACAAACCGTTCACCATAACTGCAGAACAACATGCAGTTTTTGGTTTTCCCTAAAAACTAATGTTAAAAAAAAAAAAAAATCTATGGCAGAATAGAGACTAGAATCCAAGTTACTGGTTTCAGAGCTATCTTAGGCAGCAGTGCCTGTATTTCTTTAAGTGATCACATTCCTACATGACTGTCATGTCAGATTTTAATTCTGGTTACCAACACGCTGTCATTAGCTATCTGGGGGATTTATTGGTTTTGCCAAGCAAGGTTCAGCTGTGCATTCAGTACTCAAACACTTATATGGGAAAAAACATGGTGAGGAAGATTGCTATAGGGGCTGCAAGACTAAGTTCCCTGAATTCACACAGGCATTAGTTAAGTTACATAGTAGTTTTGATCTTCAGTTCCACACCTATGAGAGGGTAATTGCTCAGKGCCATGCAGATCGATGCTTAAGAGATTAGGAAATGCCCAAATACAATAGACACAATAACAGGGGACTCAGACACGCCATGGCAGTCAAGGGGGAGAAGGTATCTCTCACCTTACTTTGCTTACGCTGTTTTGTTCAAATGTAAGTGTCTTTTGGGAAATGATGATGAATCGAGATCTACTTTTATTATGAGCTTTTCTCTTCACTTTAGTTGGTGTCATATCTACATTAAACCAAAAGTGGCTGGTAAGATCAAAATGCTGGTAGTCAGCCCCCATTTCAGTTTGAAGTGGTTTTTTAGATGCCAAGACCTATCTATAAACCAGATAAACACATCTAACAGGCATGAAGTGGAGAGCAACTTTTTAAAGTGATGTTTGCTGGCTTGCCAATATTTGCCACAAAACTTTAGACATCTGGCAAAAAAGTAACAATTAAATTTCATCTAATATTTCTCCCCTTCACTCTACTCCTTCATGAAAATAAAACATATTTTGAAACCMAAGTCAACAAGACTCTGTCTCAGGAAGAGGTTTTGAGGTTTGTTTTGGTTCCTGCTCAGGACTTGGTGTAGTCACCAGCAAGTCACTTCYGAGTGTCAGAGTTTATTATTTTTCTTGGATGCCCAAATGGAAACTGAGATCTTTCAAAATCCTTCTCATAAAAGGAGTGCTTACAACTCATAAATCATGACCCAGAACTCAGTATTTCAGTTTACTTATCTGCAAAATAACAAACACCCACCTGTTGCAGTTCTTACTAAATGATGTGTAAAGTCACTGCATTTATACAAGGCTGATGTAACTCAGCAGTCTAAATTCTTCTCTTTTCCACCAGCATCAATCTGGAGCAACTGCACTTGCAGAGAAGCAGCATAACTTAGTGCAAATTGGCCCATGTCCTTAAAACCACTGCCCCTGAAGTCAGACTGAGAGTCYTGCAGGAATTAACCCAAGAAAGCACTGCTTTAAAACGCTTAATGAAGAAATGAGGTGGAATTGAAATGAATTTTCACAGCAATCAATGCAATGCTTCAATGTTTCCTTGGAAAGCCTGGCTCCTCTCCTCCCAGGTTGCCCTTCCCTCTTTCCCATTGCATTTTCATCAATTTAGAAYTTAAATCACCAAAACAATTGTGTGACTTTCAAAAATGCTTGAAATGTGTAAGCGTGAAAATACATTTTGTGTGGCTGTGTGCAACCATGAAACATTTTTTTAATGAAGAGATTGAAGTTGTATCTGTTCTGTTACTTGCCTGGGTTTGTTGCCACCGTTGCTGTACCCCCACAACTTTATAATGGCTAATAAGAAAGCACGACTGGAGCACAATGGATGGATTTTGTCCTTCATTAGAACCATTGTTTTTCATCACACTTGATTTCCAATATTTTTCCTTTAAAATAACTCTTTGAACTAAAGCCTACATTCCTCTCTTGTTCCCACACTAATCTCTACTTGCCAATCCTCAGGATTCACACATATTGCTATATTTGGTGTTTTTCCTAAAGCTCTTGATAATTACATCACAATTAATTCCTTAAATTTAAAAGTGTTTTGAGCTCTCCTAATTGTAGAGACAACCTCAAGAATATTGCCAAATTAATCTAAYAGCCTCCAAACCAAAAGGCAATGAACAAAAGACAAAAATCACTTTAAAAACCCTCTTCATAAGCCAACATTGTGCTTCTGGGGAGCCTGACTCGTGGTTGCGAATGCTGGGCTTTAGTAATGTAAACTGCTCTTGTCACAAAGATCCTGTAAGCTTTGTACAACTTCTTAAGCTCAGGGAGGTAAATGCCCTGACCCAAGGCCATGCAGGAAAAGTGCTAAAACCCCAGATCTTCCAGTTCCCAGATGGATGTCTTGTTCACAGACATGCAGATYCTAGACTGGTTCCTTATCCCTTTAACATCCCATCCCATAGGGCTTGCTAGAAACCATGAGCTTTCTTACTGATGCTCCAGCTGGAACCCATCAGCGACTGGTCTCTCTTTCTGCTCCTTAAGACTCCAAACAAGAGGTCAATGCCATGTTCACATAGCCCATGAGCATCCATGCAGCCCTTAATGCACTGCACTCTCAAATAATAACAATTAAGCATACGAGGGCCTACAATCCCCCTTCTGTTCTTCTCCACCATGACAAGAAGGACCCCTCTCTGGTGCCACCAGAACCAAGTGCACTGATGTGCCCAGGCAAAGATACCAACATCAGCTCAGAGGGAAACACCGCCTGCATAGCACAAAGCACATAAGTGTACACAAAGAAACACCTTCTATACCTCAAAATGAACAGGAGGTAGAGAATTAATCACCCTCAGAGCGTAGAGGGAACCCTGTTTCTTCAGTCTGTTCRCAAGTGCCTCTTGACCTCAACAGTTCAGAAAGGTCTGTGGTTTAGTGGAGTCAAATTTCATTCACCAAGTAAAAATAAATCAAGGCAAATAAATGAAAACCTCCTTCCCCCTCCCCCTGATGGCACTGAACTCTCAGAAAGCCTCTCGGCCACTGAGCAAGCAGGGGCTGAGCCACCTACTCTGGACTGGTCATGTACAAAGTCCCGTCTGGGGAGTCSTGTCCTGTAACCCACTGTCAGGTCACCTCCATGTCAGGACTATTGCAGAGGCTGCACAACACTGAACCAGGCTCTCCGGCTTTTTCCCCTCATCCTACAGGGCATGACTCCCGTTGCAAGACACTAGAGTTAGCCCAATATTCTTATCATCACCCCGACCCCAATGAGAATTGAAACTAAAGAGATGGGGAAAAAAGAACCTTTTAGGAGATCAAGAGTAGGTTTGTCTGTGAATAATAAGGGTAAAACATGAGATATCTTAATCTTTATCCCATATTCATACATTTATAGCCAAAAAGCAAGGAACAATATCTGAAGTGTTCAAAGAATACTATGCCAGCACTTATCTGGTGACACTTGAAATGAAGAAGATAATTGAAAGGATGATTGCATTGGGCTTGTTGTACTCCATTGATAAGAAAGGTTTTAGAGAGCCCATTCAGTATGCTCAGCCATGATACAAGATGCCAGGAGAAAACACAGTACTGCRGCAGTGACAGTACCTCGGATCCATGAAACATTAAAATGAAAGATAAAGAAGGCTCTGAAAGAAGCAATACTGGGCACAGTTTGCTCGATGACAAACATTTGGACAAACATCTAGATGTCGGAATACCTCTTAATCACTGCCCACTGGCTGTCACCCTGCATTCCCATGCAAAAATCTGCCGTAAATTAGAAGTATTTGCTGTCTCTCCCCTTGATAGTGGCCAATAAGAAAAACACCAACAGCCAAAATCCTGCGTGGCTGTGCTCTCAGGATCTGCCGGCAGGGCTGATGTGAGGTCCAAACCCAGGAAAAACATGAGGTGATCACTTGTTTTGCTGTTCTATTTATTAAACATCTCTTGCTTGATTATAACTAAGCACTAAGTTTTTGCAATACTAGCAAAATCTGTAACGGTTTCTATAACTCTCATGATATTCTAAGCTAACTTCAGAGGCAGAGCAATTTACCAGAACTGCAGCTTAAACAAGTTTGAATTTCATTTGCTATATATATGAAGAGAATGCTCTTACTGAAAAAAGAAATGCATGAGCGCACATTAAAGCAGAGCTTTGATTCTGAACTCTTTATCCTGAACTCTGAACAATGGATACTTATGAATCATTTGTGCTGCATACTGAAGCCTTTTGAACTGGTAACAAGAGAAATCAGTTCTGCTAATGCATCTCTCATCTGAGATCTCTCACTCATCCAGATTTTAAATCTGAAACTWAGAAGAATAAAACCATCTTTTTGGAAGGACCAAGAGTATTTTGGAAAACAGACCGGTCAGATGGGAGGGGAATTTCTGAATGGGGCAATAAGGAGGTTGTGTGCAGGTTCTGATCTTCAAGACCAGGTGTTTAAAATAAGTGTCTGAAAAAGGTGGGGAAGAGGCCTTACAGAATGGTTTGCACTGCTTGTATTTGGGGTCTGGAGGGGCAATATTGTCACTCAGCAGTGTGCAGCAAAACTAGATCATGGAGGTCCTAATGATTAGGATGACATTAAGTAAAGTTTTGGATGTGGACAAAATGCWGGATTAGAGTTTAGGAACCTATCCTATATACTGGCATAAATTTGGTCCTAGTAATGAAAAAAAATACAGCAAAGCTAGGAATTCTCTCGTAAGGAAAACCAGCCTTTACTAGTACTATAAAATCTTTCTATATAAGCCATCTTTAGTCCTTCCCTACTTCTTGCAGTTAACAGAAAATGCTCCAAACACAAGGCTTCTAGTGATGAATTTTATAGAAGTCTGGGGTAACAAGTCCCATGTTTGAGAATATGTTTCACAAAAGAGATCAAGCTCAGATTAAAAGAATTAAAAGTGCAGTCTGCAATGATGCATGGACAGATAYGTTCCTCCAACTCCAGGCTTTTGAGAATTCCTTTTAAACAGTAGAGAAAAGTGTGCAAAAAAGCTACTGAAACTTTTATAAGAGATAAATTGCACAATACCAACCTGATTAAATTTCAAATGCTATCAACTTTTGCTTAGAGTCTACGAGAGGGAGCAGACCTGAATTGACAGTGCAGCCATCGAAAATGCTTTCCAGGCAGGTCCAGACGTATGTCTAAATGAACGTCCACATTAAATGACAATGTCACTAACGACAGAAGCATTGAAAGATCAAAATGAAGTGCACAATCAGAACTCTGTATTTCAGTGCAAAATTCACCCTTAATATTTAGCAGCGATGACCTCCGGATGATAAAATGCCTGCAGTGGCCCAAGTATTAAGTGCAGATGCCTGTACAATGGAGGAGCTACCATTAGCACGCTGCTAAATCATAGCTTGTAGGTAAATGCTGCAGTAGTTAGATGCCTATGCAAGATGCATAGAGATAAAACCAGTCACGTAAGAATAACGCAGCATTTTGTGTCCCCTCTCCCTGCCATGCAGCCAGAGCTCGCTAATAAAAGCACATTTACTCTGGMGGTTCCACAGATAAATGCATTACACCCATGCTCAGCTACCAGGATTTTGCAGCTCAGAAAGGGCAGGTGGTGGGACAAGGCAGAAGAGACCCCAAGGCAGCCCCATGGGAGCTCAGCAGTGGCCAAGGGGGCCCGTGGTGCTGGGGCACTGGGGAACAGTGGGCTCTTGCTGCTCCATCACCCCACGTGTCCTTCTTCAGCAGTGCCCGCTGTCAAGTGTCAACCACTGCCCATGTTAGAGTGCAGGTGAGTCTTTGCCATGGCCCTCTTCCCACAGGGATGGTTTATAGGCAGGGTGCATTTAATCAATGACTTAATTCTCAACATTTTGGATCCACCTGTARCCCCCAGTGTTTCATCAAACTTTATTCTTACCCTTTTTATAAATGTATACATCCTTAATAAGATTAGACAGTGATAGCATTTCATAAGCGTGTGCCACAAATACTCTCTCATATGCCAAACTGAAAGCTTTCTCTCTCATGTTTAGTGACCCTCAAATCACACTTCTTTCAGATCACCCAACTGTTACAGTAACAGCAAAAGCAACAGGATGGAAATAGCAAAATTCCCCACACATGCACACTTTAGGCTATATTCACACAAAGGGACAACCTCCCCTCTGAAATGCAGCCAGCTCTGGGGTAAAACGAATTCTGGTTTGGGAAGCAWCATAACTTCCCATACAATTTTGGAGAAAAGACAAATTTTGCACRAGCCAGCTCTGCTCATCTAAAGCAAACACTAGAGTAACAGGAATTTCTCCTTCGAAGAAAGAGCAACCCTGGAAGCCATCCTAATGCTAAACAGCACAGCACGCTGAATGCTAACTCTGTAAAAATGGCCAAAAGTAACTGAAAAATGTGAATCTGTATTTTCCAGGAAGCTAAGAATAAGATTTGGATAACCAAGGAGTCACCTTGCAGTTGGGACAAGAGCAATAGTAAAGGAAGCAGAGAACAAACCACCAACACAGTGGTGTAAGTTCTCATTTGCGATGCTAGAGCCRCTTTATATGCTGAGCTCCCATCCTTCAACAGCAGGTCAACGTTTTAATGTGGATTGGGCAGATCAATTTATGCATTAAAAAAAAAAATCATCTACATGTGCATTTATTTCAATTTCATTTTAGTGAATCAGGTCCTGATTCAATGCTAACTGAAAACCCTTGAAATAACTGCGAGCTTGCTCATAGCCAATTCTGTGTCACTGCTATGAAATTAGTAGTGAAATTAAATGGCTCAACAGTGCTAAGACATTCCCCAACTACTCCAGCAAGCAGTCACTCACCTCTAAGGTTAACAGGATAAAGGCTGGATAAAGAAACTACTCATTATACCAGCTCTACAAAGAAGCAATTATGGGACTTTATAAAGTGGTTTCAAATATATTTTGCAAACTAGGACTCAGACAAATATTAGTGGCAGCAAATTACAGTACTTAGCAGAATTATCACCAGAAAAGAGACTCTTTTAATCTATAAAAAATATCAACAAAAGATGTAAATATGGACTCCTCCATGGGTGGTATATCTTGAAGAAAATATACATCTAATCTCACAGTGTGTAACCTCCAGTACCTGGAGAGAAGGTTAACAATTCAGAGTTGTTTCCTACAGCTATAGAATATATTTTGATGTAGAATTGTAGATATCACAGACTTAAAATCTATTGTATAATCACAGGGCAAGTGCAAGGAACCTGGGGACRTACTTCCCTACAGTAAAGTGCTGGAACACTGGCTTTCATTTTAATCAATGTTATTCCCTGTTTTTAACAAATTATATTTCATTCTGTGGCCTTTTGGTTCTAGTTTCCTCAGCGTAAACAGCAACAGCGTTTTCACTGCCACACGTACAATTTGCAGGCTATATATTGGCATTACACACGTGTTTATCTCCATGTGYGACAGGCGGCTAGGAGAAAACAGAGTCACCCTCACAGCACCTTGCGACGAGCACCAGATTATGATCTCGTTTGCATCACCGCAAATCCAGAGCTACCGTACTTGGGTACCAGCAGATGCTGCTCTGGGTTAAACCGCACATGCCAGCAGGGAATCTGTTGGTGATCCAGGGATTCACAACCCGATATCCCCAAGCATTCTGTTCCCATTCAAGTCAATACAAGCAGTGGGAACCAGCACCTTGGGATGTCAAGCAATTACTACAGGTTTACGTCAGGGTAACACAGAGAAGAATTTGCCCACCCTGTCACACACACTTCACATATAAATACCCTGAACAGCAAGCTGCAATGCAAGAAGTCAAAGATCCCTCCAGCTTTTCTCTCCCCTTGCTCAAAGCACGAAGCTCTCCAGCGGACGCCAGCGTTTGTTGAATGTGACCAACTACTGTCACAGGCAGAAAATGCTTCTGTGCGTCCCTGACATTTCTTTCTCTTAAGTTTTCAGTCTCTTCTTCATCAAATGAAAAATATGCATGTTTTTAAATTCCTTCCATTAAAATCTTATACACCAGKTTTTTTTAGACAGCACTCCAGCAGCTCTGGGAAGCAGCCCTGATCACGTACCCCAGTGTGGAAAGGAGACAGCCTCCAGGGTGGTGGCAAACACTGCAGCTGCTGCTCTCTTTCTGTGAGGGACCTCTCTCCTACCCCAAACACTCCCAACCAGATTTACCTGTGAGCACGTTGTAGCTGCCAGTGCTGAGCATCTGAAACCCTCTGCATTAACTGATCACAACTGGGAAGTGAGCTTCCATGGGCTCTTTAACCCTTCCTTGCTTCACTCATTTTAATTTGTGTTTGGCAAGCTCCAAAACATTCAGAGGTCAGGTTTTAGCTTAATTAAGAGACCACAAAAATTCAGACAGTCATCCAAACCTTCTGAGCACTCAGAGTGTGGGAAAGTAAAGTAAGGAAATCACGTGCCAGCAATCTCGCTGAAGATTTCTAGTGTTTGCTGCTCTGAACAAGGCTTGAAAATACCAGAACCTTTTCTCTCCCTCACACCAAACTCCAGTACTGCAGAGACCCGATCGAAAACTCAATGCAAAACACCTGAGCTCTGGTGCCTTATCACTGGCAGCTGCTGATTTTCCAGTATCCCTCAGTTATTTTTCAGACTCCTGCCCAGAAAAACTGCTGGGGATACCACATCTACCTACATTTTTCTGTCATATACCGCCTCTTAAGTTTTCTCCAGCGGTTCCTTCACTTTTAAAACCTGTCTTCCTAAATTTAGAAAAAAAATCCTCCCCTTTGTTCCCCAGGTGGGTATAATTCTCCCCTTGCTTCTCCASATTTGATATTTGACTCCTGGATGAAACAGCACAGAGCTGCAGCATCAGCAGTTCCTGAAGGGACCATCCCTTTCCCTTACTATTTGGATAATGGTTGCTCCATGAGATCAATTAAAAGAAGAAAATGAAAACGGAATTGATACCCCAGCCTAGGCCCTCGCCCAAGCCGAGGGCACCGACAATTGCAGAGATAATTTAGCGGTGCTCTTCTGCCCTCGTTTTGTCCATGTTTATTTATGCATCTTTCTGTTATAAGCATCGTGCATTAAAGTCAATAGCCTACCACTGCTTATCAGAAAACAAGTGGAGCCAGACCTGGACTTCTATAAATAAGATTTACTCTATTGGCTAAATAATGACATCTAAACTGGTCTGATTTAACTGACTATGGCAGTTCTTAGAGCAAAATTTAATTACACTTTGTACTTATTACAGTTCCTTTGTGTGCCTCTTGGTTCCCAGCAATTTTGAAATAYAGACTTAAGTCTGCTATACAATACATCTCCATACCTATAGTGACATGTGCTAACAGATGGCACCGCGAGCACGGAGCAGCAGATCAGCATGAGTTGTCAGTTTTGGTGGCCACGTTTTCCCTGAAGTTATCGCAGCCCAACAAAATGGCATGAAATAATCACCGGCATTTCCCCCGGGCTGGGAAGAGCATGACTCAGCACCGGCGCTTTTTATAACATCCAAACACTTAACTTTCTAGAAATGCTTTTATATTTATGGAGTGCATTCATTATGGAAGTCTGCTAAGTAACCGATGTGCTGGGATGATACTGCTCAACCATAAATGCAGCAAGAGCACTGACATCTCAGGTCCTTGGGTGGGCTGGGCAGCACGCCGTGCTGCCGGTAAGGAGGAGGCAAAGGACGCGCGTTTGTGTACGTCGGATAATATTGCTCTATAAAATTATATTAGATGTGCATTAGAGGCTGTAACAGAAGACAGTAAGAGTAAAGGATATGCACAAGCAGGAAAGAGAGGCGCACACCGGGGCAACGGGAGACGCTCGCACGGCTCTGCCTTCCCACCGCAGCCCTGCGCCGTGGGGAGCCGCCAGCRCCCTCCCCGCCGGCTCGCACCACCGGGCACGGGGCACAAAACAGGGGACCAGCCACGAAGCTTGGTGTCACATCTTACCTTCAGGTTTCACATGCACTTTATCACGTTCAGAGGAAATTCAGGACTAGGCTAAGGCGGGGTTCAGCTTTACCTGGGACCGATGAACCAATGTTAAGAAAACATACTGTGGTGAAGATACAGGCACATACTCCTAATGCAATTTAAAGATGAGATGCCCTAAACCTCATCTTCCCTCCAAGCTCTCAAACTTTAGAACCCCTYAGGACCTATTCTACACTTGCTATCATCTTGTGATTAAATTTCCTGAATTCACACCCCAAACACGTCTTGGCACAGCTTTACCATACCTGCAAACAGCCTCAGAGCTGGGAGCGATAGAGCTGCTGCTACCTCACCAGAGCCAGGTGTAAGGCCCCAACACCTGCCCAATTTGAAGTCTGAGTTGGTTGAAGAGCATCATGGGAAATGTAGTCCTCTCCTCCTCATCATCATCTTCTCCTCCTTCTTCTTCTTCTTCCCCCTCCCTGTCCCCAGCACACACATCCCTCTGGGATCCTTGGACCAGGGATGTCAGGCTGACAGAGCCCAGGCTTGGCTGCTGCATTCCCAGGAAGCAGCTCCTTTCTTCACAGCCTCTAAGGACACAACTGTCTCCTGCCATTTTGGACCTTCATCTGGGGAGAACTTCCACAGAGGCTGAATTTAGCTACAATTAAATGCCACAGCAGGTTTTTCTGGTGCTTTTTTTGTTTTAGCTTTTATGACTGCCCAACCACTGAATATTTATATTTTTTTAAAGGATTCATTGTTCTTCCATTGATGCCTGAAATCAAGGTCTTAAAGCAATATCCTCCAAATGCTTTATGGAGGAGAATCCATATTTTTTTAAAATGATTGGTGGAATATTCTTATTTTGTRTGTTTGCATGTAGAGAACCACTTACATGCAGCTTTAAATACGACTAAGTGGACTACAGACATTTCAGAGGATAGGATGTTACTAGGCAGATAAGAATTTCAGATGCAAACCTGAAAGTATAATTGGCATATGAACAGGTAGCAGGAAACAATGTGGAATATATTTTCTGAAGACATAAATTTTCACCATTTCTCCGCAGTGGAAATGCATCAGCACACGATTTTGACCATCAAAGCCCGTGGTGTCATAACCTACTGCAGAATTGTGGCCTTAGGGTTCAGCAAATTACTGTAAAATAATTTTAAAAGTTTGCTGTTTTCTTTCAAAATGAAAAATACAGGTGAAAGCCTCAAACAACATCACACGGAAATAACTGCTTTGGTTATGTTATCGCATGAGTGTGGAAATGCTGTTTAARACCTCCGTGCTGCCAGGCGGGTGCCCAGGGTGCTGCTGGGGTCCCGGTCCTGCAGTCAGAYCGAGGGCAGCAGAGCTGGCGGGTCCCCGCCGGGCTCCCAGCTCTGGCACGTGGCGCTGGCGACCTCACGGTTGCAGCGTCTATGCCTCAGGCACTCTTAAAAGAACATAAGTTTGAATTAGGTGCTGCATCGACAGCAAAATTTTTCTTTCAAGCTATAAGGCCAAGAAGAAGAAAAATTTTACAGGAAGATGGGTCCAGTTTTAATTACAGCAGCACAACTACAACCCTGGCAAAACCCTGCAGAATAGACACCTCTTAGCATTTCCCTCTCAGAACCACAGCAAAACACATGAAAGGTCATACACAAGATAGGATTTGACACAATAAGATTTCACTCCCATGTTAATGCACCTCAGATCAAGCCTGCAAAAGTGAAATAATAAATTTAGGAAAACAAGCAAAATGACCCTACTGGTTGGTTGGTTTTCTAGATACCATCTACATATTTTAGAAACGTACAACCTTCTAATAGAAATGAATAAACTACTCAACCATAAAGTTGCTATAGAAGATATGCTTGTTCTGATTGGAAAGGGCATCTGCTATCTGCAATATTGATAATACTTTTCAAATTTCATCTGCTTTTGTTTGCATTCTGTGTCGTCTGTTTAAACACACTGGGAATAATAATGAATCCCAGCATTATCTCCACTTTTTCAAGGCCGAACATATAACTTTATCACAAAAATAATTAAAATTCTTTGGCACTCTTGTATCTTTTCCATTAAACGTTATCAAGCAGTGACAATAAACTAACATCAGTCCAAGGCTGCCCATATGCTGCTTTTAAAAAGAATGCATTTGTCCCAGGGTGAGATACATGAATTTTGTGTTTACAGGGTCAAACAATTCCAAAGTTTTTTACAGTGTAAGGACTAAAAAATCTGTGCGTGCACACACACATGCAAATGCACACACACACAGACACACACACAGAGCTGAGGATATTGGGTTCAGAGGGAACACCTACAAACTGATTTGTTAAAACTTCCTTTCACAGACAACWCTTAGCAGCTTAATAATTTGAAGAACTGAAGATGTAAATATTTTGCATACTTGTACAACACAGTCAATCCAATAAATGATGCTCTGAAACATTCTTGGATGTCATACGCAGTTAATCTCAGATGTAGCGAATGAATTTTTTCTGAACTGAATTTCATATATAGGGCTATATATTATGTCCTACAYGTAGGAGTAATGTTGCAACTTTATTTTGAAATTAATACTTTTACTTCAGTATATTTATCATCTTTTATAAACCACATTTCCTTTGTTATCCAAGGTAAAGGAAAATAAAATGTATCCTCTGTTGATCGTTGCTCAATATTGATTAATATTCATTAGTTATTTAAGAAAGAAGCCACCGACAGTTCATTTTTTCATGCACCTCTAATTATTTCCCAACAAAAACCAGTATAGGTTTTAGAATACATTGCTAGAATATCTAACTCCGAAGTCTTTATGATTTTTATAACGTGTGCTAACTTCTGCTTAAAATGTAGTAAAGCAATGATGTTGATCTCATTTCAATACCACATACACAGTATTGCATAGTAATGCACTGGCTTTTAGTAAGCCGGGAAACAGTACCAACTCACTAAACAGATCCATCAGGATAATTGAAGAACTCATTTCAGGAGAACTCCCATATGAAGGCAGAAATGTTAAAAGATGTTAAATTTTCTTTTTGTGTATTGTTGGCTCGCTTGATAAGCAGAAGCAAGTTTATACAGCTCTGCAGCTAGTGTAGAATGCTTAAGCAAGAAATCCATAACTTTTAATATGATGAGATTGTCCTGCTAGGAGAGATGGATTTTTTCCAATATCACTGCTAACAAACAAGTAGAGTTTCCTGTATCAGCACATTTCTGTTTCTACTCTGCAGCACACATGTGCTTCATTTAGAAACAATACATGGCTCAACATTTTTGGCATATTAAAAATGAGACAAGTACGTTAGACTACTTGATGGACAGGTATCCTAACAGGTTTCTTTGGAGAATGAGTACAAAATCTTATATAGATAGACACACTGACAAGGTTGAAAAAAAAAGGGGGTGGAAGTGTGAAGTTATTTGTGTTAACTTCCCTTCCAAGATTTAGTGGCAATGCTACTTACCGGAGTGACTGCTCGGTGGACAGATAATGTCACACAGTGTCTTATTACATGATTTCAAACCCCTGTGCACAATCTCACTTGCTGCAGAAAACTTAAATATGTTTCAGGTAGGAGCTAAATAAAAGACATTACTTTTCATCTGCTTTTTCACTTAATGCTAATATAGTCACTTGTCAGTGGATGTAAAAGTAAAGGAGACAAGGGTTTATTTTTATACCTCACAGAACAGCAACTGGTGATTTCCCTTAGATCATTGCTTTTGTGTGTGCAGGCACTAAGCTTTTTTCTTTTAATATTTTAGACATACTTTATTTTTTATTCAAAACAGTTTTATCCCAACTCTGACACGCTGATATTGTCAGGAAAGGAGGTGTGATGTTTAAACGGTACTGGGTATTTTTTTCTCCTTATATCTTATGAATGTAGGTGGTGCATCTCATTAATCCTAGAGCTAATCACCAGGCTCACGTTATTCATTTCTTCGAAGGTTTGGCTGAAGACATGACTTTGTGGTTCACTTTAGAGGATTTATAGCACATATGTCTCAATGAGCCGTCAATAGGGACGTGGAGCTGAACTGCCGCTCAGACGGGGGCTCCGCAGCAGCACTGCTCTGCCCGGCTGCAAGTGCCCTTCCTGGGGAAAACCACGYCCCAAAAAACATACAAGGTGTTCCACACACAACAAATGAAAATGTGCTCTCACTCCAGATACTTTGTGTTTTGTGCTCAGACAAAACAGCATGGAAAGCTATGAAATCTCGTGAAGAGTGACGTGAAGGTGAGGCAGACTCCAGCCTTCCTCCTGCGCTGCAGCCCTGTGCCCCTCGGGCAGGCGAGGGGACCGCTCCGTTTTCTTCTGATGGCCAAGTCCCTTTGAGGGATGTTCTGCAGAGTTACTGTTTTGGCTGCGACGAGTGGGCAGCAGCCACGGGAGCATCCCGTCGAGCCGTCGGCGTGGCGCGTGGCACGGCTGGGCTCACCCCGACGCCAGACCTAGTTATGAGATGTGCAGGATGCGAGACGTGCCGTGATGTTGCGGAAGGGAGCCCTGGGCCGTGCAGGCGTTGGAAAGCATAGCTCTTGTTACAAGAGCGCAAYTGAGACAGGCCTGCCTTGGCTGTTACTCAGCAGAAGATGAAAGCAAGCTGGGAGAAGTGGCACTGGTGACCACGGGTAGCAGCASGGAGAGAGCACTCTCCCATCACTTTGCTTTCAGCCGGTGCATAGCGTGATCTGGCAGGATGGACCTGGAGCCTTCATTCCGGTTAATTATCAGAATGTTGCAGCTTCACTTCTTTGCTTTCTTCTTCACCTTCTTCGCTTTTCCTACCTAACCTCCCTTTGGTTTTCTCAAGTATGTACGCCTACTCAATTCAATTAGCCTTGGATATAGCACCAAGGCCTCAGATACCTGTAGTCATTATCCCAAGCACTTTTCATAAGAGTATGGATATTAGTCCCAAAGTCCTGGCAAAATTCCAGCTAAGCTAATGTATTTACAGTCTAACCTCCCCAAATGTATCCCTTAGTTTTAAATGGGGGAGTTATTCTTCATTTTCTCACCTTACTTTGCTGCGTAGAGTTTCTCCTAGAGTTAAACTTATTCTCCGTGGCAGAATAATGCAGGATTTKTCAGTCTTACCCGCCTTGCAACATTTGGTATTTTTCTTTAAGCTGCTGCTTCTGGACTCCTGAGACTGCAAGAATCCCGGTTCCCAACCCCTCCCTTTTTTTAAAAGCAAGCCTCTAATCCTTGTGTAAAAAAGCTTAAAGCACAAAGCTCCGAAACAACTAAAAGATGCAACTCGACATCTATTATTATCTTTAAAATATCCCACGAATTTAAATTAATTCTCATGTTGTCTGGGTCCTGCCCCAGACACGTTCCTGCAGCTGTCGATGCCGGTGGTGCCGCAGAGCCGGGTCTGAAAGCAGTTATGCCCATCTCTGCCCTGAGCCAATCTGCCTCATCTTTCACAAGCCCGCTTCTGTTCCCAGTTATACCAGCAAGATCACTGGAGTTGCATGACTACAACTGCGGGCAGAATTTGACCCATATGTTTTGCGTGAATGGTGGGCCTGGGGCCAAACCCTGCCCTGCCAGGCAATGCCAAAAGATTGCCAGCAGCGTACAGGTAGCGAGACAGTCAATGCCTATACCTCTGTGTAATAGAGACAGCCATTTTAAGACGCTTTCTCAAGGTTTTTGGCTTCCTCTGTGTTTCCTCCCTGGCAGGATGAGGGATTTATTGCCCATCCTCCGTCGTATCGTTAAAAGAGAGGTGCAGCAAACCCCATCTGAAGGCAGGTGCCCAGCCCCCACGGTATGCTGCCACATCCCCAGTGGTCCGCTCAGCCCACCACCCACATGGGGACGTTCAGTATTTCCATAGCTTGGCTAGATGGAAGGAAACGTGCACATCTCAGATTCCAGAGGAGTCAGACATTCAACTCCTCCGCACTCAGTTTGGTAGGCTTTCTTGCCAGGGAGATAATGGGGCATTTTGGGCATGATCTTTTTCTTCGTCCCCTTGGATCTGGAGATTAAACCAGGCAAGTTTAAATAGCATTTCATTTCATCTACGGCATTATTTACCGGGGTCCTCTCATGACAGTCTCACAAACATTATTCATTAGTTCGCTCGCTTATCTGTACCCCTACCTAGCTACCCAATATTCGAAGACAATCAACAAATTAATGATTTCACATTTTCAGCCCATTAAATTATTTATTGCTGGTGTCAATAGAAAGTTTTGAAAAGGTAAAATATCTTTGTATATTGACTGCCAATTCTACATGGATGTAATGGCACCAGGCAGTGTACCACATCATGAAATAAAAATTAAATTGTAGTTGGGCTTTTAAATCAACTCAATTAAAATAAAGAGATTCTTGGCTTGATATAGGGAAATATTTGTATTTCCAATTCTATTTGTTAATACATTGACATATGTGCTATTTTTTAAATGTAGCACTAAGTGCACTTTCTGTCAATGCCATAGATTTTTTAATAGACTGAGAAAATGCATTTCATTTCTTCTTATTTTCCTTCAATACATCATTTGGTTCTGCTTTTTTGCCTGCATGAAATTCATTTTCTAATGGAAATATTTGTTTTGTAAATCAAATATGTATTATGCACAAAATGCAAAGCACAAATTAAATTATGTTAATGAAATGAAAGAGATATGAAATGCATATTTCATGGACAAAACATAACCTCAGCAAACAACCATTTCTTGATAAAATCTTTAAACACAATCTCATTCTGTGACAGACATATTGTTAAAGCAGATAGCACCTCATTTAAATGGTTTCCTTTAATATTAGTGCTTAGTATATAATTGTAAATAACTTTTGGGATGAAAAACCAATAATGAAATACTGTCTTTAATAGTTTGCTATTGATGTCAGCATAAAATTTGTAGTAGTTGAATATTGGAAATTGGGAGTGCGCACACATATAGTCAAAAGCTGTAAATGATTGCATATTTAAATAGAGCTGACTAAGGCAAAGATGTTATAGATATTAGTAATAGGCAGAAAATTATGCTGACCTAACATTATTTGACAAAACCCACTGTTTTAAATTATATATTGGTTACACTTAATGAATAATAGATTCTGTAGGTGTTGTTTCTCAGATCATAATGCTGATGACACTATATGTTGGAGACTTTAACTTAGTCATCCTTCTGACAATAAAGCAGGTAGAGCTCACAAAGGTCACCGAAACATGAAATTGTATTTATGGGTCTCCATCCTAGCCTAGTCTTCTGCAGGACAAACATTCCCAGAGCTAGGAGCAAAAGACTTATTCCAGGTTAACCCTGAACAAATACAATGCAAGAAAAGATCACTTGAAATAAAGCTGGGGATTTCMTGTAGGTTTTGGGTTGCTGTGCTCTCCTAAGCAGTAGAGTCATTATATAGATTCCACCAATTTGYTGGGTTTCGTCACTGTTTTGCTATCAATCAGATCCGATGGGTCAGCCCGTATCTGCGGCATACATCTTTCCATCCTCCTCTCTGCCTTGAGCACACACAAAATCAAGAACAGAGCTCTTGATACATAAGTCAATTCTTTCAGACATTTTAGGGCAGCAAAGAARGTATTAAAATCACCACAGGGACATCTGTCTCTTCTCTACTATACTATTTTTATCAAAAATGCTAAGAAAGAGAAAGAACATGATGCACAGTTAAAAGAAAAAACCAGCTCCAAAACTAGATGATCATTAGAGAGATGGGAGATGCCGGTAATCTAACAGGTGATAAAGGAGACCAAAGCGCTTATTTGAATGTTGCTATTCTTTGCGTGAAAGCAGGAGAGCTATACATAATTAATTGGGATCTGCTTCATTTTCTGAAGGAGAACATATTTGTTTTTATATTAAGTATTACAGAAGACACTTAAGATTCAGGCACTGATACCTGATAATTGTTTATCATGCCCTTTTTTGCAGGAGGGGAGCAAGATTGATGGGAAAACCAGGACGGTGTTATCTGGAGGTCTTTGGCTTTTGAGTCACTTTGGGTTTAGGTCTTAGCCTGGTATCATAACTGCCCCTAGGCCGGCTAGCAACTCATTTCATCTTTGCAGTGGGTGATAAAGTATCTGCACTGATTGTTTAGAGATATCAGCTGCTGCCTTTGATAACAGTGATAACAGTGCAAAATGGTAGAAGTCCTCTGACCTTTTTTGAAGAAGCTCAGAGATGCCCGCGCTGCGCCCAGGCGTTATGCAGGACCCACCGTGCCGGCGGTGCAGAGGGTGCTGAGCGAGGCCATAGCTGGGATCCAGCTCCCCGAGCGATGCAGCACCCAGGACGCCTGTGACACTGCGGAGCATTGCTCACGGGAGCCTGGGCATGGGCAGAGATGGACTGGTGAGGAGTCAGCTCAGAAGAGACTGCAATAAAAGGGACAGAAAAACCTGTTCAAAGCACAAGCCTGAGTTGACTCCCAGCTAATAAAATATATTAATCCAAGATTCAGACTGCCCCTCGGGAGGGGGTTGCTTTCCCCGCTGYCCCTGCGCAGCCCACAGCTGTCGGGATTGTGCTGCACCACTGCACTGTCTGAGCTTTCCCATCCCCAAGTAGCATCTCCAGGCAAGAAAGTACTCCCAAAATGACAGAGGGGCAGATTGTCCCTGGGCTGTGCCTCTCTCCACCGGCTGTGCTCCTCCAGCATCTCCCTCCGCCAGCAGTTCAGTTCAATCTCTGCTGCTGCTGCGGACGTCTCTCCAAGAAGGGAGGCTTTGTGCCATTCTCYGCGTGCTGTCAGCCATCACGGTCGAGATAACTTTCCGCTTTGGTCTGAGGGATAGACAGGCTTTTTGGTGCCTTTAGTAATTTTCCTGACAGCCTTGATATCAAATACATAACTCTGAGATAAGCTTGGCAATAAATACATATAGCAAACACAGTAAGGCAAGACAACAGCAAAGAGCTGTGCGACTAAAGAGGAGCTCTCCCACACAGCTCCCCGTCCCTACAACAAACTATCTATTAATCATACCTGCCCCATTTCCCTCCATCACAGGCAGCTCGGCACMGTGATGGATTAATGGGGACACAGGAACACAGCACCCCTTTTGTGAGTAAAGCCGGCGACCAACTTCTGAGCACCCTTTGTAGGAGGATGGCCACAAAACCTGCTCGGCGCTCCCAGAAATGGGTGGGCTTTTATCATTTCGCATGGTATGATCTTGTACAGGGACATGGTACAAATGCTGTTGAGGTATAAAAAGAAGAGGACGGCAAAATGTCTGAATGCGATTAACAGCATAGCCTTCTTTTGCTTCTGGCATAACAAAAAAATTCAACCAAAATAAATAGTCCAGCTGTGTGAATCTTAGCTCCTTTTGAACCAGGCCATCAAACTGTCTCTCTGCCGTAAAGTAAAAACCTCCCAAACACTTGTAGAATCTCCAGACTTGGCAATTTCCCCAGGATAACCCAGTAAATTGCTGGGGGAAAAAAAGTATCCCATGTATCATAAAATACTGGAATTTTAYCCCGAACAAAGGCCAAAAACTTCTCCAGAGGGAGAATCCGAAGCCAGATCTCCAGATATTCAGAGCTGGAAGAAGGTTTTCCTTCCAGTGTGTCGAGGAATTCTCCCTGGCAGTTCACAAAGCCATTTGACTGAAGCACAATGCCGCAGAGAAGGCTTGCTAGGGAAGAAAATGTCACGGAGGAGCAGCAGGATTTGGGAGGATGACTATAACARATCTTGAGGGCCATGGACTAAAGTCTCCAGCTATTGAAGGCAACTGTGTCACTGCAGTTCTGCTGGTGTGGCATTAGTAGCCATCTCCATCTGGTCAAACCAGGCTGGGTACATCCCCATGCCATAAAACCAGTTCCAGTCTTCCTATATGTTTTTTGAGTAGAAGCCATGGGACAGATGTTATTCTGAGTCAATGGAATTACGGATATATAAATCAGAGTAAAATCTGGTCCCTGACATTTCCATTGTGTATATACCACCTATAGAATAATGGATGCTAAACCTAAATTGTGCTTCCTACACTTATTTCATAGGAAATACAATTTTTTATCCATTTTATCAATTTTCTAAAATGAATCTTTCCCTTTTTCATTATCAAATTTCGATCTCATATCATTTCCAGCACCACCCCAAGCCATTCTGGAGTTCTCGTTTACATCACTAGAGATTAATATTAGGTGTTTGTAAAAGGAGGATATTAGCTTCTCCCTTATACCTGTCAAAATTAATAACTTCTCTATCACAGATAACTCCAGGTCAATATTAGATTCACAGATGTGGCCAGGAATAAAATGTATGGAAATATAATATCTCATTTATAAGTATCCAAAAAGGAAAAAGAAAAAAAAAAAAAAAGAAAAAAAAGGAAGTGTTTTCATTACTGAAATTTAGACTGCAACTGTTCAAAAGGTCAAAAGACTTCGCGGGCTGAACATATCTGCCATATGGCCTTAGCCTTTCAAATAGAAAACAAATTGGAGGTCAGCCCAGGGGAGAAGAGAGAAGCGAATTTTCTACAAACAGGGCAAAGGAAGGGATCAGGATCCTCTCCGCATTACGTGTATGCTTCTGTCTAAACCTACATTGTGGCCAGAAGAAGGGCTCCAGACATAAATGTTTGTACAATGATTGATGTAAATACTTGGGTGATGATTGATAATGGTTATGTCTGGCAGATGTCCACCTCCTGCACGGCTGATCCAACGCGGTACCTCCTGATGTTGCGCTGATTTAAAGGGAATAGCACGTTCAAAGTGACCATATTGCAGCAAGAATATCCTGTGCTCTTGGTCCAGCAGAGACGATGTTGATTATATTTGTTAATGGACCATACTGTTGTCTCCTAAAATCTACTGATTTAAGAGCATTAGCAGACACAAAGCTCGTCTGTGGCCTGGTGGAGGTAAGGCAGATCTTGGCCATCTCCCATGGAGCACTCCTGACTTACAGGACTYTCTCTGACCCCTGGCATTTTTAGGAGTTGTATCAAAGACACGCTCAAATGCTAAACTGCACTCTTTGCATTGGACTTCAACTGTTCTGTTTGGTTCCCTAAATATGGACTGGGCAGGTTAACTTCCAGACTTCTGATGTGAAAATAATTCTCTTGACTGGCCTTACTGGCTTCCCACCTGCCTGTCCCCGTCTCACCACCACAACCGCGCTGCGGAGGCAGGGGCTCGATGGCTTGCACGCAGAGCATGGGCTCAAGAGATGAAGAGGAAAAGAGAGTTGACAACGTGAGATCTATTTTTTACATAGGTTTCAAGGGAGAAGGTGAGATAAATACATGCTGTGGGAATACAACAGAGGAGAAGCTGTATGAGTTATGCTTTCAGAAGTAAATAACACAGAAGCCAGTGATTTAAAGGCTGTTAAATGAATTTTACCAACTATTTTATTCACTGTGATCAAAATTATATCACTGATGTTCTTACTAATACATCCCATTTGGCTCAATAATCTTTTATTTGTAATTACAGGTGAAGAGGTCATTTTAAAAAAGCCTGCAATGGGCTTTAAAGAATTATGCTGCTTTCATTTTGTGTTTATAACCAATTGAGGATAGAGGATAAAATTAACTAATGCTACTTTCTATGAGAAAAATACTAAAAAGTCTTCAGTTCATATCCTCATTCGCCCAAAGGAGTTTTTCCTATTGCACTTCTCCAACCGCTGGTTTTGTGCACTGGCTGCTCCCTGCCGCCGGGCGGGCAGCGCGGCACCAGCCACCGACCTGCTAACGGGGAAACATCATCTCTCCCCCTTTTCTTCCTCAGCTCCTCAAACTCTGGATGACCCACAGTAAAATCCTTTTAACAAGGCTTCGTTCCTCGCCGACCCAGTTAAAACTTTGCAAAAATAAACAAGAGCCGTTCTTTGTTTTTCCTGCGGCTTTGGGATCTGTTTCAAGCATGGAAAGAGGCAGCCCTACCTGGGCGTAAGGCACAGGGAAGGGAGAGCAAAACAGCCGGCTAGGGAAAAGCAACGCCTTTAAGAGGAGGACTTCCAGGGAGGGACATTTGTATCCCTCTGTTTTATTGTTGGGTGTCTTACGGTGCATTGAGATCACAGCAGTCCACATGCCCTGTCTGTCCTTCTCGACCTGGAGCGAAGCTCTGGGCACGGGGAGGCACCGGAGGTGGTGTAAACACGGGGTGTAAACGCTGCTCGCCTCCACGAACACCCACTTGTCTCCTTGTCGTCTTGATGCTGATACTACTTTCGCAAAGGACCGCATTTCTGCAAATTTAAAATAAAAATCCTCAAGCCTCGATATTTCCAGGTTGTGCCGTGAAACCCTCTTCGCCAGCCAAATGAGTGCTGAAGTGTCAAGTGAACACACGGCGGCTGGTGCCCAGGACCCCAGGGACAGGTACCTACTGGGCAACTGTTAGCACCGGAGCAGGTGGCACCACTCACTCCAAAGGTCCCTTTTGAACAGACACATTCTTCCTTCTAAGCATCATATATACAAAGAGGAAAGCATTCCCTGACCCATCTCACCACATTTCAGTCTGAAGTGCTGTTTGTCATCACTAAGCACTACTCTCCCAGCCAATGAGTGGTATTTCTCCCTGGAGTTGCTCTCTGCTTTAATAGGGTGTGAATACCTGAAACAGCTATGGTGCACTGTTAATTGTTATTCATGCTTGGCTCCTAGCGGGGAAACACAAAAGCTGCCACATGAACTTTTCTACTTCAAGATGATATCAACATGTATAATATTTCAAAAGATGGGGAAAATATCTTTGTGACCTAACCTAGCTGAATTCACAAAAACAAAGACATGTCCTCCATTGGGAACAGTAAAGTATTGAAATGGGACTTGGAGAAGATCAATTAATCAGTCCGTTCCCTCATGTACAAACACAACCCTTAGACCCCAGTTCTGAGAGGCTTACACATACCTCTGCAAAGACATTCCCCACTTTTAGTTGTTTTTCTTAACATTAGAAATTAGGAAGAGAAAAAATTTGTTGTCCCTTCAGTCTAAATCAGCTTCAAAGACTGGGTTAGGGTTGGGGGCCTCCAAGTCTAACCTCAGCTCTGGGAGAGAGGGTCAGAGGACTAAAAAGAAGGAGGAGGAAGAGGAGAAGAAGGGGGAGGAAGGCTGCCTGTCTGATGCTGCGGTGAGGTCAGGGCAGGGAGGGCCTCCCCATCTGAGCAAGGCAGTGATGGAGAAAGAGGAGCCCACAAAGAAGGTGGGAAGTGCGATGCACTGCAGATGACTTTTAACAGGGGGGTTGGAAAGAGCAGTTGCAACCRACTCTGCTTCCCAGGCAGCCCGGGGAGGACCCGGGGCAGGGGCAGGGGAGCGGACACCCATGCGTCCCTCAGGGCTGCTTACAGGACTGGCGGATGGAGGCTCAGCAACCAGTGAGTATACCCTGGCCRTGAGTACGTGGGAGATTCACAGAAGAAAAATGCTTCTAACCATCAGAACAGGGAGATTTTGAAATATCCTTCCAAGATAATCAGTTTTAAGATGCCACCTGTGCAGTTTATCGTGAGTTTAGGCTAACATTCTTGTAATACCAGGACCAGAGATTCCTTCTCACTCTGTCTTCTTCTGGAGGAAAAAAGGAGGAAAAGAAAAAAACAAGCTAATAATCTTCAACAAATAGATGTCTTTTTGGTGCATTTGATGGACATTGTCGTGCAGGGCTGGGCGGGAGCTTTAAAAAAACAAAAATTCTGCAAATATTCATTCACATTTTTAAATTAATTTACTGCAGCCACATTGATTTCCTCCTGGGATTTGCTTTCTGCACACTTTTGAGCAATCAAGTTTTACTGGGCAAATGTTTGCACAAGACAAATTTCAAAATTGCATGCAGAGACAGAATTTTTTGTGTTTTCATGCCAGGCATGCTTGTAGGCTTCTCCAATGAGCAGGCAGAAACAATATCATGTGATTTATCTGACCCATCACAACCAACCTACATACCTTGACTAACGAAGATCAGACACCCACAGTTGTTTGTGATCAAGACACAGAGTTGTTTTTTTAATTACAAAGCTATCCATCAGTAATTTCAAATAATAAGTAAATTGGAGGGAATTGTGATCTGTCTCCAGATAGTCTGTGAGCAGAGAAAGCAGCTAAATTTGTTGAATAAATTATTCATTATGGATTATTCGCTCAGCTCTACTGCAATAGCAGTGACATTGTTTAATTTAATAGCACATTAAGGGATCTTTTTCCTTACACAAATGAGTGCATTGCTCCCAGCAAGTTGACTCTTGAAGATGCAATACTGGAAACCTGTAAGAACAGCTACCCCTGTCCAAAGCTTCGATTAGGTTTTGAGCAGAGAAGACCTTCATAATACGCCACTGAATATTATTTGGCTACAGACTTCCTGTGGGGATACAAACTTGCTTGACAGAATATGGAGCTATGCAAGTCTTGTGAAAAAAACTAGAAACCAAGCACATGGGTTTGTTTTCTTCACTGAGAAATTAACTGTGCTTTGAGATGGATCTGAAAATCCCAAAGCCAAAAGAAACCAGCTTTTATTCAGATCTCATTTGATCCTGGAGAGGCAAGTGCATTTTATCTGAGCCCTGTACTTCTTTATCTTCCACTGCAGAAGTCTAGCAGCTCCTTTTCCAATGCCCAGCTATGCTAGAGCCCAAAACTCAAAGTCAAACTCAAGAATAGTGAAACTCTGCCAACCAAACCAACCCTTTCTGAACAGCCACTGCAAGGATACCAGTCCTGTTGGTTTTGTTGATCGTCTTGATTCTCCCTGAAGACAATATAAAGGATGGTGAGTATTTTTGTAGCTCATTTATGACTACGTACCTGTGGAGGAAACCTCTCCAGTAACTTTTTTTCCTCTGGGAAAGTAAGATCTTCAAAGTCCCACGGACCTACCACACAAAAGGCTGCAAAACATTGTAACGACCCGGCCCCAGACATATTCTTTGATCACTTTTTCAGATGTGACTCATCCAGGCTCTTGCTCTCCATGATGCCCAGGGCTGGCCGAGCACGGGGAGCACTGGGCTGACGCGSACCCTCCAGCGCTGCCCGCGGACACACACGGCTGTGTCTTGGCTGCCTCCATCCCCTCTAACACAGGCACGACTGCTGCCTTTCAGCGGAGACCCAGCACATCCTTCCAGCACAGCACCAAGATAATTTTCTTGGGTCTAACGGGGCCCCTGGAAGTGAGGGTCGGGGACTGGCGAGCCACGGGCAGGCGGCAGAGGCTGAGGCTCGAGCCCTTAGAAACCCTCATGCCAAAAAGCGTGGTGTTGGTGGGACCCTGACTGCGAGTGCCACACACAAACACAGGAAGGGGCTCTCCTCAGCGGGGGTAAATGAGTTTTCTGCCACTGATGGGAGCAGAAAAGAAAATAAAGTATATGTTTCATTTGGGTTAAGAAAAGCTGAAAAAAAAACAGTGAGTGAATACATCAATGGGGTTGTGTTGACCATTCATGGATGCGAAATGTCATACCCTGAAATATCCTGACTCTGGCCCAAATACAAATATGTGGAGAAACACAGGCACGTGCAGAGATCCCCGATCTGCTCCGATTTATCTCCTCTGTGCTTTTTGATGCCGCGCTTTTTTAAAACAGGGCTCCCCTGAGTAATGACCTGCGGGTAGCAGGTACGGTGCCGCCTCCCAGGCAATCTGTTACAGCAGACAAGAAACAGATTTCTCAGCCCAACAGACTCCTCTCCAGCAGAGCGCATTTCCCGCTGGCTATCCCCGCGCCCGCGCTGCCGCCGAGCAGGCAGGGCCTGGGTGCCACCCCTCCTCGCCGCGCCGAAAGAGAGGGGGGCAGCAGCCCTGGCACGAAGGGCCCCACGCAGCGAGGACAGGCACTCAGACGCACGGTTAAGAAAGATCGTGACCATTCGTGCTGTATCGGATCCTCAATGAATATTGCCCTTCTCTTGTAATTTTTTTTCCAGCCGGCATCATAGCTCAGCATTGAAAACAAGGTGAGAAACCTTTAGTGGCCAGTTCAGGGCTCAAATTTCTGTTGTTTATGTATACACATATAATATACATATAAAAATACTGTATAGATTCCCGGCCATTCACTTTCTGCACCGTATTACAGCTATAAAACAGAAAGATGAGTGTGGTCAGGGAGTGAAATTAAAGACGAGTAACAGGGCACCTAAAAATACCAAAACACTAGCGAAGAGAGAGAGCAATGCCACGCAAATCCTTCGAGTCCGGTCAGAGCAACTTCCCTGAGCTGGCAGCAGGTACGACAAGAATCCATCCAGGCAGGTGCAGGCCTTTCTCCTCCACTCCTTTGGTACAACGATTTATACCCCTTTCTTCATGTATTATATTTAATATCCAATCTATATATTATATATTTATACATTAAGCTACAATATTGCGTTCATTTTAGCCTATTCACAGGCAAGTTGCCCTGTTACGCCTCCAAGCATCTATACCATATCATTCTGCCTATAACCTTAAAATTGAAATGCCATGTCATATTTTCTACCATCAGTAGCAAGTGTTATCTTACCTTACATTCTATTATATCATTGTACTTTCCTCCCTACTTGATAAGCTGTCAATATTGTTTTGGCATGAGAAATTTCCATCTCATGCATCAGATGATCTCCGTGACCTTTAAGCGAGTTGCCAGTAAGATAATTTACTCACATTGTTGTGACAAAATAATATCTCTTCTGCCTGGGTCACATGACATGATCATTACATGATTTTCCCAAAATGATTAAATTTTGCACATTTTGGGGGTGGGAGACCTCGGTGGAAAATTGAAATTACTAGATTGCTTATCATTTCAGTTAACTACAAAGAGTTAAAAAGGTTACTTGCCATTGCTTCGCCCAAGCAGCACATCCCAAATTCCCACACTACACATAACTGTCTTTTTTAACTTGTCTCTTTTTTTATTTTTTTTTTAACTACTCAGCCTTGTGCAAGGAATGTTTTAATACAATCGTCTTTGCAGTGTCTTGTATTAGCAGGAAGATGTGATCACAAATATCACATCCTTTTGGCATCTTTTTGGCGCTCTGCGCATAACAAAAATGTCAGACAGATTTTAATGAAAGGCTGCATGCTTGTGGGTATTGACAGTTTGACATAGAATCCTAATTTTCAGATGTCTTGTTCTTACTGTTTTTAACACACAAATACTTGCAGTATAAGAGCAAGGCACCAAAACCACGGAGAGCCAGTATTTATATACCGTCTTCCTATTCTCAATGGGCTCTGCTCAGCAACGTGCCCAATTTCTGTGGTTTTTGGCCTGAGAGTTTTTGCGGTGCGGCTGCAATCATGTCTAATCCCAATTTAGAAACCAAATTATTTCTTTTCCTCACCCGCAGAGCCTGGGCTCCCGCCGCTGCTGCACCCTCATGGGGGTGTGGGCAGGGGGCAGCCGCAGCCGGGGATGGGGCACAGCGGGGGGTGCGGAGGTGCTGGGGGGGCCACGGACGCCCCCGCAGGGAAACACGCGCCGTCTGCTCGCCCGCTTCATGCCAGCTTCATGCCAGCTTCACGGGCTGCGGAGACCCTCCCATGAAGGACAGCAGGGACCAGGAGAGGTCTCTGCACCAGGGGTCCCTTGAGGTACCCTTGTATAGGGACTGCACATGCATAGATTTTTGTATTTATTTATTTAGCTGCAGTTGGGCTTCCTCCTCCCGCACTCTCTGTGCTGGAGTGAGTGACAGCTCTTTGTTTCTCTGTAGAGAAAACATCAAGACTTCAGAAAAGGGGCGGGTGGCTCCCTCCATCATTTCACTTGACTACTTCCTATCCCAAGCACYCTGTACTGTTATCATCGGTTATCCGCACATCGGTTATCTGCACAAGATCAGAACAACTGTTTATTAGAGGAGATATTAGAGAATAATAAAACTGAAAATTAGAGCCGAATGGCATCAGGACACTCCACGGGGTAAGATAGTCTCCAAAGTTTTTCACAGACAAAAGTTTAACGCAGCCATTATCAGCTTTAAAATCCCTCACGGCCATGGAGTTCACCAGCTCTTCTCCTTGCACCACTAGAGATGGGTAGCTCAGCTCCAGGACTTCCCTCCCCCCCCTCCCGTGGCAGCAGGGCAGAGCAGCTCTTCCCGGGCATCTGCACCTTGCAAGTGCCCCATTCTCCCCGTATGCTACACTGATTATCCTCGGTATTAGTGATGCTTTGCATGGTGAGCAAATTTCGTCAGCACCTTCCCTTGTCCTCAAGATCAGGTTGGATGCTGATCCTGAGAGGCAACTGTTGGCTTCTCCCTAGACTGGTGCTTCGTCTTTCAGCATGACCCAGCCGCATTCTCCCTCCCCTGTCTTGCTGTTCAGGTACTTATCTCGTCTTAATAATTTCCCACGTGGCACTGTATCAAATACTTTGCTGCGAGAGATGAGATCTACTTCATTTCTTTTATCTAGAAAATCAATGATCTTATCAAAGCAAGATATCAGGTTCGTCTGGCGTAATCCACACTTGGTAAAGCTATGCAGCATTTTAGACCATTTTGCAATTACTTCTTTGGTTATTATTTCTTCAAAACCATGTCCCAAGCTTTGCACCTGGCAGATCAGCTCAGCAGCCTCGATGGCCTGGCTACAGCTCTGCATCGCTGCATGGCCACGGCCATGTGGCCTAGGACCATTCCTGGGAGGGCCACCTTCCTCATGCCCTTTCATATACTCAGACAAAAAAAAGTTACGTGAAGGACATTTTTTTTTTATTAATTACTGATTATTTTATTTGATGGGGTTTTGTTCATCTAAGGCTGTCCCATATCTTATGCCTCCATCACCTTCTCTGCCATTCTCCACTATACACGCAAGTTAGGTGATCTAAGACAGCCTTGGGACATCATCTTTGTACTGTTTCCACGAGTCTACTGCAGAGACTCACAACTCCAGAAAACAGGACACGAGCCCCGTTGGGCTTCAGAAACCCAACCAACACTACTATTTTTTTTAAGGCAATTTAACAAACTTTGCATTGCGGGCGAAACGCTCACTGCAGCTCTGCAAATAACACCAGAGAGAATGGATCAATGTAATGCCCTATTGACAAAGTTTGAACTATAATACATATATTTTGTACATTTTTATTGTGTTCATGTATGTTGATTCATAGCTGTTTTATCAATAAAAAAATGCTGCACAAAGTCTTATACTATAACTGTCACAAAAAATTATTTATTACTAGGATAATAACAAATTTTATGTGGACAGAGATCCTTTGTGGTAAGATGTTGAACTATAAAGAGACAGACAGAATTTCCTGCTCTATACCGCACCGGCCTAAGGGAAGTTGCTGATTTCTATCCACTGTATAGAGTACGCAGGTGCGCACGCATATATCTGTATGCCCATGCTCATGAAGGTCACGTAGGCATTTGCCTCACATATTTATAAAACTATTTCCTCCTAAAAAAAGGTGTTAAAAGGCCTACGACATGCTTAAAACAAGACTCAAGAACCATAAAGTTAAACACTTATCAAACTTGGAAGCCATTAATAGCCTCTCATCAATTATACCTGGGAAACAATTACAAAGGGCCAAATACTGCAGCCCTTCATTGAGCAGATCTCCCCTCGAGGTCACCGAGACGGCTGCTCAATTAAGAGCTGCAGAATTTGGCCCAAACTTAGCAATTTACGTGTCGTCATGTCTATTTTTACAGCGGAGGCTTTTGCGCGGGAGGTGCCCCGCTCCCCAGCAGCGCGGCTGCCCCAGCCTGGGGACCAGAAAGCCGCTCCTCCCTGCCTCTGTATTAACACACACACACAACGGCAGAACTTCTTCTTGCCCGAGCACAATAGTTGGGGTTAAGGTACAAAGCATGCAAACATAAACCCCTCGGAGTATTTACTAAAATCCATTTGATTAAATTTACCAAAATGTACCACAAACTTCCAAAGGGAAAAAAGCCTTAACTTTTGAAGGTAAAAAAGGTGTAAATATATTCCTGGTAAACCTGACCTTTGTGTGCTATACAAAATGACTATAGTCCTGTGTTTCAAAGATATTCTTCCTTGCAAAATATCCATTGTTATGGAATCTCCTTGACTAAGTAGAAATAACAGAGGTTATGCTTCAGCTATACACAACAATATTRTTTCTCTTAATATATAAATGTGCCAAAAGGTACGTATATAAAGAACACTGCTAGAGCTCCTGGAGCTGTTCTCTGCTTTCTATTGTTACAAACAATAATTTGAGGAGAGGAGAAAAAAAATCCCACAAAGAAGGATTTCAGCTTAACACGAGCAATACTCCTCCTGCACATCTTTCCTTTTATGCAGTTTTGTTTCAGTGATTTGAGCATGTTCTAATTTTGTCATTCAAGCCATCTGACTTTCACTGCTCTATACAAACAAAACCTAATTTAGTCTGAGATGTTTTAAGTCATAACAATGACGGATGGCCAAGGTTCAGGTGTGCTAGAATATTTAAATACCTAGTCTATATTTTCCTGATATAAAGACAGGCAGCTTTTTGTACTCTGATTAATTATGATTTTGTGTCTGAAAAAAAATAGCTCTTTCTATTCTACATTATTAATTGGTTATTTAATTAGGGATTCTGGTAGCTTCAGATGTTGGGTAGCTAAAATTGTGCTGTGGTTAAAAAAAAAAAAAAAAAAAAAAAGCCTAGCTCCATACTGTTGCCTTTTTGTATCTTATGAAGGTCACAATAAGATGTGATTGTTTGGCACAGCAGCAGTGAATTATGCCACCCAGACAAGCTTTTAACCTATGTGCCTTCACTCTGAGTGAGACACACAGGGATGTGCTCTCTTTAAACAGTTCTCTATTGAAGAGGATTCAATCACCATAATGAATCTGAGGCCAGGCAGCAATCTTCTTCACTGAAAGAATTTCTAAAAGATTGTAGAATTTGTAAAACGAACAGCTCACAGACTAAATGGCTGTGTGGGTGAATCAATTATTGCAGGGCTCGCAGTAGTCATAATATTTAGTACATATCATAGAGTGTTTCAGGTACAATAAGATATGCTAGTTTTTTCCCATTCCTGCTTGAAAGTGGTATGTGCTCCACCAACTTAGTCAATCTTCAGGATCTAGTTAGAACTAGTATTAAAAGTCAATAAAAAAATCCATCTGCAGCTGCAGTGCATGTACCAGGATCCGAGGGACTCACATTGCTAAACAGTAATTGTATTAAAAAGTACACCACTGAGCCGCTCATCAGGAAAACACATGATGTATCATGAAACACCAAACACATCAAGGGCTGAAATATTTTTAGCGGTACAGTAGGGCCAATGCCGAACAGCTTCCTTATTAATACAATAATTATTTTATTTTGACAGCACCATTTATAACCATATAGTCTGTGTCCAGCTACCCGTATTTCCATTAATCAATGGATTTGAAGACAACTGTCATCATTTCACTTTATTATGACTTATAGGTTCATTGCAGTTCACTTAAAAGTTGCGATGAGCAAGACACTGGTGGGAAAGAACTGGACCTTTGCGGGCTGCCCAGTGCTCGTGCCCAGTGCTGGCCTGGATGGCAGCAAGCAGCCGTGCCCTGGGTGGCACCCGGGGGGGCCGGGGGCACGTGGGGCAAGCCCGGACACCGAGGGGGGCAACAGGGCACGCTGGCCGCCGGAGAGGTGCCGAGGCCATGCTGGAGGATTAAAAAGGTGGACAGGCACTGCAGCTCGCAGGGAGGGCATGCAAACCCCCCGGCCCACAGCAGGACGGTGCCGGGATGCTACGGGAGCAAACGGGAAGGGCACGATTCAGCCTTGAGAAAGGAAGCACTTCTGCTAAAATAAAAAGCCTTGATGGCACCAGGATATAGCTCCAAAGAACCTGAGGACACTTCTCAAACCTTCAGCCGGGTCACGAGTTTGCAGCGCCCACGCTGCACCCAGCCACCTGCGAGCGAACGGGGACCCCCGGCACGCGGCTCTGCGGTTTGGTCGTGCCGAAGCCGAGTCGCCGTGTCACAAAGCCATGTCAGAAACCGCCAAATACACTTTCACGTTGCGTACAACCTCCCCTAAAACGCATAGGGCTAGATGGCAAACAGGGTGTCCCTTTAATGAAACTACAACATATTAAAAATTATTACAGCTTCGTCTTTTCAGGTTTTAGACAATGTAATGTGATTTATTCAAAGAAATGCTGATGATTAGACATTAAATGGCACTAAATATTCCACTTCCTCTGCGCTGCCTGATAAACTGGTTTCATTAACATTATAAGTAACAAAAGTTTCCATTTCAGTCGGCCCATTTTGTTTTCCTCACGATCTAAGTTGCAGCTGCACAGCACTATATTATAGGGACCTCGCAGAGCGGCAGCTTTGGGCTCTCCATCACTCCCCGCGGTTAAAGGGACCGAGCCGGCTGCAGGCGGCACGCGCAGGGCCGTCCCGGCTCGGCATCCCGGCTCGGCATCCCGGCTCGGCATCCCGGCCCCCTCCTGCCGCGGGTCCCGGGGGGCCACCGGCAGCACCCTCCCTGCCCAAGCCGAGCCGGCACCTCTTCACCCCGGTCCCCAGCCCGCCAGGGACACCCCCACGGCGGGTTTGGGGTGTTTGTCCCCCGGGGCCGGCACAATCATCCCGGCTCCACCGACATCGCCGACGCTTTTTTTCCCTTGAGATTTTTCTTTAGCCGCGAAGTCTCTCTCTATTAAATCATGTGCCTCAGCCTTAAGTGCGGGTCAACACCGTGCCCTGAGTGGAAGCTACTATATTTGTCAAGGATACCTCTGTGATTTATCACTGCCAGCCTTATAGAAGAACTCAGATCTGGATATACAGTGCCTCTATACAATTTCCAAATTCAGCTGTTCTGCCTGCTCCCTCAGAGACCCTGCTTGGGATCTAAAACTGCCAAATTATGGCCAATTCCCAGTCCAGGCCCTTATTTCAGGCCCTGTCCCGCAGACACCGCAGCCCTGCAGTGCTGGGTAGGGATCCCTTCGCATGGTGCCCGTGCTCTCTCCCAACACACTGCAGCTCGCCCGGTCCCTTCCCCAGCCTCTGCTCACGTCCCCCTTCTTTCAGTGAAAACCTCCCTTTGCAGTAAGCCACCGAGGCACTTTTTGAAAGACCTTTTGAAAGTAAGACCGAAATTTAAGCACACACGGGCCAATGCTCTGGTATTTAATAAAACCTCGCTCCTGCGCGCAGGCAGTGCTGCCCGCTCTGGGTGGCCCTGGCCGTGTTTTGGGTGGGGGACAGGGGTTGGTCCAACCACCTCCCATCACTACGCAGGAGAAAACAAATCTCATTCTGCACCCCCAAACCGCTGACTCAACGGGGCAAAGCAGCCCCACTTGCTGGGTGTGAATCTGGAACAACCCCAATCACGCCAACGGACTTGCTCCAGATTTACTGCTGTGTATCCAAGCGGCAGATTTGGCCCCCATCCCATGGGATGAGCATCAGCCCTCACCCCTTCCCTCTGAGCCCTTTCCTGGGTGCCTGTGCGGAGGAGACCCAGCCGCGCCGAGCCCGGGCACCGCGTCCCGTCCTCCTCCCATGTCTCGGGTGGTGTCTCCACATACACATGGAGAGATATTTAGATAGCTATATATTACTGTTTATGTAAAGCCATAGCTTTCCCTTGATTGCAAGGCATGGTGGGGCTGCTGATGAGGTTTGCTGTTGACATTTCTGCATTAGCTGGCTTTTGTCAATCCTGGCAGGCTGAGAAATTCTATCTTAAGGGCTGTTCTTTATTAAATTTGCAAGATACAAAACTGTGACTGACTCTTTTCTTTGGTGAATGTATAAATAATAAATCCCTATCGCTAAAAATAACAATTAAAATATTGCTCAAATTTAAAAGCAAAAAAAAAAAAATTTGGTAATTTTCCGATAGCTTCGCGAGCGCTGCGAGAGCAGGCAGAGGCGGCGGGCAGCGCGTCTCCTCGAGGGCTTTTGACAGCTGTCAATATTCAAAGTGCTCGAGGAGGGGGGTGGGGTTGGGGAAAAAAAGAGTGCGCCTGAGCCGAGTCGCTATGTCTTTTACCAAACTTTGTCACAGAGTCTTTTATACAACTCCTTTATGCAGGATCTGTGACATAATTCCTATTTTTTTCCACCAGCCATTATATATGATAAATAAAACAATGCACTGAAAACACTGAAATCTCTCATCAATGTCTTTGTGAAAAGGGCCCAGATAAATGAGTCTTGGAATCAAAGGCAGATTACATGACTGACCATGTATCATCCTCTATGTATTGAACATAGTCTTTGTAAAGATAGAGCGGTAATAAAAAGTGGTATTGTGTGCTGTGAAAGGCTGTGTGGGTCTGTGCATGACTAATCTGTCTTTCTGCATTATTTTATTCAATCTTCTCTGACTTTATGCCTTTGACATTTTTGCTACACTCAGTAAATTTGAGTGAATAGGCAATTTTAAAGAATTTTTATAGGGCTTCAGAGAAGTCATACGCAGACTGTATCTTTGTTCAGATTTAACAGTTTAAATATTTCCTTTGTCTAGGATGCAGAGTAATCTTTAGGCAGAGGAGAAGAGGGGGATGGGGAAGGAAATGCCTAAACCTCCCTTAATATTTTGGCAACCTTTTGGCGGAGCCGGCAGCGGGAGCAGCGCGGCGGGGCCAAGCCCAGCGGGCGCGGGGTGCCCCGGGAAGTGGGGGGCGACGCCGCTGGATCGGGCCCCAGCACGGCGGCCAGCCGGGCTGCGCTCAACTTTGCCGCCTCCACCGAAGGGCTGTGGGAATACCGGCTCCCTCCACAAAACTCAAGTGGGAAGCAGATGAAATGTTTAAAGGGCTATTGTGAATATAGGCTTAAATATGATCCTCTTGCATCAGCCAATTTCTCTGACAAGATATTGCAAGGGTTGCTGTTTCTTAGTAAATAATGATTTTATTGCATCTCTTTAATGAACTGATAACGTGATACACAGTAAATTATCTGCATCTATAACATTACTGAGGATAAGCAGCGTGGTTTTAGTAATTTATACCACAGAGAGACATGCATTATAAAAATAGGAAAATTATTTCCTTTGTTAAATTGTGCAGAAGTCTTTACCTGAGGAACACCAGACAGATTAATCTCCGGAGATCCACTCGCTTGTATTTAAGCTGTTGAACTGTTCGCTGTTTTTTCCTCAGAACAGTTGAAAAAAACATTTTGTGAGCCAGAATTGACACTGTGGGTATTGTTCCTGCTCATACAAGTTATTAAAATAATTACTAAGCTATTTTGAGGTAACTTGAAACTTTCTTTAAAACTTAAATCTGAATCTGAAGGAATTAGCGTAAATGATTTGCATCGATGAAAACCGAAGCATCGCAGACAGCTCACCCAGGCACCTCCTGGCAACGCAGCCCCCGTTGCACGCCGCACCCCTGGGCGCTCGCTCGGCCCCGGCGGGGCCAAGGTGGGCATTGCGAGGTGGGGGTGCCAGGGGTTAGAGCAGGCATTGCTCGTGGGGGGCTGAGAGGGGCTGACACCCCACCCCGGAGCAGCACCAGCGGCGGTGGGACCCGCAGCATCACCCTGCACTGCAACGCTGGGCCCCCCGCCCCCCGGCTCTGGGGGCAGAGGCAATTTCTGCCGCTCGCCCCACGCAGGTGAGCCCAAAACTATTGGGATTTGTAGGCTGGCTGCAGACACCCGCGGTGCCCGCTGCCACGGGGCTGCTCCGGGCCCGGGGCGCAGCGGGGGGCTCACCTCCCATTTCAGCCCGGGCAGAGGCCGGCGCTGACTTTCCTCCCCAGCTACCAACGGCCCAAGGTGGCCTGAAATCTGGGATTTGTCACCCGAGCAGGGGCAGGGTGGGTGATCAGTCCCCACGGGTGTGACACCAGAGGGGTGGACCACGTGCCGGTGAGTTTTTCTGAGCTGGCTGTACGCACACGGCAGCTGAGAAGAGAGTTACCACGTATCAGGGTTTTGTCTGTTTGTGGGTTTGGGGGGTTTGATTTCTTGCTCTAGCATCACCATTAACCTTTCAAAGAGATCAAACTGTACCGACAAGCCGGGATCCCAGAGCACTCCCCAGGCTGGGTTGCCCCATTAATCCACAGCCCGTCCTTCCGAGAGGAGCACATCGCCGGCAGATTACAATCTTTCTAGATGTAATCATGCTTTAGCATCTTACTTCAAAATTTTAACGGGTAAAAATTCCCCATCTCAGTGCAAGATTGCATCATGAATTCCCTCTGCCTCATACAGCAGGGATGGAAAAATACTACTTTTCATCCTTGCACAATGCTTGATGTAAGTTTCTGAAAATGAGCGCTCTAGTAAGCCTAAAAATGTAGGATAATATGATTCATTTATAGATCTCCGATAATAGATGTGGTTTCTGTTACTTCGTTACCACATCAAGGATTACTCCTGCTCCTTCAGGAAGGACACGGCACCCTCCTCCTCACGAACCATTACCATAAAGCGGGATAAACAACAAATACCACCTTATCATTAGCTGCATGGAGCAGTTCCTGTTGATTTATGACGCTAAACACCGCAAGGCTGGATCGAGCCGCAAGTCCCTTTTTTGCAAATATTATTTTCACGAGACCGTCGTAAAATACAAGGAGTCACCTCACCTGGGTTTGGTTTTGTTTACAAAAAATGTTTTACAACTTGCARGAATTCTTCCCAATATTAGTTATTAACAACCCCGAGATGGCATTTGCATTTTTATAACCTTGTTACTTAAAAGTAAAACAGTAGAAGGAAAGACTTAGCGACAGCATTCCCTGCGCGCTTTAATCCCAGCCTGAGCCTTTTATGCTTGAGAGCACCTTATGATGCTGTAACTAACCTCAAACCTGGAGCAGCAGGAGGGCAACAAACCTCCGAATACAGCAATGTCATGCTTTACAGGCATACTCTCTGCAACAGCATGAATGAAGAAAAAAACCCCCGTTGCCTAGGAAACACTCTAGTCTTGGTAATTATTACTGTAACTGTCTGCACACCCCACCTATAACAGAAATGAATAATAAATTATAATCACTGACTGGCAGCTTTCCGCTGTTGCTTTTGCTCAGCGCCGCTACCTACCGGCGCGCGCGGGGAACTGCAGGCCGCCGGCCGGGCCCCGCACCCGCGCAGCGCGCGCACCGCTCCCCCCCCCGCACCCGCGCAGGGGCGCGCGGCCCTCCCCGCGCCCCCAGCCCAGCGCAGCGCCCCGCGGCGCGGGAACAGGC
>JASVER010000007.1:7657357-7668021 GCA_030449065.1 Oceanodroma leucorhoa | reverse complement strand
GGGGCAGCCGCTCCAGCGCGGCCGTGCTGCGGGGCGGTGCGGGGCCGGCTGCTGCCGGCTGCTGCCGATCAATTAAACTCCACCGTCAGCAACGATGCGCCATTTGTCTTAGGGTGTCTAATTCGCCGTGCGGTGTTAAAGGACTTCTATTGGAAGACTAGTTTGTTTAGAAATTAGAACACTCGGAGTGATTTACTGGATTTGATTTAAAAGACACAGCGGGAGTTGGCAAAATTCACATATCATGGGGTTAATGTGGGTTAGAATGGAGCTATTTGTAATACAAAAATATTGCATTCCAAATACACACATCTGATTTCTTTTAATCCCAGCTCATTTTTTGCAACATAAATCACTTTGTTAAAATGAACAGCTAAAACAGCTGGTTTAGACACTCTCGAAACATACAAAAATCTGCTGCTTTAGATGCTCTAAGTGAGCAATGAAAAGTGCTAAGTGCAACTAGTCTTACAGGAGAGAGAGGGAAATAAATCCAGTTTACCTCTAAACGCACGTCACGGGCTCCACCGACCCAGGCCAGGCCCGCAGCTACCGGCGCAGACCCGGCTGCACTGAACGCACAACGTCTGCTGCCTTTTCCTTCAGCTTCTCCAGGCCGGACTTCCTCAGCTTCGGAGGGGAACTGTCCCCCCCACGCAACCCCTTTGCTGGGTACAGGCAGGTGCCCAACTTACTTGTGGCCAATTAAAGAAGACTGAAGAGTCAAATATGCCTCCCAGTGAGGAATGGAAGTGGAGCAGGTAATTTGCAGTGCATAATTGATGCAATCATGGCCCTGCGAAGGGCTGTGTGGGGCGGCTGCGGGGCGGTGGGGCACAGCATGGCACGGCACGGCACAGCTGGGGCACACTGACTCGTCCTCGTGGCCATCCAGTGCCCATGCAGGCAGCTGCCGCCACCCTCATTTTGGACCACAGACATCTTGCGCAGCGATGTCTTTCCCCGTTGTTTTCTCCTGCTGCGTTTCCACCTGCCTGTGAAGTCGTGCCTGGCTGCACTTCCAGCTGGCACTGCTCGCCTGTGCCCGAGCACGCYGGGGACACCGGGACGGGGCTGGGGACGGGGCTCCTTCCAGCACACGCGTTCCTGTGCCACCCCRGTGACCGGCTGCCAAAGCCACCCCAGCCCCAGCCGGACCACATCCTTCCTGCCGAGGATATGCAAAACCTCTCRGGAAACACCAGGAAGAACCAAAACCCCCTTCCTCAGCCCCGTGCCCGGAGCCCTCGGCAGCGCTCCCTGACAAATGAGGAGCCCTTCTGGAGGCAGCAGGAAAAGCCATCGAGGGTGTTTCAGAAATCAATTCAGCTGAACCCTTATTATTTAAGTGAATAAAATCTCTAACTGCAGCACTGGGGACAAAAAGACACTCATCTCAACAGATTAATTTACCACCAGGAACCCTACATGCCTCAAATTTGGGGCACCGTTGCTTCATCCTAGTGTTTGCTTCATCTGTGCATTGGTGGTCATCTGCATCCACTTGTTGGCTTCAGCATTGCACAAAAAGCAAATTTTAAGTTTGTGCTGAGATGGGCCTTCACGTGATCATTTTTTTACACTGTTTAGGTTTTTATCTGCTTTGGTAGATTTTTTTGTTTAGCATTTGCAAACATTCTCCAGAAATCCTACAGCCGTCTCTTCTCGCTCTAGGCACCGCACAGTGAATCTACTGGTAAAGCCCAAGTGAAGAGACCGAAGATGAAGGATCATTCCAGCCTGCAAACCCTCTGACAATTAAATATACTGCAGAAAGGGCACAGACACATTCAGGCTCCCTATTAGGGAAAATGCTCATGTGCTTAGTTTTAAGCATGTGGTTAAATCCATTCTTCTTTGCAAAATCTCTGAGACATAAGCACATGCCAAAGTGCATTCCTGAGTAAGGATGCTTCCCTGAACCGAGGCCATAATTCATTAAAACCCAAGGTGCATTTATCCTACTTTTTCCCGAGAGCAGGGATGTGAAAAAAGGGGAGGGGGAAAAAAAGAAAACAAGCAAAGAATTAATTTTTATTTGAAACTGATCTATGGTGACAAGGGGCATTTGGTTTTGTTGAAGTAACTAGAAGTGGGAAGTATTTCAGAAGATATCTAAATAAATCTTTTTAAAGGGGTTTCTCTCTCTCTCTTTCTTTCTCTCCTTTTTCCTCTAATTACCCATGTCTGGTAGTCTTGGATCTCAACCCCTTGTTATTTAAAATACATATTCATGGAACTATATTTTACAGTTGCACTGTTCTGGTTACAAAATAGCTTCTACTTTTCTAGGACATAATTTCATTTTGTTTAGCCAAGAATTCATTAAAGAAGCTATAAATAACCTCCTTTAAATATTTAGCCRTGAATAGAGGGTGGACTGGCATTGATGGCTTATTTTAGTACTAATGCAATATGCTTTAAAAAAAAAAATCCGCATTTGAGCATGAATCAAGTTAATCATTAACACTTTCAACGTGATTCTCAGGATCTGCTTAAAACGGAGACTGCCCCCTCCCAGCCGGCGAGCTTCGGGCGCGGGAGGGCTGCACAACTTTCCCTTCAGTTTAACACAATTTGCCCCGTATCGCAGGGAAAACGCAGCCCCGCGGCTTCGGTGGGCTGCTCCCCAGGCAGGGACCCCGGGTATCGGCCCCTTCTTGCCCTCCTGCCGCCACACATCTTGGCCAGCATTTTCTGCCCATGGAACTATGCCACCTTCCCAAACACGTAGCAGAGAGCATCAGAGCTAGATGGAGTGCAGCCTTTTTTAAGCGTCACCTTAGAAAAAGAAGTCCCAAGGCCACCACCTCCCTTTTAAGCACAGAGAGAAAGAGGTGCTGAAAAAGGGGGAATCGGTGATTTTSTTTTAATACATGAAGCTGCACTATGAGCTGATCTGCCGCGATCGGAGAGCAAAGGATACRAGCACAAGGCTCAGTAATTTTAGGGGAAGGTGAGGAAATGGCATTAGCTRACGCCCTGTTCATGGATGGCCAAGATTTGGAAAACCAGATGCTGGTGGCTCTCAGGCTGCGTGTTCACAAAGCCACAGAACTGCGCCCAAAAGCAAATCCTTCCTTACACCTCCCAAGTCTTTTTGCCTCACTTTTTAGGCTGTGGTTTGATGATGTCAGCTGGAGAGTAACATCAGTTTAAGGTACTCCAGCTCCCCCTGCTCTCTGCCAACGTTTTCCCTTGTCCTTGCTCAACACATTACCCCTCGAACTGCTGATACAGACATGCTGAGARAGAGATGAGGAAACTCGCTAGCTTCAAAAAAACACACACAACTATTGAAAAAAACCCCAAACCCAGTAGTTTGTTTTTTAAACCCAGCTCCATCGCCTATTATTATTCAAGGGGTGGCCCCAACAAAAGCTGTGTCAGCACAAGGGAGGGAACGGCAAGACGAGAGGAAGGAGCTGCTGGGCAGGGACTTCTAGAGCCAGGATTGCCCTCAGTCAAGAGAAGGATACACAAAACCGTACCCCGAGTGCTGCAGTGCTGTTGCATTTTGAAATAAAGTTGAAGCATTAAGACATTTTTCCTTAGTGCTGACTCCCTCTGGGCATTCCCAAGACAATTACAATGTTTTCTGAGTATACAAAAGAACTAGGAGATTTTGTAATCAGAGTCTGAGTTTATGCTTCTCTCTTTAAGAGCATTCAATTTCCATGGACATTCATTAGCAGGAGGTTAAAACACAATGGCAGAAGAGAATGGACTGCTTTTATGTCCATGTGGTAGTAAACACTTCAAGCCAGAAATGCAAGTTCAAAATAAAAACCTCTCCGTGTTGTTTCCAAATTAGTAGTAAAGCAACAAAAAACACACAGCTCTCACAGCTTTTTTACTGAAAATTTAATTTTACAAAATACCCTTTTCCATCAAAGAAACTTCCCTGCAATGTACATGAACCCAGCGTTTTATAGATCTGTACAGTGAGATATCAGAGAGGTTTGAAAGAAGGAAAAAAACTTTTAGCAGACACCTAGTTGCAAAACCTACAGCAATGTGAATACAAGTGTGTCTTAAAATGCTAAAGCAAGTAATGCAATATAATTGGTGAATCTATTTGAAATGTGAAAAGTTTCCTTAAAATGGTCCATATGGTACGTAGAACATCACAGCTGGCACAAAACTGCCTGTATTTAGGTTTAAACACAAAAACAATGTATGTAAGGAACAGTTTTTGAAAAAGAACCCAAGTGCTGCTATCATAAGGCAAACATACAAAGGTGCTGACAGCACCCAGGGAAATCGACAAAACAAGATGAATACTCAAGTGTTCAAACACTGAACTTTTTTTTTTTTATGTCGCCAATAAACGTTTAAAAGATAACCAATGCCAAATTAACATAGGACACCCTTTTAACTAGCTAGGTGTAACGCATATAGTCTTACATACTCTCAACAAAAGTGAAACTAGGCATGAGTCCTCCAACTTCGGCTGGCTAGGCAGGACCTAGTTAGTCTGTTGCATTCTGGCAGCTTTGAATTTTGAAATCCTCTTTGGAGTTTCTTCTGATGCTTCGGACAAAACTTCCTCCGACTTTCGCTCCAGAATGGTAGGCAGGACTGGGTGAGCAATGACTGGGTGTGGTATTAAGGAGGGAGACAAAGGCTCCTTTTCTATAACAGTTCCGGAAAATGCCTACAACAGAAGAGAATACTCAAAATGAGCTAATAAAATGCAAATGTGAAGCTATGCCCATAAGGTTATTACCCTATATTAGCCTGATTAGGATTGTTATTTCTTTTAATCAAAAGTAAAGAAATATCTTTAAACCAATGACTGTTCCTTGCATAAGTAACCAAATTGTAATTAACCTCAAAATACAGCTTGTTCAAAGATGACTGAATGAAAGTGTCTTAAAAGTACTACTTAATCTCATTCCTACTGCATAAATGATCTAAAAATTTGCTTCCTCACTGACACATGCTCAAGAAATAAAACAGCTGATGTAATATATAGTTTCATTTTGGATAAGAAATTGAGAGATATGTCAGCATTTCCATCATACGTCATATTTTATGACTTAATATCTTCTAATTGCATCAAGCTGACACACTGCATACAAATTGGCAAGCACATATTTTGTTTGTTCTTTTCTCCTTACCAAATATGATCAAAAAATGGTGAAAGCAATTTATACTTAAGAGAATGGCAAACTTGCTTCCAACTATGTCTCTCTATAAAAGGTCTAATAAAAACATCTAATGTTTAAAAATGATAATTTATATGCAGCTGATTATGTGACTTAATCCTTTTTAACTTCGCTAAGAAATGACCATGATTCTTGGAAACCATTGGAAAAAAAGCAACTCAGAACTACTTTTCATAAACTTATTTAAGAACAGATCACCCTACTATGTACCGAAAACAGAAAATTCAGAATGCCTAAGGACAAGGGGAAGCAGTTTACATCCAAGGTTTGATGCTCATACTGGGCACACCAGATTTATCAACTATGCTTAATTCTGCTTTTTCATAACTCAGTTACCAAGAAAAACAAAGCAAAACAAACCAGCCATTCTTTTCTTGCAGGACCTGCAAAAAAGCAGTGTTTTTTTGGTTTCTGCTCCAATAGCCAATTTATGCCTAAAGCCGTGCCTGTACACAACTGCGTTGTTCTAACAACACGCTCATTTTCAAAACCACGTAAGCAAAATACAACCTAAGAAGATCGCAGCAAAATTAGAAACAAAAAGAAAAAAAGTTAGTGTGTTGCAAATGGTAATGGAGAAATAATGTATTTCAAACACCCACAAAAATAACCAAAAGCAAAACGACAGCATTTAAGAAGGCATGTCTAACTGGAGTGTTTTGCTCATTCTTCTTCAGTTACTTAGAAAATACATTATATTGCAGAGAATAATCATGCCATATTCAGAAAATGGACTAATGGGTAACAYCTAAAGTGTACTTAGATGTTTTATAAAAATATAGCAAATATATTCCAGAAAGTATACAACGTGAAGTGCTAACTCTACAGATGGATCTTCCACCATGAATCTTCACAATCCTGCCTGGATTCATCTGTAGCTCTTTGTATGAAAAATGATGATAAACAATAGCTTTTATGAGGAATTCATTTCTTGTCAAAAATAATTTTTCTAAAAATAGTGTTTTCATTGAACTTGCCCACTGCACTGGGAACTACTGAAAACTCAGTTTCATCTAGTTTGAAAAAATTAGTGTAAGTTCTTACAAAATAAAAATGAAGAATACTCTATGCCATGAATTTCAGAGCAGCGGCTACATTTAATTCGTGTGCTCATCCAGTCACTAAGCAACTGTACATTTTCCCTTACGTCGTACAGTCTCTCTCCTTTATGATGAAGCCCTGAACTTTCCAAACGTGTGAAAACAGATTTGTTTGGGATCACTCATGGCCCAAGTCTGGAATAGGATGAGTAGGGGGGTAATGCTTCCTTCCACAGGGCAATTCCTCTGCCTTTGGCAAGTCCAAATAATAACTCAGCTGGTATTTGTGTGTTTTAAAACCTAAAAACACCACCTGGAAATTAGCTGTCTAGTAGCTGTGCAACACAGGTTATAGAGAATCAACTATTGTCTCTCATCAACTATGAAGCACAGATTTTTCTCTTTTTTTAATCCTGTTGTGTATCCTGCAGTGAAATTTTCAGGATGACCCAGTAGCCGTGACACTGGTTTCAGTACCACCAGCAAGTGACTATGTCAGATCTTTACGGAAGAGCTTCAGGTCTGGGGGAAGCCACCGGACTCGTCTCCTCCCCTCTGCCCCTAGGACACGTATGACAGAAGCTTGTCACCTGATAATGTCCTCCTGAAGCAAACTAGGCAGGAGTTAGGACGTTATTTTAAAGAAATCAAACTGATGGCATAGGCAACTACAGTCATTAGATTTCTCATTTTTATCCCTGCCAACAATCAATAATTAATTAAAAACTGTACCTCGTTTGTCCCTGAAGAGGGAGGAAGCTTTTTCGGTATCTGCTGCTGCCCCTCCTCCTCCTCTTCCTCCAGTATGCCTTCGCTGTTGTCACTCTGAGTAGCTTCATCACAGCTAATACTCCTCTGAACTCCTCGTCTGTCATCAAACTCAGCAGCACTGTTCTCGCTGGTATCGCTACAAACACTGTTCTCTCTGCTTCGAGACTTCAAAATTGATTTACGAGGGACATATTCTCCATTCACAACATCAACAAAGACTCTATAAAGGAAAATGTTAGCTTTAATAAACCATTTCAGGATCAGATGACAAATTTACAGTGATCTTGCTTTGTCTTTTGTACAAATTAATTATGATGTGCTTTTCCAACTTTTTCGCTGCAGAATTACAATACTGTACCTTAAGAGGCATTTTATTTACCGATGTACAAGAATCAATTCTGCAGAGCAAACACTGTTATGCCCTTTATTCAAGCATTAAGTTGGTACACTTTCAGCAGAAAATGTATAGCTCCTTGAAAAGAGTTAGAAAACAGAATAGTGTGAGTTACAGAAAGTTAGAAAAAAGGTAAACTAAACGGTTGCCAGGGTTGTTTCTGTAAAGAGAAACAGAAGATCACAATGACAGAAAGTTTTCTAGAATGAAGTCCTTGTCAAACGTAGAATATTATAAAGACAAATACGTGAAACATTCATTGCACATACAAAGGATGAAGCTTTTTCCTGACAAGTGCCATAATCTTCTGCTTTCAGTTAAAAAAAAAAATTTAAAAAATCAGCTTTTAAGATCAGATCAACACGAAGACACTTTTCAAGTATTAACACACTGTAAACTGATAAAGAGGCCTCCTCCTACAGTTTGTACTCCATCTCTATGACTTAAAGAAGGCAGGGGTGGGTGGAGGAGAAAGAGTGGCATTAGAAGACAGTGCCAATTTTATCAAACTCATAAAGGAGGAGCCCAATGACTGGCTGAGTTTTAGAGGTGTTACTTGTTCCTTAACAGCTTTATTCATCAGAGTCTCATGGGAACACTGGCATATCTCTACAGAAGATGAAGTTCCTTTGCAGAGCTCAGGGAGAGCACCATGAAAGAATCCTTTACCTCATCTTCAGCCCCAGCAACTGTGATTACAGGATGGGTTTTAACTTCTCACACGGTGTGACACATTTTTTAAGATATTTAAGTGCCTGAACACACCAACATACAAATGCAGTGTGATTTTCACAAGCACTTAATCAACCAATCTAATAGGTGTCTGTGTTCATCTTTACAAACCTAAATACTTGTTTTAACTCTCCCATTACCTTAGTTTTTTATACACTCCTCTAAGCCCAACACTGTTTGTCAAGCTCTCTGAGTGTGGGTGTTCCACATGTGAGCACTTCTTTTTATGGATAATAGAGACAGTGATGGCCTAAAGTTAGGGAGAGAGAATGCAAGAGAAACTACGCAAACAAAAACCTGAGTATATTCTGAAGATATGGGAAGGAAAAGACAAAAACCAGCAATTAGTAACTGGGAAAGGAGAAGTATTACAAGCGATAGATCTGGTCAGTTATGTTTGAAAACAAACACAGAAGCAAATGACATGGAATTAACCAGAATACGTAACAAATTGCTGTATTCCTTTATGCAGATGATATGTACTGGCAAATTTACCTCAATTTCAGAAATGCTGGAAAAGTAGATAAATGATGAATTGCTAGTTGGAAAAGGAAATTTTAAGCTCAGAAATGTTTTATGGATACGAAAGCACGGCAACCATGCAAAACCCACAAACTTTCATTTTTAAGCAGTAAATTCAGTTCCAGCTGTTTTTTTCAGGAAATAGTAGGCTCGGTTTCATGCTATAGGTGAACACAAATGAAAAGAGAAGGTCTGCTAAGGGGAAAGCTCACGCGCTGATGCTATAAATTACACACCGGTAAATGTCTGCTGGGGTTTTGATGTTAGGCAGTTCTGGAGTTGCATGGCCATTGCCATTGCTGTTCTTCCTTTTACGCTTGGCCTCTTCTTTCTTTTCACTGAATTTCAAAGTAGTATTTTTTCCTGTGTTTATTCTTACCTGAAAATTGAATACAAATGATGGTCAAGACCATAAAATCAACAATCATCAGGCTGCAGATCAACTGACTTCTGACATTCTCCAATCCAAGCAGTTGGGGACTATGAAGCATAGATAAGTTAAACAAATGTATGAATGGTAACATTCATAGTGAGAATTGTTTATTCTTTACCACTTGCACTAGGCTGGGGCATTTCTTTGCACTAATGTGCATAGATTTTGCATATAATATATGACAATCTGCTTATTCAAACTCTGCTCAACAGCTGAGTTGTTCAACRGTCAATTTCAAGTCGAGTAAAAAGTAATTTTAAAAACTCCTAGACAGAATACTATCTTTTACAACAGCCGGAAGCCRGAACAAGAAAGGTATACATTTGAAGATCTTTCTTTTTAATACCATATTTGAAACTGCAGGATTTAAACAGTGGGTTTCAAGCATTCGGAAAAAATCCAAATAATGTCACCTACAGTTAGAATTCCACAGTATCTACATTATCTAAAATTTTCTGTTTTAGATATGGTATATATGTTTTATGCAATCTCTTGAGARAAAGATAAAAATAATGAAGTACAAACCCTTTTAGGTTCAACAGTGTGAGAGAAAAAAATAGTTGGAACAGAGTTATCTCCAACATCGATGTCATCTTCATCATCACTGTGATAATAAGTAGAGCCATTAACTTGGCCACCAAACAAGTCTGAATTTGTTACTTCTTTATGGAAGTTGCCCTGAGTAATACAGTCCTCTGCTCTATACGTCCCATTCAGATCTGTCCTCTTATCTTCCTTCTCCTCTTCAGAGGAGGTTGTATCTTCTCCATTTGTCTCAACTGTATCAGGCATCCTATGAAATGAAAAATATCTAAGTGAACTGAGGCAATTCATATTCTTGAGAGACACAGGCATACAAAATAATGAACAAGCCTGTACACAGTTTTCTTTACCCAGGTACTACATTTTTAGCCAGACTCTGGAACCTTTTTTATACTCTATAAGAATGACTATGTCCTTTCCACGTCAACTGGAAATACCAAAACTGTGACATTCTGGCTAATAACATATGTATTGCTTTAGGATCAGAGGGTGTCATTAAACATTAAATGTGTAACTCCTACATTGTAAATGACGGATTTTCCTAGCCTGTGAGAAATGGATTTTACTTCCCCTTTTCTACCATCTTAAAGAAAAAATACTACAATGCTGGACTGCCACGGTTGCGCAGAGGCAGATTTTAGCACCTTTGGCCTTGCCGTGCACACCTTGTTCGTGTTTCACCCTTCTTCCACCTATTATAATTTTAACTGCAACAGCCTAGTCAGCTATTTGCACTTACGGTGAGATCCTTTGTGTACAAACAGCATCACACACTTAGAGCTTTCTGAACTCCAAACCTGACTGTGCTACAGCAGTACTATACCTGTCAAGTTCACCAAGTATCTCTTCTTGTCTCTCGAGCTCTTCCAAGCGGGCCCACAGTTCCTCCTCGGATTGAAAACGGCCCATTGATTTTGTATCACTTCCATTTGCTGGAAAATCTACCTCAAAAACGTTTGATACTTTTGGCTTCGAATGAGGTTTGTGAGCAGTTCGGTATTTTCCTATGTAACACAAAATAAGATGCAATTACTAAAGCAATTGACAAAACAAGAACA
>JASVER010000007.1:7654306-7657339 GCA_030449065.1 Oceanodroma leucorhoa | reverse complement strand
GGGGGGGGGAGGGGAGGACCACAAAGGAATTAGGGAAAATGGGCAGAACATTTTCCATTTCAGATTATTGTTTAACTGTTTAAGTGAAACTGTCAATGAACCAGAGCAGCAGCACAGGATAATAGTCTCCGGATGTTACAGAAATACCGCGGCAAAGCGGGGATGTTTATTTACAAAGCAGGAGACACTGATCCTATGACAGTTTTATTACAATGTGGGGTTTTTTACCTCTTGTGCCAAACAGTAGACTTTGATTTGCTCTGATAAGATACCAACATGTGAATGTGACATTTGCTCACTGTCCCATTAATAGCACATTTTATTAACTGGGAAAGCAAACCTAGTTTGTACTTAGCTCATTTTGGACAAGGTCACCTATATTTAAAGAGTAGAGTCTTTTTGGTTTGGGTTGTATTTTTTAAATTTACAATGAAGATCATTAAAAATGATCTCCAGAGTCATCTGGAAAATCTGACCAAAATCCAGTCATTATGAATCACCTATTTTGGTGAAAAAGACCCACTCTGAAAAGCACACAAAATTCTGCCTTTCAAAAATAATAAATATAAACTCCTTTAAAGCTTCAGAGGTGACCTGAGATATACACTTGTGAGTAAATGTTAGTCACCAACAAGTTCCTGCTGGCATTTAAAAGCTTYGCTACCTAGTAAAATGGTGCATCCATTGAGGATGGGGAATACTTTTTACTCTTTGAGTGCTGTCTAGCACATAGGGAACAAACTGCCTGCCAACAATACTAATGCTTTAGCCCTGTCTATGTGAAGGGCAGGACTGCGGCTTTAATCCCCCTCCGCCCCGAGACCGGCAGCTCCCGGGGACACCGCCTGTTTCTGCGCCGTCCCAGGCAGGCTCCCAAGGGAAGTTCCCCGCTCTCTGCCCATCAGCACCCCCCACACAGCACCTGCACCTCTTCACAGGAGTGAGGACCCTTCCCCTTCCATCACCGCCACAAATACCCCCAACGTTTTGTCTGTGCAGTGGGACTCCAGTATCCCTACACGTCTCCATGAAACTCTGCTTTGTGCATCTAATCAACAGTAATACAATGTCCACGTTATTCAGCATCCTTCAAGTTTTAAAATCTCTTTCGATTAACCAATTGTGTGGCCATTTTTTTAAATTTTAAGAACTCATAGCTTAAAGATAGCCTTATTCAAGTATGTCAGCTTACACTTTAATCCCGAGTCAAATACAAATTCAACAGCAACATTAAAAAGCAAACAGGTGACTGTAAGTAATGCTGGAATGCGTGTCCCCTACTCTTCCACAGGATAGCATTTTTCATCATCTCATTAAGAAAAGGCTGAAATGTATTTTACTGAGATTTGAATATAAACTGAGGTAAGCCAAGCAATCAGAGTAGCTTGTGAGGATTTTATTTGGTATAATTACAAAATTAATAAATAAAGTTTGGAAGGATTAGTTAACCATCTATTTCAATTTGATTTTCAGATTGTGCCCTCCCGATTTCTTTCTGTTACCCTTCAGTATTAACCACTGACTTGACTACCAAGGTAAGCACATGGCTTCCTGACCACCAGAGCTTCAACATACCAGTGGCTTTCCCTCCTAATTCCAACAAAATTTCTGACAGTTAGGAAACCAGGTCAGATCTCGAAGACAACAGAGTATAACCACTTGCTGCTCCAATATCCACTGTGCTCACTCACTGTTACTACAAAGCACCAGCATTAACTTCATACACTAACTAAAAAGAGTGATGTATTAAAATCCAGAAAAATGGAGAGTCAGCAATAAACTAATGAAATGCTCAGGACACTTGTTTTTGTCTTTCTCAGAGATACAGCCCATTTCCGTGTGAACAAAACCAATTCCTAGGCTGACGAAGCCCAGCCTGCCTCAAAATAATCCCTAAATTGTTCTTTCAGCTACTTCTCTCTCAATCTCAATACAGATCAGTGCTGACAGAAAACATACGTAATTCCCACTTGCACATTTTCAGCAAAAATTAAGATGATTTCAGAGGATAATAATGATGGTGAAAGTTTAGGATACAATAAAGAGCTGCACAAAGGTTGACCTGGCATCCACAGCATGCTCCTATATTAACACTGTTACAATGGGATGCACTTCCCAGAATTTTACTCCTCCTATTTTGCAACATCTACCCATAGTAGAGATGCCCCCTTAGTCAGCCTTGGCATATAAAGAATATTGTGACTTATTGCAGAAAAATGTAACAGTGAACTGCCCAGCTTAGTCCTCRGCAAATCACAGACTACCACTCCTTCTCAAAATGTCCAAGCGATGCCATTTTCAGAGTGTAAAATTACTTCTCAGGTCTTGCCTATCAAGCACCACTTCAGATAGCACAGAAATTATCCAACTCCTGARCACAGCTATCTTTGTTTCCCAGTGTCCTCTACAGAAATCTTCAGGAAGTATCTGCTTCAGTACATTTGCAAGACCTGCATGCCGAAATTGTTTTCGCATTTGTTTCAGTGACAGTAGTGAAATGCCCAGCGGATGACAACGTTTACATTGTCCGTTTATGTCTCATCCCTGTCTGTTCTTCTTCCCCTCCCCGCTGACACTGCTCACATACTTCCACCGTAACAAGCAGAGTCTGAGTTTCTCTAGTATTTCTGTTGCAAAACTCAAACTCTGATACAAAAAAATTCTTCTCTAGCTCTCCCTCCAGGAGCCAGCCTATTTTATCTTCTGCCTCTTTTCTTCCAGAAAACTTCAAACTCCCAGTGTAGACTCTTCAAAGAAAAAATCCCAGAAATAAGTTTAGCTGATGGCTACCAAGGGATGTCACAGCATCCCATAGTGAAACCGAGGGACAAAATCCTTCTTACCTTCAGATTAATAATTTTTAATTTAAATAAAGCAATTGTTTAATGTAAAAGATACAGTGAAATGAAGTAATATAGTCAATTCCACATAAGGAGTATTAATCCTACATAAGGAATATTTTGCTTACTAGTGTTTCAAGACATATGTGTATTATTAAATCATTTACCTTTTGTTTCAATGCTATCATCTTCA
>JASVER010000007.1:7621806-7649306 GCA_030449065.1 Oceanodroma leucorhoa | reverse complement strand
AGCTACTCCCCACACAGTTTTCTGGCTAGGGTATGCAGTTGTAAATGTTTCAGAGATTTCATTTATTATAACAACAGACCTTTCAGATAAGGATGTGTGAAAATATATTAATAATCACAAAATTATTACAAAATGCACTTAAGTAGACGAAACAAGTTTGTAGTTGTACTTGCAAAATAAAATCTACTTAGTGACTCAGACTTCTACAAAMAGGTTCAGATCCCTCCTCCCCCTCTGCACACACAGAAGAGGGAATTATGCATGAAACAGTCAAGGCAAAACACAACTACCACCAAGCGTGTGAGATTACTCTCATCCTAATTTTAACAGATTCAGTATTGTATGCTTTTTTCCCTGTTGATATTTCACAGTGTATCAAATACAATTTCTTAAAAATATATTCCTTGCAGTAAATAGTCTAGAAAGAACATTATGCATCTTGGAAAAGGCTACTCAAGTAAACGTCCACCCTTTCCAACAAGAAGCACTAAGACACAGCTCAGACTTTTGGGGTATTTCAAAAGCGTTAGCCTTTAAACCAMACAACAACCTATGTGTCAAATGTGCAGTCATCTTCCATTAGTTAAGCTGTTTCTAAGAAATAGCTTAAGATTCTCCCCTGAAAAATGCTCTGCATTTGCATTTCCTACTGGATGAAATATTATTTCCAAAAAGTATTCGACRTCTCAAGCGGTGCCAACACACACCCTTCAGAGGACACAGCTCCTTCCCCAGGCAATCAGGGTCCTGCTTCCCTTACACAACTCCTTCCAGAGCCGCCTCGTCCTCCGTCAGACACAGCAGCGATCACCTTTCACACGCAGCTTTTATTCTTCAGTTAATTCSTATCAACATCGTCCACAGTTTTTTTCAGTGTATAATGCACCCTCCAAAGTCCAAATCAAAGAGAGGTGGCGATAGTTTTCGTACAAAATGCTCACATCTGTTCTTTCAGCTCTTGAAGGTAGTCTCAATATACATAAACGTCTAGCTTGAGACCAGTTTTCCTCAGGCTTTTATTTTACATTCATAGTAAATGTGATGCTCAGCTGTTTCTTAAACACCACGAGTGTCTCAGTCATTGCCTCTATAGCTAAATATTGTTCAACAGCCATCTAGGTTACGCTGCTTCTGGAGCACCAGCTTGCGATGCTGCTTTCCAGACGGGAGCGCGTTGGTTTGCTCCGTTAGGTAAGGACACTAAGCAGTTACACACCGCGTTTTATTTTAAAATGCTGTACAAGCATTAACTAATCTGCCCAGCGCCCTGCGAGGGAGGTAAGTATTACTCTCTCCTATTTTACAGATGAAGAAACAGACRGTTTAAGTGATTTGCCCCAGGCCACACAGCACGTCAGCGGACAGCTGGGATTACCGCGATGCTCCGTCCCCGGTCAGCCGGCTGGGTCGCTCGTGCCTCCCCTGCCAGCGGAAAGCCGGGGCTGCCGGTCGGCCGAAGGAGAGACCTTCCCACGGCCAGGCCCCTCAGCAAAGAAGGGGTCTCCTGGAAAAGGGCTCGTGCACATAACTGCAGGGGAAGCTCAGGGTTTTGTGTTTTAAACTTGCCACTGTGCATCCTAAAAGCCTCCAACGCTATTCACTGAATTTTAAAATGTACCGTATCTAGCAAGAAACAATTCACTTTACAAACTACAGGGTTTTTTTTATTCATTGAGACCCCCAGAAAAATATCGGTAGAGTAAGAGAGGCTCCATAGTCCCCTCCTCTTACTACCCTGTGGTTTAAGCTTCTTAGAGCCTTTTAAGACGGATTGAACCAGAGGCTGTTGCCCAACTTTGTCACATCCAATAATCTGAGAAAAGTCTGACATGGCTTTCAGGTGAACCCGCGTAGTTCCTATTTACATATCTCAGCTAAACTGCTTGGAAAGAGTTCAGCGCCACAGACAAGCCACAGTCTCTAGGACTGTTTTCCAGGACCGCCAAAAGGAAAAGGTATTTGAATCAGAAATCAGGATATGTAGATTTCCTCTGCACAGCAGCCTTTGAATATTTACAGGCAGCGAGATTTCTTTACATTTAGATCATTCTTTCCCAGCTCCCTTATTAGTCTGAAAGGACTTRACTGGATTTCCTTACACCATGATTAGCCATTTTTAAGAAGCAGCCCTCTGCTTGCTACATATACACTGGTAGAGGAAAAAAATAACTGGGGAAGACATTTCATATTGTTGAAATGAAGTCCACCGAAGCCAGATTTTACAAGACATGACAACGTACTAATGCCAAACTGACACAAATTCTCATCTATGCATTTTGGCTTTAATGGGTTAATTAGCTTGGCTGGATACAAATTTTAATTATCTGAGTTTGACATTAATGTCCTTGGAGTGTTGTCTATAAGGATTTGGGGAATCATAGACATTATTTTAGTTACTTCTGGAAACTGTGTGTTACACTGGGATTTAAATAGTAAGAACAGACAAGAATAGTGAGAACAGGTTGATCTATTTTGAAAAGTCAGACTTTGTGAAACAGGGCAAACTGAGATGAAGCTGAAGCATGGTCTACCTTGCTAGGTTCAGTTAGTCTTCGAGGGAGTCTTGTGGATATAACGTAGAAGCAAAAGACTGGAAAGTTAGGAAATAATCTCCTTTGAGGATAGGTGACTGGACAGAACATTTAGATTAAGTACAACAAAGAATTCTGTATGCAACTGAGATTTAGTTAGGATCTCTTCATCATCTAACACAGTTTCTCAAGTAGAAGGTAACCAGTCTTAACATGGTTACATATACACAGAGTGTTTGTTTATACAAGCCAGGGAACAACCACCTACCTACCTCAATTACTGACAATGGCTCAGTTCCTCCAGAGTGAGAAGASAGTACGTGCACCTGAAGGCAGTAACTCAGCACTTCTCACTCTCCACCATGGAAATGCTGGGCTGCCACCATCCCCTTCCAGGTGCAGAGGGAAGTTACATGGAGGAACCACAGAATAGCATTTTGCATGCAAAATCTTTGATCAGCAATTTCTAGCACAATTATGATTGACCCTTGAACAAAACAAGAACACCTATCATGCAGTCTGTTAATGGGGCACGTTAATATTACCGAGGCTGGAGGTAAAGTATCATGCAATCTAATGCACATACTCCACTTCTGAATTCTTTGGAGGTGGAAGGTATTTCCTTGCAAAAGTACAGCGCTACAGTACAATTACAAGTACTATTAATGGGTTGAGTTATGGCACGCTATTTTAAGTGCGTTACTTATTTTCTTGCTTTTAAGCGTCTGCATAAGTAGATCAATCRTCTGAGGATTTTTAACTGTATTTCAATAAATATATATTTAATCTGAAACAAAATATTTTTTTGGCCAATAATTGTCCAACAAACCTTCACAGGTTACTTGAAACAAGTAAGATCTGCAGTTCTGCAGAAAGTAGCGTCTACCAAGAGCTTTTCAAAACACCCTTCTCTGTTTTTCTATTCTTTTCTGTTCATTTTTCTAGAGATGCATTTAAGATTCAAAAGAGAATCCTGATTGCTTTTTGTGTATATGGATTTAAGCTCTCTTTGTGCTTGCAACAACATAAATAAATTCATTCTTTGTAACAGCAACTGAACTAGTTCCTTAAAATGCAATGCAACCCTCTGTGAGGTAGCTTAAAAGAGAACCTTCGTTGTTTTCCATGTTCCCTCGGTATCAAAACCAAAGTCATTGTGATTTTCTTCTATAAAAATTTGTATAGATAATTTGGCTTTAGGAACACTAAGTAAATGCAACGCACTTCTCTTTTAGGTTCACACACCTATATAATTGCTAGATTTATATGAATACATTTAAATTCCCCTTAAATGAAGGAGGGTGGCATTCAGACAACTCCTCTGTTGCCCAGTAAGAATTATACAAAGGTAGGAGCTTCTTTGAATCACAACATATAACTTACAGAAAGGAGTCTATTCTCCCTACTTTCTTCCACTGTGTTCTGGTTAAAACACCTAGACTGTGGTCCTGTGAGAAGCCAAACACCTCCTGGGAACTGCAGAGCAAATTTAGAGCACTTAGCACTCCACCGAATCAGCTCCTAACTTAACAAGGGTAAGGAAGGAACTGATGGAGGTTATCAAACTAAAAAGTGGTAATTGCAAAAAAATGGTAAAAAAAAGTTCAAAAGCACAGTGAAAGAAAATTCTCCAGCATGCAGAAAAAAAGCAGAATTTTTTCTTTAATAAAGAAAAGCAACAGCTAGATTTCTTTGTAACATTGCCTGCATTTTTTGTTCTTTTCCCCAAAAAAATGAGTAGGCAAGTTTGTGTTACATTCTTCAGAATATAAAGGAAGTTATTTTCACCCTTGGATGAAACATTAAAACCTCTAAAGGCCTCACTCATTCACAGATGGGAAATGGAAAGCCTTCCTATCATATATTTTGGAGACAATATCCTTTTTTCTGGAAATACTGATAAGGAACAAATTCAAACTGGTCCTCATCCGCCTGGATCATCTTATTTATTAAAAACAATGGTATCTTTTAAACCCTGTATACTAAGCTATCGGTCAATTTTGATTGACACAAATATTTGTATTAAAGGTTACATACTGCAATTTACAACTGGGTACTATCACAATACTGTATGTTAATGTAATCAGTATTTTCATTTCATGAATTCATTTGCAGCATGACACTGCAAGGGTATTCTTACATATACTGAAGACACAATTGCTAAGTAGTTCAACAATTCTCCTTTAAGTGGGATTTTTTTTATCTGATAAATTTTTAACACAATAAAACCACTCCTAGTTCTGTATGCATATTTTAATTTCCCACSTTTTCAAGTGTTTAGACACTTGGAATACCTAGCATTCTGAATTAATCCACAAATATTTACAAGAAAAATCTATTTAATTTCTTTCTATAGTAACTACCACAGGGACTATTGTAATGAAAAATTTCCCATCTTAAAGAATTAATGCGATTACTGATATAGAGAAAAAACGTAATTTATATCATCACACACACGTAAAAGATATAATCCTATATTCACAAAAAGAATCTTTATTCCCTCTTTGAATTCTGAGACAATACAGTCTTGCCTTGAGGAGAACAGAAATATTATGAAGTACCTTAAGCAAGATAATTGCAAGAGAAAAAACTACAATTGCATTATTGTTGTGCTAAACTGTGACATACTTAAAAAGCTAATTTCTTTTATTATAATGGAATTTGGTGTGCATATCCTTTAATCTACTTCACTATTTCTTCACATTTTTACACACAAACATATGTGTAAAGTGTTTCCCATTATCTGCACTACCTGGTTTAACAAACTGCAACGAATTTAAAACAATTAAAAATATACTTGGCAATTCCATAAACTTCAMTAGATTTTTTTTTTAACAGTTTTGGAACTAACTTAACATCTAGGATGCCACAAAAATGTGCAGCAAATGAAAGATCTGCTGCAACTCAAATATTATTCAAGAAGACATGATCAATATTTTATGAAAAAGTAACATCTGACTTGAGTGACTGTCCCAAATTTTACCAAATAGATTTCAACCAATCACAATGCTGAACAGTTTGCATCTAAATCAAAAGCTAAGCAAAAAAAAATGTATCACAAAAACAGGGCTTTCTACAGCTATGTCAGTTAAAGTGCATTTACTTTTAATATTCAGTACAGTCACCCTTCAATTATTCCTTTCAATTAAATAAATTTTAACCAAGAAATTAATCTGCTGTGGCTGGGCATTTCTCTATTCCACAGAAGCAAACATTTTTTCACTTGTTCTCCTTTAAAAAGCAGATTTAACAAAACTACTAAGACAAAAAGGATGACCTAATTAGTACTAAGTAATATTTAAAGCTTTTATATATAGTACACTCTATTGCTACCACTAACTTCTAAGCCTTTATACTCACTGATATTGTTTGATCTACCTGGCACTATTACTGCTTAAGCATGCAAATTCATATTGTCCATTCCTGTATGCATCCAACATACASAGAAGGAATCAGACTAAAGAAAATTTTCTGTGAACCTTGATCAAATTAACTGTTAGGGCAGTGGTGTCCTCAAAGGCAAACAGGGACACCCCTGGTGACCAGAGGTCTTCAATGGGCAGACCCACTAGTCAAAGGCAATAAAGAAAACTCCCCAGAACCAGCAAGAAACAACACTCAGAAGTGAGTTACAGGAATCTCCTACCCTTTTCYGCCTAAGAGCCAGCGCCACTAGAAAACTTAAACCCTGAACAGATGCTCTCCCACTCCTCACCACTCAGGAGAGTGGGACACAAGATATGGTAAGCAATGAAAATGTGTGTCTTGTTATTTATTTCCTTGTAACTCTTAATTTCTGTTAAAGCACTGAATTATTAGTGCTATACTAATTAAGTTCATTCCRGTTATCTGAACAGATTTGACCAGCTAGTTATGAAAAAATAGCCATCTAAATTAAATAGAGTCATATTGGATAAAAAAATGTAGGTCAGTGAAGAAACAAACCATCAACAAATATTGCCAGCTTTCTGTTTGGGAGGCAATTTCAGCATGGGCCTTTCTTTGCTCTGTCCAGACCCCAATTCCTACATACCAAAGCCTTTAAGCGCACACGGGCCTTAAGCAGCACATGCTTAAAAAAAGCTTTGCTGTGTTAGGACCTTCCGACTGGCACCCAGGACGTTCGGGACTGCTTGCAATGTAATAATCCCCTGCTGTAAGCATGCCCTCTTTTCCAGGGTGTGTGACCTACTCACAATATTTATGTCCAAAACAAAAAGATTATGTACTAAAAATCAAATCACGTTGTGTCAGTGTAATGATAATGTCCAATATACATCACCCTGTAAACTACGAAGCCCCTATGCTCGCAAAATGCCAGTGAAATCAGAAGTCATAACTATGAAAATAACTACAGTGCAATACACAAAAGAGACTTTAAACTAATACTTGTGAAACATCAGTCTTTCACATTTGTGCCACAAGTGGCCAATTCACATTATATAGCAATGGCCTACAGGTCTTTCACGTACGTACCTTTTTTTCTAATTAGAACAAACAAATAAAATCTCCAGTATTCTCCTCTAAGTTGCCCTCATTTAGTGTGGAAATGGTTGAAAGAGTTTGTACAGTTGTATTTTTTAAAGGAGAAAAGTATATCTATGAAAGAAATATTTTTTTTTTCAGAATCATATGTACTAATATGGTTTTCATAATCCAAAACTGAAAATAGTCCTTTAAATAAAAAGTTTTCAGTTAATATCAGTGTTTTGGAGCCTCCCACTGGCAGCCATCACACAGCTGAAGTGAACTATCAGCTGAATGGAGGGTTTATATCCAGGCATCAATGACTATTTTGCTTTAAAAAAATGAGTATTTCTGAGTTCGTATTTTAAATGCAATTTAAAATCATAAAGGAAAGAATCCAGCATTTATTGTGTGTCTCCCAGCAGACTACTTAATGTTCAAACATCTACTATGCAAAGGTCAAATGATTTCACTGAATGTAACGGTGACAAAAATATTCTGCAGCACTGAAAAAAATATCAGATGATCAAGGAAAAAGCTATGGACCTGAGATCTCGCAAGAGTCACAATAAATAATGTAGATTCAGTTCAGTAAGAAAGAAAATTGCAAAGTTGTGTCAGGAGAACCAGATTAAGAAAGATAATAGGTAAAATAMAAATTACATACTTTTGGTAATGCTCTTCATAAAGGAATATTTTAAAGTCATAGAGCAAATAAATTTTTATAAAAAAAACTTTTCTTACACAAATATTGCTTGCACAGAATTGAAAAAAAAAAATGTATTCAGATGGAGAACCTCTGAGATATTCTGCTGCAGGCAGCAACATGGATAGCTGAACTTAAAAATCCAATGTAAATAGTTGTGCTAGTTGTAACATACACAGGGTAAAGCCACAGCGAGCACTCATTCAGGARTGAGACAGATTATGGGTAAAACCAATACAAAAAAAATTTACTCAAATGCTTATCTGAAGCAAACAGCAAAGGCTAATAGGTACCAATTTATTTTCCATTTTATTGTGCTTTTCCTTCCTTGACATTTATATCAAATATTTTAGGTTCTCATTCTTTCTAACACAAAGAGGTTCCAAAGTGCACCATGCACACCACTTGCTGGCGGTCCTGGCTCTTCAAAGCCAAGATCCCACCACCAACTAAAAAGAGCTGGAAACAAAACCAGGAATTGCCTATCTGCCTCTGTGATCTACTGCTACGTAAGACGAATTTGGTAGTCACCAACGGCACTCGATCTGGGGAGATCTGGTTGATCTCTCCACATAAATGGATAGGAACATCAAGGGCAGGAGGCAGATATGCAGCTGAGCGGCGAGTGAGAAAAAACCCCGACAAGCAGGAGTAAAGCATGTGTAGAGGGAAAAGAAAGCTGGAAAATTATATGAACAAAGGAAGAAAAAAAAAAAAACAGAGGACAAGTCAGCAAAGAAGTAAGAGAAGAGACAAGGAAACAGAAAATAGGGAATAAGGTAACTAAGAGCAAAAGTACAACGTGATGTTCACTTTCTGGAAAAGAATACAGCATTTCTCACATTAAAGAAAAGTGATGGGGGTTTTAGTTTGTTTTGGGTTTTTTTACTTTTGTGTATAATAAACAAATGAGTACATCTTAACTGATCTTGTATTCTAACATCTAACATCAAAAYCTGAATTTTGGTAACTTAAGCTGGTGTATCATTAAAAAAAAAATAAAGCTCTGGCTAGATGTTTAAAAAAAATTAGACATATCCAATAAAATACCAAGTAAAGATGGAAAATAARGTGCTAAATTGATATTACATCTGAATGAGACTTCTGTTAGCTAGCTCACAAAAAAAAAGAATGGTGTAGATGGTACTAATTTTATATATTAATAAAAAGATATATAATTTTGACTATTAAATTATGTTCAGAAACATACATACGTTTTTTTCTGTGCTCAACCAGCGCAACAGCCTGCTTTGCTGAGCATTTTGAAAACCAGTTGTCCCCAAGCAGAACAGTAACCTCATTGGTGTGGACAAGTTTTCCGGGCATGAAGGCAAGAGGACCAAAAGGTACCTGTCAAAGGCACAGAAGAAACAGCTGAAAATCACTAGTGAAAATAAAACCTAGACAGTCATTCATGTCTTAGTTTTTGAAAAAAAGTAAAACACWGAATTAAAGAAATAAAAATTCTACAGCAGTTATTTAATGACTAACTCTTCACAAATATTCAAATGACCAGATCCATTTCAATTTAGTATTGTACTTACAAAATCAGAAAAGTGGTATTTAACTAGAAAACTTGTTTTGTGACATTAAACTACAGTATAGCTGAATGCTCCCATGGAAAACAAATTCACTTAATCCTAACATGTAAGCCTTGATAATAAAAATATTATCATTGAGTTACATATTTGTTATACACAGATTACATTCAATTCCTAATAAAAGCAGTTTAGCTTTGCTAAAATTTTTAAAATACTTGAATAGGTATGGTCAACTCAAAGATGAGTTGCTTTTCTCAGTATCYGTATTGCTAATGGTAGGTACTCAGAAACCTCAGTGTAAGTTTGTGGGGCTAACAGCAGGATCGCAGGCCGTGCTTAATCTCACTTTGTTTTATCGTTCACCAGAACGCAGACCTCAACCTTCAAGCAGTGCTCCACCAAGCAACACCCGYCCCCCAGTGACCCTCCAGGCACAGGAACCAATACATAGAACCAGAACACTTCAGACAGGAGTACATTGGTGATAAACACTAACTTTAAGAGGTCCTTCTTAAACCATGTAACTCCCATTTTAACACGTATTACAATGTATGGGACATGATTCTTCTGACTGAAGACATCTTCCGCAGCCCACACTTTACAGACGGTGCTTGGGCAAGTCCTATCACCGAGGAGGAGCCTTGGCCACCCTCACTCCTGTCTCCTGCACCAGCCCCCCACATTCTTACCCTCAGACCTACTGTAACCTGCCTGGCTGCCTTTGGGCTTCAATCGCAAAGAAATCAGGAGACCAAAATCAAATTAAAATTAAAATGGAGGTGGCAAAAAGCTAAGAACCACATCCATGTCAAGTTTTCTCTTTCTTAGGGTAAAAAGAGATCTGTCTCAGCCAGTTTGTATCAGTTCCTTCTACTTTATTCCTCTGCTGCTGCCTTCATATCCTCAGGATAGCCACTTGCTTTCCCATTGCTGTTTGTGCTGAAGCAGAGCACTTGGYCTGGTGGATCTGCTTCCTTGGAAAGCGATCTTCCATAGCTACAGTATCCAGGAGGGGTACCAATGCTTGAAACGATTCTGCAGCAGGCAGGATCCTTATGTTAACACTATGCAGCATGTGCTTTCTCTGCACATGTACCCTTCCTGACTTGGTTTTCAAGTAGCAGACTGCACCACTTGCCTGTTCACTCTTCCCCCAAAATGATGAAAGCAATATTGAAAACATATGAAAATATTTGGCTAACAGGATAGGAACTATTTATATACATTTAAAATAGCAGATGTGAGTTGACATTGCTGCTTTAACTAAGAATAAGTCCTATCTAGCTTTTTTAAAATAGTCTTTTTTCTACGCTTCRAAACAACACAATCTTTTTGCTTTACATCATGTGGCCACACGTATACACACGGTGATGGGACTACACACATAAAATCCAGAGCCGAATCATGAGCAGAGGAAAGGGAAACACCCTCTTTTCCCACATGGTAAGTGTACTCCAATGCCGTCTTACTAACAACTCTATACGCTGAGCCAGGCTGCCAAGGAAGAAAGTAGTCAGGCACTCTGTGCTGAAATTAGCCATACAGTTATTTACAGTACAGCTTCCCTCCCTTCAAAGATATATCTTGAATTGGATCTGAGAAGGGGGGAGGAAAAGAAGAAAGAGAAAAAAGCCAATTTGGTCAAAATTCTGGTGAGCGCAAGCCAACACRGTAAAGTTTACCGAGGGAGATGTGCAGTTGTTAGGGAAGATTCAAAGCACCAGAAAAGATCGCTGTGTCAATGTGAAGATCGGTGAAACAGAAATTAGCAGCACCTTTTTATGTAAAAATCAATGTTCTAGGGTTTATTTCCATGAATCAGGAAATACTACGGACACTTTCTTCTCAGGAAATGACTAAATACCGTAATTCAGTCATAATTATAGTTTTATATACAATAGATTTACATATCAAACATGTCAGGTTTTGTGTTAGCATTTATGTCATCAGTTCTCAGTTGTCAGTAACATTGTAATTTATAATGGATTTCAAAGAAAAGAGAAAGAAACAAAAGCAAAGGTTTAACTATTATCATCATAAATGTAACATTACTATGTGGCAACCTGAATAAAACCTCACCGCCTCAGTTACTAAAAATTTTAGCTCATTTGCTGGTGTGAACTCTACAGCGTACATACCATGATATCGTAGGACAGTTTATCGGGCAAYGTATGGAGTCGTTCCTGAAGAGCCTCATAATCACTCTCCACCTTCTTCCTGTTGACAAATTCAAGTTGATTCACTTTCATATCTAAAGTAAAGAGTTCATGTTTTTCTGCTAGTAAGTCAACAACACACAAAAAATACAGAAAAATAAACTATTTTACTCTTAAACACATATAATAACTTATTTATAAATAAGACTTGGGATGACAAACATAACAGCTAGATTATTTTARAATAACGTGTATTAAAATAGGGACATGATTATTTTAGATCGTGCATGTCTCTCTCTGAATTTGAATTTTTTATGGTGCAACGAATCAGTTCTTTCACTAGGATTTGGCATATCTCACTCCATGTTCAACTTCAACAGTTATACCACCATCAATATTTAGAAAAACAACTGAAAATCCAGTTTATACTTTCTAAGAGGCAAATTCTTCAAAATATCACTTGTAATAAAGGATTCATGACCTTGGTTTGAGCTGATATAYATGGGCAAAATTTCACGTGAATTTTGTGTTCCTACCAAGAGTCAACATTCCTGAAAGATGGCTTGACCACCAGGATTCTGTTGCATCTTCAATCCCTGACAAGGGACAATATATAGGTGAGGAACATCCCTTCTGTGCTGCTCTATCCAAAATGTAAATAAGGCTCATGMTACGTGTTGCTACCCAAGACAGAAATGGCTTGGTGAACTTAGACAAATTATCCCCGYGGTAGACACCTGGCTCTTCAGAGGMCTTTGCAAGATACAGCGTTTCAATGGCTGCAGGGATTTTCCTTTGTGTGCAAAACAAGCAACTACACTCCCTCTAAAAAAAGCCTTCTTTTGTGAAGACTTCCTTAAATACTTAAATTTGGCTGGAAAAAGTCTTTTAATGGACGACTGCCATTCTAAAGATGGTCAGGAATCAGCTCCTGCATGAAGTAGCTGGCATATAAATGTCAGGTTTGATGATATTGTTTACTTGTACTTCAAAATAGTAAACATATATATGGTAGTAAATTCTGCAATAAAAGGCAACTGAAAGCACCGAGCAGCACACTTAACAACGCTGACCCAAGATGCAAATTACAGGTTTTCTGAGGATGATTCAGGAAAGCAATCTATAAATGTGCTGAAAAATGAATGTCGTAGTTGATAACACAACTCTCAAAATATTACCATTGATTTTTTTAGATTCATAAGCCGAGTGAAATCTTCTCCAGCATTTGTTATGAAAAATTATCTGATACTCCTACGTTTTGACTCACTTGCTTCTGTAGTTGAACTTTGCTGTAATCACCCTACTTTATACCTGGAGTACTTCATATTTTAAGTTGCTGAACTAGTCCTGAAAAAAGGAATTTAGGTTTTTATGCCACTTGGACATTAAAACCATATTCCATATAACTGATTTACAAAAGATGCTTGCTGCTGCTTTGGTTTGACAGCAGATTTCTCCCGGACATTTTAGGCAAGTTTCTCTGTCCATTGCCCACATCAAAGTGAAAATACAATTCACTTCCTTCGAAGARGAAGGACAAACTCATGAATCTTAACAAAATTCACTGAGATGTTTTTCAGGGGGAAGCAATATAATGACAACTTGGTGTCAACAATAACAATCAATTACTTAATGATATTTACAGAATCCAGCCCTTGCCCCACAGAGATCTGTATTTGAGAAATAGACACTGATGCACTCCAACTACTTGCTGGAAAACAAACACAATCCCCAAGCTGAAGGGCTTGCCCATGTCTCAAATGCAAAGAGAGGACTCCATGGGAAGAGAATGGTATGAAAATCCTCCCACTCGCAGCAGGATYAAATGTTCCCATCGTTTCATGGCTGAAAGTCACTCAACATTTCTTCATTAATCTGAAAAGAAGATACTGCCTTTACGGTCTGACTGCTGCCTGTTACTGAATAATCTGAATAATTAGGGTACAGCAGAAATCACTTGCTAYGAAAGTTATTTTGCTTTACAGAGCAAAGTACGCTTCTTTTTTCAGTGGGACTACTGCCCTTGCTGATCAAACCTCCACTATGGGAATCCCTAGAAGTGTGGCCACATCCTGAACTGGACCATCAAGATAAAGAAAACTAAAATCAATCCTTTTAATTAATTGGCCTGAAACAGCATTACTTAAGGAAGGAAGCTGACCTCCTTCCTCACCTACAGCTGATCGTCACAGGAGCTCTGGGGTGTACCAGCACCATGCTCAGTCCCTAYATGCGATGAAGAGTCAAAGTGAACAGGGAAGATGAATACTGGGACTCCAGCTATGAACATGTCCCTAGAAGGGGAAACGCATGTCTATATGTTTAATCCCATACCAGACCCATTATTGGATTCACGGCTTTAGAAATATACTTCAAGAAGTGTACTAAAAAATGAAAAAGAAAATAATTTAATGGAAATATATTGAAGCTGAGCATTTTAAAACCCTATTGTTATTCACCTAATTTTATCRAACATTGTGTGTCACTGACTACTTAAAAGGTCTTATATGAACGAATTACTCAGTTGAAACAAGAGCACTCAGCTCTTGCACGACCAAGATCTAAACAAGGGTACTAAATTTTAAATAATTTTTTATAAAGTAAAGATTGTATAGATGCTGTCTAAACTGCTTTTCTACATAAAAGATATCAGTAAGTTAGGTTTTCCTTTTGACATTCTGTGCCCAAACCCCCCAAGTTCATTGGGCCATGGCCAGAGCTTGCATAAAAGCAAACACATGAGCAGCTCCTCCGTCCACAGCCAACCCTCCCACCCCACTCCACAAACCTCAGCCATTTGTATAAGAGGAAATAAGCGTCATAACTTTCCAAACTTTTAAAAATCTGTTTGAATTTTAAGGCTGTCGATTAGTTTATTTCTGAAAAACACTGTCTCTTAGTGAAAGAATGTACATGCAGAATTTCACATGGGACCAAATTGGTATGGACACTGCAAAGCTCCTGAGAAAGTACGTGTGCTAGGGATATTCTGCCTGACTTCACCACAGCAACACCAGTAGGCACTTCAATAATATTTCCCTTATTGAAAATTAATGCAGTCTCTGAATTTTAAACATAAATGAAACATATTAGTTTTAGATTATTTTTGCAAGCCAATAGTCAGAATTTAATATGATGATGTGTATAGATTGCCTTGATTTTTTTCCTCTTATCCAGTGCTTGCTGCCTATGTGCATTTAAACGAAAAACATTTGATACATACTAAATATAAATTATTTGCTTGGAGATCTTTCAGGCATGAAGAAAAAGCCTCTTAAAATAAATTTAAAATATTATATGCTTGATGGTGTATAACCAAAGGTTTAATCTCACCACTAAAGGGGCAGTTGCTGTGATTCTGCAATAACCCTGCAGACAATAATCAAGACAGCTCCTGTTGTTCTCTCAGTAAAATCATGGTAAACACAGCATGGATATATTGTAATTTGATATCTGTAAGATCAACTGTTATATCTCACAGTAACTCATAATATAAGATTTCATTCACCATTAAATGTACATTTTCCTCAGATGCCATACAAAACTATTATTTACTAAGCATGTTTTCTATTAACCATAGATTGCCAACAGAGRAAAAAGTGCCCAGAGATAATTTTTTTACATAACAAACCATTTTTTTCTAAGCATTACAAACTAAGCTTTGTCACATACTTTATTGGAGGAAAAAAACAGCCAAACACTACTTTCACATTGTTTTAGTACATCTGGGGTGGGGGGGGTGGGGGGCCAAAATTTGCCTACTTGCTCCACAGTTAGAAAGAAAACAACAAGAATAATTAAATCTACCCTGGGAGTACCAATCAGGCAAATTCAGCATTCATCCCACAAGGTTACTCAGGGAAAAATGACAAATGAGCTGGGTATTTAAAACAGAAGTATAAACACTAAGGTTCAGTGTATTTGTGATTTAAAGTAAAGGTATCAGTGGAAAGTACATACATTTTAAAGAGAGTACACTGCTATAATTCTGAGCTATCACTAACTATAATCCCCAAAACATGCTAGTAGGATTTGGCTATCACTAGAATAAATAGCAGTACTTTACTAAAATATAACTAGGTTACTCATCAGTATTTTAGGCATGTAATCAAACATTTTTCACTTACCAGTGCTGGATTTTTTCTTGGCAGCTAGTGACCACCTGTCATTAAAACAGATAACTACTCATGAAAAAACAAGGCTAAGCACACAGCTGCAATGTCAAGGCATCAGAAACTAGAACAGTAGCTTTACAGATTTGGTCGGGTCTCTATATACATTTTTATTTGTCAGTGCAAAGGCATGTGAATGGTAGTTCCTAAGCAGCACACTTTATCACACACTAATGCAGACTGATAACCACAGAAAAAATTACAGCTTTTCAATTCATATTTCGGTACAATACCTGCTCCATAACTATTAGGTGACACACGATGTAAGATAAGTAGTAGTTTGTGCAATCTGGAGATCTATTTTCAGTGTTACATGTTTGCAGAATAAGAAAACAACATAAATTATAGCAAGACATCAATGTAACTTCCATACTCATTCATTAAAAAACAAAAACAAACGAACCCCACAGCACCAAAAACATTTTTTCCTTTATCGGTAYATCAACAAATATTTCCACTGGCCGTTTTAATCTGAAAAAGCACAAATTAATTTTGTGGTGTTTAAATACAAGGATATTTGACACCATTATGGGCTGTTGGCTTCCCTTCTGTTCCTTCTGGGTGTCAAAAAAAAAGGAAGTTTTAATCTGAATATTTCACTTATTTCTTGTGCCACAGGCTTTCCCAAGACATCCAAAATAATTTACAAAATAAAGCGCATTGTTAAAATGAAATACCTTTTTCCTTTTTCAACTGTATTTTTTTAGACTATGTAGATATAGCAAACAGACAAGATGCTGAAACCCGTGACCTTCTCTGACATAATTACGTGGAGATTTTGTCTTTCAAAACATATTTTGATCTCTGAATAATGGTTACCGAAAATATAACACAATTTCATTCAATTATATGAAATGCAATGAAGCCATGAGGCAATTAAATATGTCTAGACATCTTCTCAATATAAGCATTTTCTAGATTTTTTTTTTTAAATTTCGTTTTTCCTATAGTCAAAATAATGCTAACATTTCAAAGCAATTAATGAGAAAATTTGCAGAGAAAACAATAACATACATTCAAGTACCACTGAAATCACTGGAGCAGATAATTCTTTTTTTTTTCCGAACAACAGAATGAAAGACAATTTTTTTTTTATTTAGCATATGTGCAGCTATTGCAGAACAGATCTCAGACCCTGCACTTTCTACTCATATAGGAGTAAAAAAAATGGGACTACTTTGTGAGCTAATAATTCTTTAAAGAGTGAAGTACTTAAATGAAAAGGATCAGCTCTACATTTGTGGTTACGCTATTTCATAATCCATCAGGAAATTCAGCCAGGTAGCTCATTCCACGTAAGCCAAGTTTAAATTTATCATTTGCTTTAAACTCCTATAAATCAAATGCCTAGCAAATATTTTCCTTAATGTGCAAGCTAACTATTTTTAAGGTTAAGAATAAATGTACAGACTTCTGTAGGGCATCAACTCAGAAATCTAATTCATACTATTAATATTAAGCCCATTTTAAGAGTAAAGTTTCCGTAAAAGGTACAAATCATAGAGCGCAGCAATGTTTGGTAASAATACTAACACACAATGGAGACCACCACTAACAAGTAGAAGAGTCAGAGCCTATTCTATCAACATCCTTCATTCTTTCAGATTTGGTAGTGATTGTGATGTACACAACATAATTAAGCATACAAAAATGTTTATGAAATCCTTTAAGAAAGTTCCAGTTTAATTGCCCCATTACAGAAGAAGATGGAAAAGGCAGGAAGCTTTCCACTCCCAATACATGACTTTCCATGCATGAAGTGAGCTAAAAGCACAAAAAGAAAAGCCCTGCAAACCATAAGAGCAGCATGTTCATTAACCTCTACATGATAATCCTTTCGTAGCTGCATATTAACTAGTTACATATTCATAATCATTTACATTATTTAGAGGACCTTCTATGAAAATTTCCAGGCTATATCCATTAGCTACAATGTTAAAGGTTACAGAAGATAGTCTACTTGATGTTTCCAGGAAGCTTTTTTAAKTAGTAAATATGTAAATTGGGCACATATGCTTTTTATGTTTTTAAAAAATAGTCCATCAGTAAAACAGCATAGGGGCATATGCTGTTTCCATTGCTCTTTATCCCCTTTAAAAAAAAAGACAAGAAAAATCAATAACACCAATCAATTTTAATTTAATTCTTCTTCTTTGATATAATCTCTCTTGAAGGGATACTAAAGGGTGGAACCAACAACAGACCTTTTCATTTCAGTGGCCAGCATAAAATGAGACCTTTTACAGAAGTGCTAAAATATACCACCTTAAAACTGTTTCAGGCTGCACTTCTGGAACTGAACACTATTAAAAAAACAGAGAGAGAATAAATATTGAAAAACATATGGAGATCAATTATGCATATGTCCTTTATTAGGTCAGTCACACTGTTTGGATAACAACTGGTTTTATCACAGCAAAGAAACAAATAGATAAATATATAAACATATCTTTGTTTCTTTGCCTTTAATCAAACATGGGAAAACCATTAGTCTATCTTCCACGCATAATTTATATCTAGAGTTACAATTAAAGAACAAAAATTCCTTTCAGGGTAAATAAAATAAATTACCTGTTTGTTTGTTCATTTGAGTTCAATTTGTCTGGACACCTAGTGCCACCAACTATGCATTACTTTTAAGACATGGAAGTGGTATCAATAACTCTGAATTCTCCTCTTTTAGGCATAAAAATGTATGAGTTTGTGAATGCATGCTGTTATCAATGGCTTATCTGCATACTAAAATATTTATTAAACTACTCTTGCAGCAAACTTAACATTACCTAATGATGGGTCTGGTTATTAAAACAGGATCCACTGTCAGAAAACACATTCCACAGTCTTAAAAGAAAACAAATGGGCAAATATCTTGTTTCCTTCCTTTTCTCCAACAGCAGCTTGTTAAAATGTAGTGCTTCTGAAGCCCCTGACCGGACAGAGCCATACCTGGGAGCTCCRCGAGCGGCCACCCAGGACAGGCCCAGGAGAGCACACCTCTGTGCGCCTGTAACCCAAAGTGTAACTCCTTCTGGATTAAAAACCAAACCAGGTTTGGTTAAAGCAGGAGATTACACGTTGGTTCTGCTCTCATTACTCCTAGACTGAGCTACTTAAAGGGAAGCGTACGTTGCTGCTTTTAGTGAATGTCTTGTTTCTAGGTTTCACAAGCAGAGTCACAGCAGAGCTGAAGGATCAGCTTTAGACCTGTGATCACTTCCCAGGTGTCCCCCAGCTCCACCGTGCCGATCTGAACACAGGGCAGCCTGCAGGCTAGTGACTCCAAATCACCACCAAAYAACTCATATCATACAGCCAAAGACTTCGTTAGATGTCTGAAGGCAGAAAATTCCTTTTATCTTCAATGCTTTATCTCTTTCCAATCTCTTTATATTCCACCTTCTCCGGGATCTTCCATCTGAAGAGCTCAAAAACTTTTCCATGAATTAAAGTATATGGCACTTGGGAAAAGCATTGCACTGATTTTACAGGCTGAGTAACTTAACCACTAACACTGGTCAGGAACAGGGCTAGAAACAGAAGCCAGATCTCCTAACTCAGCAGCCAGGCACTACAATCACTTGCAACGTTTCCCTGGGAGTAAGGACGGGTGAGAAGGATGCTGTAGCACAAGGCTGATTCTTACCTGTACAGGCCCACGGGTTTCTAACCTGTTCCCCATTACCCCACCTCTCCCCAGCAGGTCCTCACCCTCACGTACAAGGGCACCTCTTTCTTCCACCTCATTTTTCCTTACCTGTTGCGTCTGCACGTGCTCCCCTTACTAACAGCTGAACTTAATTCTCTGTGGTGCTTCTGATTGTCAAGGTGTCGCACAAATAGTTCTGCTCTCCTCTCCAGCCCAGGACTATTTTGTTTTATTCAGGTAGTTCTCCAAGGTGGAGTGCATGCATGCGAATCTCTCTACTAAGCAGCTAGGCACTGCCTACAAAGGTGATGGTTTTAGCATTACTAAGGGTAATTCTTCTCTCTCTCATCTGTTCTGAACAGCAGTAAGGCAAGCTGCCAAGYCAGAATTTTATTTATGCCTCAGCTCGTGAAAAATTACAAGCAACAGAGCTGGTACTGGTATCATCTGTAGACAGTTTCGGGTACCCATGCTAAACCTGCTGTATCTGAGTCACACAGTTATGTTCAAGTCTAAAGAACGAGAAACTGGTATTTTTAAGGTGAAAGTTAATTTCAATGAAAATGATGAAAATAAAAATGCCCCATCAGATTAGGCAGAGTTCCTAAATGAATGAGAGGCTATTTCCACACTTGGGGGTATGAATGTGGAAATACGCAGCATGGCACAAAAGCAAAGTTTCTGTTTAAAAAATTGCAGGTTAGGCATCTAAAAGGCCAAGCAAATGCGTGCTGTTTCTATGTGCATACTTGTATATTTTGCTTCAAAACTGTGGCTTGCAATCTGGCTGGTCTTCTGAAATCAGAAGCTAGGGACACAGATCTAATCCCAGCTCTGATTCTATTTCTTCTATATGGCCTTGAGCAAATCACAACCTCTCAGTCTACATTTCTTCATCTGCAAAATGGGGATAATAGTATTAACCTACCCACCTCAGAGTGTTTAATGATGATTAATTAATGTGAGAAAAGCACTCTAAAGATGTAAGAGCACTATATAAGTGATAAAGCATTATTTACCACTTGAAAAGTAATCTGAATAAAATGAGATATGCAAGTAATTTGTTTACATGTAGCAATAATATAATTTGTGACTATTTAATCTTGAATTAGTCTCACTTTAAACATCCCTTTCAATCACATTTCCAGTTACTTAGGGAAAATGACAGTATGGAATACTTTTTGTGGAAGCAGAGCAAGTAATGAGGTGGTAATTAAAGTAAGGGTCTAATAAAGTCTAAAACCGATGATTTGCCTTCAGGAGACTGTCCCTGCCATTTGGGACTGTGTAAAGATCTCAGTCTCGACCTTGGTTCTGTTGTTCAGAACCTTCCACGAACTACAGTGGAAGCGTATGCTGGTTTTCTGAAATGCCAATCCATGTTTGTAAGGCTCATGATAAATCCAAGATAACTTCCACTACTGACCTAATTCAGACGACTCCAACTCTGCACAGTTTTAACTACTTAACCTTGTACATTCAAGTATTTACTGCCGTTGATACATGCACATGAGCTGCCTCCATCTGCAAATGTTTGCAGTATCAAGACCCACTCTGCCATGCAACTCATGCATGAGATTTCTCTGTCACACCCCCAAACCCTAAAAGTTTACTGATGAAATAACCAGTTCACAATATGACTTTACATTACAGAAGAACACTAATGGGTGGTCAAATATTTAATCATCTCTTGGTAACAAGGATGTAACAAGCCACATGCAAAATAAACATTTAAAATGAATTTTCATTTTTTCCTCTAGGAAACTACACAGTACTTGCCTAAAACGCAGCAATCACTGATGGAGAAAGAATAAACATTTGCACAATTGTTTTTCCTAAAGCCCCATTTTCAATCAAAAAATGAAATAAAACTATTAAAAGTTCTTCAGTCTGTTGGCACACTGTATGATCTAATGGAAAAGGAAGAAAGCATTTTGAGCTCTCATATTCATTTATTAAATCATATTACTCAAAACCACTACATTTCAACAAATTATTAACATAAATCCCCCTTTGGGTGGGAACTTTTGCCTTTTGAAGAAACATGTTTGGGAAGAATACTGAAGGAAAAGAGAGTCTGAAAGAAATTTGAATCATGGCAAACATTTATTTCTAAAGGAAGAAATCTTATTTAAAAATATAACCACCATTTTTACCTTTCTCTACAAGAAAACAAGTGAAGATCTACTATTTTTATATTAATTGTGCACACACAACTGGGTCTCTCAATTTCGCAGAAAAAATAGTACATAACTGTTATCTATCAAATAAAAACTAAGTTCTGACCAAAATTATTTCTGGGAGCTTAAAAATTCTACCTGAAACATGTAAGAATTATAAAGCAGACAGAAAATGCCTCATCTCTTCTTTGCCAGCTGGGAAATTCTGCCCTCTCAAGACTATTCTATGTTGTGACCACTGCTGTGGTTATAGGTCACGTAGGCAAGTTACTTACAGCTACCCTGCAGTAACTGCAGGCGCAGAGGTGAGCGTGGCAGCCCACCCCGTGACAGCCAGGCAGGCAGGGTCAGCCCGCCTGAGCCAGCACCCTTCTTCCTCGCTTCCAACCGCCAGTTCCCAACACCTTTATGCTGTTTTGCTGTTTGTCAGTCCCCTTTGGGAGTCATTTCAACTCACAAACCCAGCAAAAATCCCAACGGCGGCAGAAGAACATTTTCCACTAAGTGAGTGAGTTTAATTAGCCCTGAACCAACTGAAYTGATGCAAGCAAGGAATAAACTGGGGTAAGGTCTCGTCTTTCCCTGGTAGGAAGTCAGTATCCATGTCATAGAACTTGAGACAGAGCTAAGGAACTTGTAACTTAGTAGTTTGGCTTACTTCAAGTAAACTTATTCATGTGGCTATACCATATCCAAGCTAGCTCACATACCAAGACAGCAGCAGACAACATAAGCATAGAACTCCCATGATCTAACTTACCAAACATCTCAAGCAGGTTTTGCAAGCTTTGATGTCGTCTACGGTGCAACAACTATGCTGCTAGCAATACCTGAGTTAACTAGTTTACAACTGACGTGATCCATGGCACCTGCCTCACAGACGTACCTTCAGGCTGTGGTTCAACATTCAGCCACAGTCCTGAGTAAACTAGTCATCAATCCCTCCCTGTCTCCAGCTACTCAGTTCCACTGTCTTATCCTTCCAACCCTGACACAATCTGCTGGCAGATGTTTGCGATGCTGCACAACCAACCAGATTAGGGAACCACACTGGCTGAAAAATAATCCAGGAAGAAAAAAGAAGCAAGTCGTCAACAACAAAGCTTGTTTTTAAGCTGGATCCCAACCCRGGTCACTGAGCAGTGTCACAAATGTGCCACCCTAAAATTGCTCAAAAGCAGAAGCAAGCAATCACAACAAAACCTAAGATCAAAAAGTTATTCACCAAATTAAAGTCATCTCCTTCCTGGATAACTCACAAGATCATTAATAAAAGTTTTGAACAAGCGACTGAAACCATTGCACACAACTGCTCTAGCTCCGTATGAGTATGGCCACGGCTCAAAGAGCCAGTCCAGTTTCACCCATCGCTGGCTTTGCATTTCCCCTGCCACATTCGTGCTGGCATTTGACACGTGTTGCTGGATTCCTCTTACTCCACAGCAGTCTGATCACAAGTGCTGGTACAAAAGTGGTGGAGGGATTCACCATTTTTATGRCAGTCAACTCATCAGTCAGCTTACACCAACAGTGACTTTGCAGCCTACGCTAACAGACAAGAGGGACCACAAAACCAGCAACTGCACAGTGCAGCCCAGTGTCCTAATGCCCCACTACAGGGCAGCTGCTGCTCTGAGGCCCTCAAGATGGCAAGCTCCGAGCTAGCATATCCATCTGCAAGACTGGAACTTCAAATGAAAACAAAATACAAGATCATGGTCTCAAAGGAGGAAAGAAATACATGAGGGAAGGGGTACCCCAGTCAATCTGAGAAGACAGGTTATGAGCATAACTTCTGGAATGGAGACCTGAAAAGATGCTAAAGATACTAAAGATAATTCCCGAACAGCACTCTGGTCACTGCATCTACTCACAGGATCTGTAGATGTCTACAGGAGCAGCACAATTCAGTAACATTTAAATTTTGTGGATATAATCTCATCTACACGTTCTAGTTACCGCTGAGGCAGGACATATACAKACTTGCCCACTCCAGAATAAAGGCAACACTCTTTAAACTCTTTTGTGAATGGTTTGACTTTAATTACCATTAAAAAACCTATTTAAGATCTGTTAATTTATTTCACAATTCTTGACACTATATAAACTAGTGGGTATTTAATTCATACTAATAAGAACTTAGACAAATATTGACTACGAAAAGCAAAAGTAATGATCAGTTAACATTGGAAGAACAGTATTACATTGAAAGCTTCCAGATAATGACTGAATTAGCCCTTTTACTTGAAAGCACCATGTRAGCAAACATTATTGGAACCCACTATTACAAAAAAGCACTGGACAGGGTGGAGTGGATGTCATCACAGGTTTCTGAAGCGGTAACTGTCTAGGTACCTTTTAAAAAGGAATATGGCAAATGAAGCTTCAGACAGGTCCTTTTAAAAAGGAGCATGCCATACCAAGCYTCAGACACTACGTTAACTTTTCTCAGTTATTGTGCAAAACGAAGTCCTACTGCACTGGTGTCTCATACCCAGGCTTTCTATAGATTCTGCTAACTTGGATGCAGGCTGGAAAAAGTGCAATACCCTGGGAGACACTGCACTGGAAAGCACACTGAACCTCATCTGCTGAGTCCGCAGCCAAGTGGTTCCAGATTTCCAGTGGCTCCTGCAGCAGCGTGAAGTGTACAAGACCCTACTCAGTCTCGCTGCTCTTTTTCAGACTGCAGGAACAGCTTTAAAACTGCCAAGTTGCTGATTTCATAGCACAGATACTACTTGAAAAAAAATTAAGACAGAAGCAGCCAGCCCCAGAAGCAATTCATATAGGAAGAAGAGAAAACAATTTGAGTGTAAATTTGTAATTCTGTGATTTGTTTCCCACCTACAAGTTGTTTAACTGTCAAAAAAACTACAAGTACCCAAKATCTTGAAAACAATTTGGAAATTACAAATCATACAGTTCCACCATTTAAATTCATAAAAATGAAGAATATGTCATAATGCACAGTGGCCAATAAGTTACACTAATAGCTGCACTAAATCTAATTGTGCTTTGTTGTCACAATGAGTGACAGGAGAGTCACTTCCTTGTCCTAATTTTCCTGTAAGGGAAATAAAAAAATGTGTTTGCCAGTGCAGTACCAAAAAAAAAAAAAAAAAAAAAAAAAATCATCATATTGCCAGCTAACACTGGAATCCTTTAAATTCTCCATGCCTGTGTTTGCACTCTACAAACGTCTCTTGGGTCTAATTGGTTCTGTAATGTCTCCCATTACGCATATCTTCATTGCATTGCTCAGAAACTATAGAACATATCAGCCCACTGTAAATTCACCATCTACACAAGTCTTACCAAATCATACAGATCCTACTTGTCAACTTCCTATCAGTTAGCAATACCAACCCATTTGATTGTAGGAATAAATGTATGTCAAATATTATGTTTAAACACAGGCTCTATATACTATGAGAATCCACCTACTTAAATATTCATTTTATAATTCCTGTACTAACTTGCAATAGATTTACCACAGTATTTTCAGCTAACGTATATGGCTTTTGCAAGTAATCCATGATACATACATTATATTCTTGTTAAAGAAATATTCAAAACTTTACACAGGCACTGTGCTTCCAATGATGGTCTTTATCATGAAAATTACTAGATATTCTTCTATAATTTATCCCCAAGATACATATTCTAAGTCATGTTTTTATACAAAGTGCCTTTAGTGGGAGCACTGAAAATTGCTTATAACAGTTTGGTCTTACTATCACTACAAATTAACAAGATGAAATCTGTCCAACAGGCAAGCAGTCCTGAACAAGAATTAAAATTACTTTTCACCAGGGGTCCTAAACCTGGAAGTTGCAGCCTCAATCAGATTAAAGATAGAAAGTCACGAACATCCTGTTCTTTTAATATTTTTAAACAGGAAGGAAGCCTCAGCTCACGTGTTCTCCAGAGCASCTCTTTAGCACTTACAAGTTCAAACTCGTAGCTGAACCAGGGTTGTACAATGGCCTGGATGTTAAAATAATCAACCGTGATTCAAATATTATCTTTAATGCTGCAGAGAGATAACACTGTATTTCACTATTACACTAAAGGTTGCCTTCGGACTAATAGGAATAAATAGGTTTCTTTATACTTAATCAAGCATCACTGGGACAGCACATCACAGTAATTAAAAGCAATCTATGTGCCTGCTTCAATGCTAGTATATATATAGTTCTGGCTAAATAACTTTACTATTTGTTATGATGCTCATACTACGATTACTAGTTTACCAAAGTACTGGACAACTAATTCTCCCTCATCTTTGYGCTAAGATCAAAACATGAGCCTTCAACTTCACTAATTTTGTGAGGAAAATATGAATCTCTGAAAAGAGGCAGCTGAAAAGACCTCCTCCATCTTAAAATATAATATTTTCATAACTGAAAATACTGTTGTAATCCAATTACATATATTCATTGCATAGAGGGGAAGTCTACTATATCTTCATCATGACACTCCATTGTAGCCAAGATACGTAGTTCTTTAGTATAATTTCATATTGAAGCTGAAGTGTACAATTTTTTTAGCCAATTTGCAGAAATTATGTAAAGTTTCCCTATGATAAAATATAACTTTGGTACAACGGCCTAACAGAGCTTTAATTAATGGTCTCCTGGGCCTCTTTTCCACTGGAACAGATCTGTTTAAGAAGAGTCTTAAACTTGCTTTACAGAGGGGTCTTACATGAACTGGGAGGAATTCTACGTAGTTATGACAGACATCTGCTTACACAGCAGACRGGTTACTATCACCAATTATCGGTACAATGGGTTACTCTCCGTGCAGGATGGACGACACAGAGTATTCCAGCAGGTCCTCTTACTGTTCATCCACATTAATGGTCAGTTGGTTACGTAGATCTTTTAGTAATGATCTATTGTCCTATTCAAAAGTAGACACATTTTTGCATGCAGTATTCCAGATGAGGCACTTTTTTTCACACCACGTACATGTTATTCAGTTTCCTTGCTCTTTTGAGTGTGACAAAGCAATACACACTGAAGATGAAGTCCTCTGTTATAACTGAGGAACTCTAATGTGCATCTTAGAAGCAGCTTTTAAAAATTTTAATCATATGAGAAAAATGAGCAGAAAAATTTAAAGGTGTGCAGACTGTGGGCAAACGTACTTGTGTCAATAATACGCTGAACATGACCATGAGTTCCACGGTGACTCCTGCACCCACACAGAGCTCACTGCAAGGCTGGGACCTAGGAGCCCAAAATCGCACTCACTGAATTAGCAAGGCCCATTCGCCTTAGATCATGAGTGTAATCTGCAGGAAAAGGCATCTCAAGTTTTGTACTATGGCCACATGTGGAACCAGCCTCCAATTTCTCAGGAATCATTTTTGCAGAGGAGTTTGGCTCTTTCAAACCCATTTCAAACGTAACTGATATTTTTTAAGGCAAGTCACGAACAATTAACTTTTGGTACACCCGCTCTTCAAGTTGGCCCATGAGATGACACAGCTCAGAGACACCCGCTGGGCCTTGCGCGAGGCCTGCGTGCGGGACCCCGTTCTAAGGTGGTGTGTGAGCGGCCCTGCGACGGGGAAACCCCCCGAGGAGCGGAAGGAGGGTGAGACACAGGCGTTTGACGGAGAGCTGCCTGCGCACGCTTCGCGCTTACGTAACCGTAACGGTCCCGCAGGCGCGTCAGGGCAGAGCGCAGGGCGTGCGAGGGCAGCCCCGGTGCCTCCCCGCCGCTCACCCGGGCTTTCGCTCCTGCCAGCGCCCGCTCAGCTGCCCGACGTGCGTCGTTTTAACGGGCACTTCGGCAACACCGCCGCTGCCTCCCCGCTCGGGGMGCTCCACGCCCCGCCCCTGCCCGGCCGCACGCCTCCCGGCGCCCCTTCTCCCCGTGGCGGCGGTCTCGCAGCGGGCTGGCGGGGCAGCGCCGGTCCGGCCCGCCCCCGCGGTTGTTCGGGGTTCCCCCGGCCCGGCCCGGCCCGCCGGGGAGCGACGGCCGCCACGACCCGCCTCAACCGCCACCCGTGACGTCACCGCCGTCACGTGCCCTCCCGCCGCACGCAGGCCCCGGCGCGCGCCGCCCGGGGGCCGCCAGCCCGGGGG
>JASVER010000007.1:7594013-7621718 GCA_030449065.1 Oceanodroma leucorhoa | reverse complement strand
CCGCCGCCGGCCCCCGCCCGCGCCCCCCGCCTCACGCTGCGGCCCGGCCCCGCGGCCCTCACCTTCTCGTGCTCCTGGCGGAGGCGGCCCACCAGCGCGGGGCTGAGCGGCGAGGCGCCGCCGGGGGCCTCCATGCCCGCCGGGCCGGGCCGGCAGTCTGCGAGGGAGCCGCTCCGCGGCGCGGAGGGGGCGGCGAGGGGGAGAGGCGGCCGGGCCGGGCCGATCTCCTCAGCAGGGCGAATGAGTCCTATAGAAATGTTTGTGGAGGGCGAAGCGCCGGCTCCAGAGCCGCATCCACGCGGGGGCCGCCGCCGCCTGGGCCCGGGGCGCCGCTGCCGGGGGAAGCATCTCACACTCGCATTCTGGGCCGCGCCGCCGCCTGGGCCCGGCTCCCGCTGCGCCGGCGGGCCGGGAGAGCGCCGGCAGCTCGGTGCCGGCCGCCGCCTGCCGCCGCCTGCCTGCTGCACTCTGGGTAGCCAGCCCGCCAGGCGGCCCGCCGCGCCCGCGGGAGGCACCCGGCTGCGAGCCGCGAGAGGCGGGCGCTCCCCACCCCCCGCCCGGCCCGGCGCCGACGGCCCCGACGGCTCCCCCCGCCGCCGCGGCAGGCACGGCCGCTGCCTCCCGGCCCCCGCCACGGGGTGGGCAGCCCCGCGGGGGCGATCGGCGGACTCCCCCGGGGCACGGCCTGTGCCTCAGCCCGCCGCCCGCGCGGGGACCCGGGCTCGGCGCTGCTCCGGCCTGGCAGCGCCCGGTCTCCCCGGTGCCTGCGGCCCGGGAGCCCCTGGTCCTGCGCTTGTGAGCACGGGCCCAGGGCGCGTAGGCCTCAGGCTCGGAAAATCGAACCATCATCTGTCAGGTGTTTTGGTCGGCCTACAATAATCCTAGGTATGCGTAAACACAGCACTATATGGCTTCTATAGCGGAGGTGATGTCACAACAACTGATCTCGGAATGCCTGCTCTGTAGAGTTTACATTGTCAGGACGTCTGACAGTGAATAAGCAGTCGGTTGCTGTGACCTGAAGGACTACAAAATATTTTTAGATTCACTGAAAGCACTTAGAGCAGCACTCAGGCTTGCCTACATGGAAGAGTTGCTGCATGGGAAGAGAGCAGCAGACAGCCACTCTTGGAGTGCCACAGAGTAATGTGCAGTAAATTAATTAGGTAATTTTGTGAATGGCATTAGGCACATCCAAAGTAACATGTTGGGAGCCATACTTTAACAACAGGCTGGATCACAGCACCACTGAAGACCCGAGTAACATCCCATAGTGCTTGATTGGCTGCCACAACTCTAGCAGGTGTCTTTTAACTTCTACACACCAACTACCACGTAGGTGGGTTCAGTTATAGATAGACCTTGTGTTTACTACTGCACCTTTCCCTTGAGTGAAGAGGTTTGTGAACACCCAGCATATATATTTGCCCATGGGGTAGAGGGTCTTATATTGTCTTCCCTACAGGCACTGGCAGGCATGTCGTAAGATGGAGGTACAAAGGTGCATCTTCCCTATGTTTAGATCAGGGGTTTCCTTCTCCTGCAAAAGAAACMACGCTTCCTTTCCATGAGCAGAGCTAACCCTGTATACACCACAAAACAACTGTTTATGTTATATACATGACATAGTATGTGCTGTGCACTTTTCTAAATCAGGTTCCCATCCCCCTGAAAGAGCTTGTTAAAGCTCTACAGATGAGGAATTTAGAAACAATTTTCAAAGCATGGTTACTCAAGCTGGAAGTTAGCTTTTAGCCAGACTTTAATACAGCTTCCAATATTGCAAATAAAAATTTGCAACTGCAGCTGGGTAGTTTGGTTTATGAAATAACTACATCCATAATCTTCAGGAATAATTGAAAGTTAGCTGAAATCTCTGGCATGTATTYGTCACCAAGGGATTCTGGATCCTCTGAATGGACAAGAGGCATCTATATATTGTCATCAGAAAACAGCTCACCAGCAAAAGAATATCTCAAGTTTAAATGGGTTATACAAATCTTGTGATGCTGCTAAAAGCTGATAGTAATAACTCCCTTTCAGCCTGCTTAGAACCTATTCTAAACTTTTCTACAGTTAACACGRCTCACAGAGGAGATACTACCAATACAGGTCATTTTTAAATGCTCTAGTTTGATCCCATTTCATCTCAACTCGATTGGAGGACAAACCAGATGCACAACATAAAGATATATATCTTATTTAAGATTTTAATTTTTTGCCTGACATAACAAAAAAGCACTTAACAAGAGGAGCCACAAAGTAGGAATTTTATATCACAAGACACTATTTTCTGAGTAGAATGTAAAGGCATGCAATCATTTCTCTTGTTTCCTGTTCCAAAGACTTTGCCATTTCACATGCCACTAGTACATCGTTTAGTCACTAAATGTATTGCATTGAAGACTTCTGACAGTTGGCCAAAATAAGAGGCTACATCATTATCAGAGTAATGACTGTATGCATTTGGTTGTACTAACGATAGTATGGAATAGTTTACTGGATCCTTTTGTACATTTTGTTTTTCTTCTGCCAATGCAGAAATGTTCTAATAGTGACAAACAGATGGGAGACAGCATTTGCCAAAGAGGAGCACGAAGCCTGCCTCTGGGTCACATTCTTTTGCACTTATGACCTGTACAAAACCATTGTCACCAGTGAAATTCTATGGAATGTAAAATAAATCAAATTGAAATTTGGCCTTCTAAGCTGCAGGTTTTTGTTTACTTGTTTACTACATTAAATCTTTTAGATGCCCTACCAGATGATTTTCATAAAACCTTGGGGAAAACTCTGGAGAACTCTCTGTAATTAAGTGAGGGAAAGGCAAATAAGCAAAGCTTACATGTTCTCTCGAAAGTGGATGGCTTAGCAATCAGCAGATATGCCTATACTATAGCTGAAGATGTGGCTGCTGGCAGAGCTCCTACCAGAAATGAAGCTAGTTGGATTGGATGAGATTTTGAGAATGAGAAATCAGTGTCATATTTTTGGTTTTGGTATAAACAGGTCAGCTCTACCTGTGAGAGCGGAGGATTAGAAGCAAAGTTTTGGAAAGGTCAAGTTAAGTTTKCAGCAGAGAACCTCTCACCAGGGCTCTGGGTCAAAAGACTTTGGCAAAGAAGTCTGTGCCTTCCCCCGTACTCCTTAAATGTCATTCACCACTACTCCGCAAAGAGAGCGGGCACAACKGAAGAGGAAAACAAGGAGAGGACAAAAAGAGGAGACAGATGGGGGAAAATGCCCCAGCCAGTCATTATGCTGAGAGAAGGAAAGGTGAAACCATGACACCTCTGTTTTGCAAGACCAGAAACTTAGGTCTAAAAACATGGATTGCAACAAGAAGTCGTGGAAGAGAACAGAGGGTTAAGAATCTGGTCATCCTTGGAGCTCACGCATGTGCGCAAGTAGAGGCAGAGCTACACGAAGAACAACAGTTGCGTTTGGATTGGCTGGAAACTGCGTACCGGGGGAAAGTGACAAAAAGGAGCTCATCGTTGTCAAGTTGGGGAATAAGTTATCCTGAGACAGACCTCCCGCGAGAGGAATGCATCTGGAAAATAAGACGCGACCTACGAAGACCACCTGTGTTGTCAGCACACGGAGACAGTCTGATAACGCAAATAGTGAATGAASTCCCCAGGCCAACAGTAGACTCCCTGATCTGCTTTAGGGGAATTTCATACTTCATCTTCTGGCATGAAATGGATGTGCTAGAACTGTTGGGTTTTTTCTTGGATCTACCTCTGAACGAAATGTTTTCAGGTGGTTTGGGTTTTTTTGTTTTGTTTTGGTTTGTTTTTTACTACAACTGTTACAGCATAGTACATCACTGTGGTTGTAGACAACCTGCCTTCTACATAGCTGACTACAAGACTTGAATCAAGGCATAGCACTAATTCTAATGGACAGTTCATCAAAGCTATTGCTGCAGTTGGAACAAAAAAACAAAACCACACAGTATCCTCATGTTCAAGTTAACTCATAATCAAAATGCCATAAGACCAGGTCCATCTTAGAATTTTATATAATTCTAGCTGTGATAATCACTGTGCACGCTCATTYTGAACTTTAAGCAACTCGCTTAAGTTCCTTTTAAAGATTAAAAGCCTTTCTTTGTTGCTGTGACTTGCCAGGAAGATAAGTGCACCAGCAAATATTTGAGAATAACTGACTCCGCTCCACCAGCAATAATTGAATTTTTTCCTATCCAGAAGTTTTATTCTGAACAAGACCACTATTAACTTTTCTAATGAATATTCTTAAGATTGCAGATATGTCCTTTTGGAGCTTTCTCTTGCAAAAAGTTACAGCCGTGAGTCTCCCTCCATCGGTAAATCTGGAAGGAGAACCAGCCCCTCCAGGCTCAGTGGAACTACTTCGAAGAGTGAAGCTATGCAATGCTTGCAGAACCACTGTCAAAGGCTGCATCTCCTTCAGTCTAACCAGTCTGAAACAGCCAGTATTTTTTGTGTTTGGATGATGACAATGGAGTCAAACTACTAGACACCTTTCATTGTCCAGGCGTAGAGCGAGTAGGGTTTTTAAATGGTTGTTGGTACGAACACATGATACATTAGCATGTTCCTCTCTCCCACCTTTGCTCATTAGAGAAAGGTAAGAGGCTTTAGGGATGATACCAACATGCTACTCATTTTTCAGTTACATACTTAAAACACCTTAATTCATGCTTAAAATGCAGTTTTAGGGGCACTAGGTGACAGCTAAGTATTTATTTGATCAGTGTCACCAARTTATCCTCTCCCTTGCCATCCATCCACACAACTATCCCATGTTTAACACTGTGATATCTGAGAACCATCAAACTGATGTGCCCTCRGGTTCAGTTTTTTGGCAGGATTGTGTATTAAGTAGGTTGATGTTCATTTGTTCTCCTCTGCAGGGAGAATAAGGGGCCAGATTTTCTGTTACATTAAGGTTGAAGCTACTGGACCTTAAAGTCCATCAATACAGTATGTTGCATTTCTACATTGCTAGTGGTGAAGAGGAGCCTGAATTTGCATATTGGATTCAGTCAAGATACAGAAAATAGTCAGAAATTACCCATACATATGCACACACATATACACAGTACCACACATCTGGGAGCAGCTGTTTAAGAAAAGCTGGGACAGACTATAAGCTTTCTGGTGGGACCATCTATAGAAATCCTGTTTCCTGATCCAAAAAGCATCTATGTAAAATACATGGTATCTTTGGAAGGCAAGATAGCCAACTATTAGTGCACATTATGTTTTAATCTTATTATGTTCTTGCTAATAATAATAACATAATTTATTTTTATGCCACTATCATGCAATAAAGCTCCAGGCCCTCACAGCAACGCATCTCACTGTATCCTAGCTTTTATACCGCGAGCGCTGTCCTGGTTGGTTTAATACATGAAACTTGGATGCTTTATTTGTATGCTTTGTAGTTGCTTCTGCCATCTTTGATTAGCATCACCTGGAAATCCCAGCTTTTCTGCATGTAGTCACACCCAAGAGGAAAGCCTGGCTCAGAAAAGATTAGTGTCACTTTGCTTTTTCCCCCTCATCTTTTCTCTGTAAAGGAGGAGAGCTTTCTGATCATGGCAGTATATTAGTAAAGATAGCCTAGATAGCTGAATACCTTAAGGACCTCAATCTCCCCACTTATGTACCAGGATTAAAACTGGTATAACTCTGCTGACTTCAGTGGTGATTTATGCCTGCATTAGTGAATCAAGTTCTGAGGTTTTTATGATGAATACTATGAAATCTGTTCTTTTACCTTGTTAAACAGACAGTACCAAATTCACATTTCCATTAAAGAAAAGATTGTGACATTAAGGATGTCTTTCTCCCGAACTATTTACTCCCGTACTCATTTGCTAAGGTGATGATGAGGGTGGCAGAGCTAAAGCAGTCCTTACACAGACCCAGGGAGCGGATTTAGAGGACTTCTCCACTGCAAATGCACAACTTCTTTTCTAGTGTTTGGACACACAAACTCTCTTCGGTAAAGGAACTGGCAAACATGCACACGCAGCCTGCACACACAAACCAAAGCTGGTAGCACATAAAATTTGTATGAAGGTCTGCATTTCACTTCCGCAAGGTAAAATGAGGCTGTCAGACTTTGGCGCATGACAGCGTGTTTAATACAGGTTGTGCGTCACATCCAGGCACTTGGACCAGACCCATGAATTCTCAACCAGAAGTGGCCTCGTTAAATACTGTTACTAGGTACATTTTTTCTGCTCGTTATTGATCAAGAGCAGGTTAAACACCATTATTTTTCGCTGTAGCAGAGACAGACAGTTTGACAGTGTATACTCTCAGAAAGCTGTTCCTTTGGTTTCCAATTTGAAGGCCCAAAAGGAGGTGTGCCTGCTAATTGGGTATTTCACACTGTCTTGTTTTAAAGTGATAAAGTGGCATTTCTCCTAAATAAGTGGATTGTCTTCTCTACACTGCAGCAAGCCAGCATTGCAGCCTTAAATTGCTTCCCAGACTTTTTACCTGAGTTTACTTCAGTTTCTGGGGCTGAAGTAAAGCTTGTAACTACAAAGGTTGGGTTTATCATTACTTTCAATTAATAACTTTGTCTATCCTTTTAATTGTAATTTCTTATTCACTTCAGGGAACTATTTACATACATTTACATATACCTATTTATCCACTTTAACAAATGTAGTCATATGAAAACGGGACATTTCCCTGACAAGCTTAAACCTGCTTCCTTATCATCCAACTTCCCTTTCATTTCACCTTTTGTTTTGCTTCTTGATATTTATTCTATTCTAAAATACAGCATTTTGTTGCTAAAGACATCTTTGCTTTCCTGATATCCTACCAGTTTTAATTCCTCTCAGTAAAATTCCAAATGTTATTGAGCATTACATTGATCTTTATTAAGAAAACAACTGGGACAGGACTATGACAAACTGAAGGAAGCCAGAAACCACTGTCTTCTACTTACACCGCTACAAAACCAAAAGCATTACGATTCACTCCTGCATGCCCTTTCTTAAACGTGTAATCCCAATTACTGAGACAGTCCTCGTGGCTTCAGTGGAAGTACTTACATGATCACAGACTCTCCTCGAGGGARAAAAATTCAGATGACTTGTCTAAGAAAGTTTCTCTCGAGGATCTGGGCTGAGGAGACTCAGCACAATTTGAACTTTTTTTTTGCGTCACCAAATCAAATCTGTCCTTGGTAATAGTGAGAAATCATTACCATCTGAATTCTAATCCATGGCATATGTAATCGGGGCTGGGTGGTCTCATTATAACTTCTAGGAGAGCAAACCTCATCTCATAAACCACCACTGCAGGTGGCACTTAAAATGGAGGTCTCTGGGCTCAGTGGTGTAAATCCAGCGCTTTTTACCACTGTTGAATACACAAGGCATCTTTAGAAAAGAAAATGTAACAAAGTCAGTTAGCTTTGTATTTTCTGACCCCTGAAGATTTTCACTAGATGTTTATCATCATTATTTAGAGGAAGAAAAAAAAAAAACTTTAAGTGCATATATTTTGTGGAATGATGTAAACTACAAATATTTGAGTGAATCTCAGTGAGACGACCCTAGCCATTTAGGCTAGCAGTCATGGGTCCCAAAGAGGAGAATGGTTCCAAAGATGCCATCTGTGTTTTCAGGACACATGTACAAATAGATCTGATTTTATACAACACAACAAATTAGGATTGATTAGACTCCTCCTATGCAAAAGATAAACAGGTATTTCCACATCCTTCAGCATACCAAATGGAATTGATCTAGTCAACTAATAGTTTTGGAGACATTCAAACTATTTTAATCAACCTGAACTGGGCACCATATCAATTTAGAAGATGAGCCTTAATCTATGTCTGTTTATATGCATTTATTGCGTTACATTGCAAGAAAGTTACCACCTGGCCATCTTAGCTCGTTTCTCTTTCCAAGTACCATGCAAACCCGATCCACTCTGCTACAGCAACAGCTAGCAAACATCCCTGAGCTGGCATCTCCATGGTTTAAAATTTGAATGGAAAATTATAGCTAGCCCGAAGGAAAGCCCAACCAACAGCCAAAGCATCATTGCCCATGGTGGCAGGACTGGAAGGACAGCACTTCTGAACACCCACTCAACAAGATTTTTGATCAGTGGTGGTAGCTCAATGAAGAGCAGATGCAGCAACATTTACCATCCTCAGAAAGCAAAGTACGTAGGGCTGTTTCTACATGAAGAACCCCCAACTTTGGAGCAGACACGTTTGCTTTTGGCTAAAAATAGCCAGGCTCTCTTTTAAAACAAATTTTTTAACATGAGAGGGCCATGATAGGGGAGCTGCTGTTTACATATAAAAGTGATGCTGATGAACAAAGGGGATATTATTGTAGTTCAGTGCAGAGCAGATACTATTTTTACTATTTGATTACAATGTATTTTGAATTATTTTTTCAAAAGCATCCAGAATTTAGGAGATGTGTATTTATATATAATAAATCAAAATAAGTGAGGAAATGACAGAATAAGGAACTGAAGACTTTCAATAATATGTTTCATTTTAAAATTACAAGAGCACAAATGCACAAAATCTTAAAGGCCTCCATCCAACAAAGCACTTACATGTATACTTAATTTTAAGTCTCCCTACAGTCACGCTTTGCTGGATTGAGGCATAATAACGGTAAACTTCTGGGCCAAATTCTGGACTGAATTCAGTAGATGCAGATGTCTTTAAAAGGAAACAATATGTGTCTGTAGAAAGCACATCTCTAGACACGCATGCCTGATCACTTGCATTCATGTTCTGAAATTGTCAAACGCATGAACATTTGTTTCCCCAGATTTAAAATACTTGCCTTATTTAACACAGAGCGACAGAGGTGCTTTGCTCTGCCAGCAAAAAAAATGGTCTCTGCCCAGAAGACCTTACAGTCTAAAATTTAGACAGATGAATAGCAGGTAAAACGTAGGAAAGGATGAGAATGGAGGAGAGTTGGAGTAATAGGCTCACACGATTATTCATTATAGACATATGCATTTTGTGGTTGCCAAGTTATAAGTTTTAAATATAGAAGTTTACTTTTATGTAGAAGTAATAATTATTAACAGAACACAAATCTTAGGGGGCTCTACAGATCATTCTGACAATCCAGAGTGAATGGGAGTTTTGCCACTCATTTCAATAGAGTCAGGCTTTTATTCTGAGTCTCTGCTTTAACCCATGTATCCCCAAAAGAGAGTGCACACGAATCTCTGTAGCCCACAGGTCTGCCCTGACCTGTATAGCTTAGAAACTTGGGTGCAAACATCTGCTGATTCCCTGCTCTCAGAAGGAGGATGCGCCATTCATCGCACAGCTGTAAACAGCAGCATGCCAAGCAGCAACAAACCCTTCTCCGGCCTTTATAGCCAACCCTCCTAGTTAACCTTGCTATCATCCAGAAGCCAAGTAGGAGACTCTTACAGAAGAGGACTTGCTCCATGATACCTCACTTGCAATTCTGCAGTGCTTTTCTGAGGCGAAAGGCATGTGGAAACACAGCAACATAGGACTGCTAGGATAGGAACGGTCCATGCAGATGGCTGTGCTTGGAGCTCTCACCCGCTCCCGCACACCCCAGGAACCGCTAATGCTGCATACCCCTGGCTCGCATCAGAGAAGGGACTGAAAACTCTCAGGCAGCAGCTCTCGCTATTAACTTTCAGTTTTGAAACAGCTGAGAAGTGGAGGCTTTGAGGAAATCTGGGTCCGATTTTTATTTTTAGATAAACTGCCAGGGAAATAAATCACACAATAATGATTTTCAGTAATTTTTATAGGAGAACTGACAACTCACTGTGGTGACTCAGTATTTGCAGAGTACTCTACAATATTGTGTAAGCATTTTAATTTCATCCTTGATTAAAAGAATTCAAGGGATCTGGGCTTTGTTCCTTTAGCCCTTTGGAGGTGTTTGAGCTTGAGGTGGGAAGACAGTAGCAATGGACAGACTGTCATTCTTGTTGCAGTAGACACTTTTAAGGAACCACGCAAAGTTACATGGAGTTCATATTTTTCTAATATTTCAGAACTTGTGCCCCACCTAAGATACACAAAATTCACTTATTACAGAGATAGAAACTAACCTTAATGAAGTCACTGAAAAAGCTGGAGTAATACATGGGTTGGTCATGCTCTTGCCCCAGTTCAATGGACCTGTTGGGAAGGAAAAAAGCTTTCCAGAAAGATTATTCTAGTAGCAAAATACCTTTGTAGTACTAGCAAAGAATTCAGTACTCTCAAAAGTGGGGGGTTGGGTTTGTATTTTGGGGGGGGGGGGGTTAACCTTATTTGTCAAAAAAAATCATGTTAAGGTCAAAGAGGAGGCTAYGATGCCCCTCTAAACCGAGGCACAGGCTCCACGGGCTCTGAGTAAAGAAACTGGCATTAGTTCAGTGACTTCAACCCGGCTCCGCGCTGTCTGAAAGGTCCATTCACAGGGAAGYTAATGCAATATCTTAGCCTGAATTACCTCCTTTTTATCACTACTTCCATGCTATTTAGATATAGATTTTTTAGTTAAATGTACTTGTTAAATTTTAATGTTCTTTTGAAACACTGATGAATTCAAATACCACTACATGCAGCTTGCTAGGTCCAAAGTCACACAGCAGGCGTAGAGCTGCACTCCAGCCATGCTGAAGTAGTTTAGCTACAGCAGAGGATCTTTTTATTTTCAGTATAGACATGATGTAATAACCACCCAGCTAATAAGATTTAACTAGTTAGCAGTGTCCCATTTTACTCTTCTAAAACACTAGAGTAACCTATGGTTGAAGTGGATCTTTCCCCAAACTGCTGTACACTATGATCTGATTTGCTCCCTTCCACCAAGGCAGATCTTCGGTACCTACAGACATTCACTGCACAAGACAGACGTGCCCTTGTCCAAGGGATTGCACAGGCAGTCACTGCCCCTTTTGCAAAGGCAAGGCTGAAGGCAGCCACCGCTGAGCACACAGCCACAGAGTGCATTTGTAATACTGCACAAATTCAGACTTTTCAGAAAATGAACACTTAATGTAGCAATAATAGGAGCAACCAGGTATTACTTGGGAATGAGAGGAAATAAATAGTAAATTCTTTAATTGCAAGTGTTCTTTTGGTGGGGACAATGCTTTGTTATGCATCCAAAACCCTAGAAGAATCAAGGAACCAGTAGTTTCCTGTTGCATTCACAAGACAGCACCAAATATTTGTTAAAGTTCAACTGCCATGGACAAGGAAGTCCAATACATAAATCTGGAGCTGTTAAGGCAAGGAAGGACTGTTAGATCATCTATCCCAACTTACACAGCAAAAGCTACTAGACCATCAAAATATCCTTGCATTAAGCTTAATACTTATATACTTTGATTAATAGCTTCTACATAACTAAAGAATATCATTCCCAGACATCTTGCGATCRTCTGAAGACACGAAGATGGGTAAAACCCATTTCGAATCCCAGCAGAGTTCCAGCGGGTACTTTGAAACTGCTGCTTTATTTCCGATTTGAACTTCAGTTTTGAGACACTGGTTCTTCTGACACATTTCCCTGCTAGGTGAGAGAGCTCTCTAGTACCCTGTATTTTCTTCCCATGAAGGTGCTTATACATTATAATTGAGTCACTTCTCAATCTTCTTTTTATAATGAAATATGGAATAAAATAGCCTGTGGCCTTTAGAGCATAGGCAGGTTTCCAGAAGAGTTTATGAAGGAGTAGAGGAAGTCTTAATTTGACTACTTACAATGCAGTATCAGTCATCATCTCCCTTTTCAAGCTTGCCAGAAGCTTTTGCTTCCTTTTGGAAAAAGCCATATACTCACATTAAAAAGTAGGTAAGCATGTAATAGTTCAGATAGCCCTTGGTGTCTCAGCCTGTTTTTGTGGACATGAACACTATTTATGACGAACCAATTTGGAATTGCACAGTAGGTAGAAATTTAAATCTTGTCTAAATCTAAAGCTCTAGTGCTACTTCTAACAGCAGCTTTTGTTTCACTGATGTATTTTCTTTCCATAGAAGTGGATTTCAACTAATCTTACACTGATTTGAGAAAACCTTTTGCAGATCCCAATGTCATTACAGACTGTTTGCCAGGGCTTGCCGTGATTGTTGCCAACACGGTCATCAGTGGACAGGGGCTGCTCCCCCACCCAGCATCTTCTGGAGGGGCTGCCTGGCTCTCTGATATGCAGCTATTTTCTGAACACAAGAGCCAGCGTGGTTTGGTTGGTGACTAGCACAATCACCTGCCTATGATCTCATTATTAGAGAAGGAATCCGTGTGGAAAAGTGAGTTGCGCCCTTGGCAGCACACGCAGCATCCCCGAGAGCCGTGCCTGGGCCACCCCTCCTGGCAGCCAGCCGCTGCCGGGGCCGGCACAGCCCCGCGGACCCGCTGCCGACGGCCCCTCGCCCAGCGACCTGCTCGCTACTGCAGAGCCGTGCGATGGTTATCCAAATCCACCCAAATCCACCCCTGCCCTCGCTGGTGCCCGTTTGGGGCTCCAGCCCCTCGCGCTATACCCGACAGCTCCGTACAAAAGCCATTCGCCCCCATTCCCGCCTCCCTTCCCACTTTGCCGTCTGTGACAGCAGCTCTCCCTGCTCATCACCCGAGACCCATTTCCCTGAAATCTAGCAGGGGGAAGCTTCCCGGTCTTTTTTCCCCAGCGCCCTCGCTAGCCCTCACACCCGGCCTGTGACAGCCCCGCGCGGGGCCAYGCAGCAGTGACGTGACTGAGCCACCGGTAATCACGGCTTGTAGGAGGAAAATGCTGCTGGGTTCCCTGACACAGCACAACCGCTGGCACCGACGGCATCGCAGATCCTGTCAGGGCTTCCCTGTCTGGCACTAAAGCCATACCTATTATTTATGGATACCCCTTTTTAAAATTAGATGATTACAAATTAGAAAATACACGTCCTTAAATCTCAAAGTGCAAAAAGGGGTTATAAATACGCTAAGTCATTCTGTTATGTGACCTGAATAATTACGGAAACTGTAAGAGTTGCAATTTAAAAGCATTTTCAAAACACATCATCTTTCAAAAGACACATCAGTAGAAGGTCATCTGTGACCCCTGCATTGTGTGGGTTTTTCTGATAGAGTAGATAGACCTAAAGTAAGATGACAGCTGCCCTCCCATAATTATCAAGTAGGAAGCTGAAACAAACTGAAAGCCACCCAAAATATCAATATCAAAGTACACTCAAATGGAATCAGCATAAAGATATGCATTACACTTAACTCTCTACAAGATGCTGTATCCGAGCTTAAAGGAAGACGCTGATTTTTAATGCAGACAATACATCTGTAATTATTATATACTACAATTATAGCAGCATATGCAAATCTTGTACATTGCAGCATGAGACTAGACTGCTCACGCAGATGACTAGTTTGTGCAGTCATGGTAATCACAACGCAAGCGGGAGAGAAARCCTTGCGTGCACGTCCGCCTTCCCACGTTTGGGAGCCCGGGCACATCCACCCTTCTGTCCTATTAACCATGTGCCCATCAACCTCACATCGGAGCGGCGTTTATATATTCAAAAATCAGGAGTGTCAGTTCTAATGCTAAGGGACAAGTCCCATTGTCTTCTGGCATATCACGTTTTCTTTGAAATGACTTGTCCTAGATTTTTAGATTAAAAATAACGAGTATATAATTCATAYATACCACATAAATTTTATATTAAAAAAAACTTAAAACCATACCTACAGTACTTCTGTACCTGACTTGTATATTTATGTGACTATTGTTAGAAGTGACTAATTGGGTTTGATTAGCTTCATCATTAATATTCTGTCCATAATTTAACATGCTTCAATAAAATACCCTAAAGCAGTATAATGATTAGATTTCAGGAATATGTGTTTTGCAATTAAGTTGCTCTTGATTTTGATATGCAGATTAAGAAATGGTGGTCTCATTTAAAAAAAACTGCCCTTATTAACTCAGCAGTATACTCTGAAGATTAGGTAAGAAATCCAAGATTTTCTCTTTGTATATGCTAGTTAAAATGTATTTCAATCAAGCATATGTGGGCAAATCAGATTTGATTAGTTTAAGTTCACAGTCATTCTATCTAAATGAATAATGTGTCACCTAACATTGCAAAAATTTGATTAATAGTTTATCAGTTAATTAAAAATGGGGTTTAATTTTTCTTTTTTAGGAAAATGCAAGGTAGATATTCCTTGTCTTCATCATAAATGCAAATTATTTCAGCTTGAATCTATTGTTCCTTGCTCGCTTCTTAGCCAACTGGCAAGAAAATAAAGCTTTTAAAACGATCTCTTTTAGAGAGAAGTAGTAAAACTTTGTTTGCTTACACATATGGCTGCCAGTTGTCTAAGTTTGAGCGGGATAATCCRTGCACATCCTTATTCCTCCCCCAGCCTCTGCAGGGATTTCTTGGAGAAGGCCTCCGACCGTCTTTGCTCCATCCCACAGCAGGTCCGGGAGGACTCTGCGAGTGAAGCGGCCAGGTAGGACCCACTGAAGGGTTCGGGGAGAACAGAGGAGATGCCATCCACTCCAGGGAGTAAAAGGAGGACCTTCAGAGGACAGGCATTACTGGCAGCCCCGGCCAGCCCCGTGAGCTGAGCGCAGCAGCAGCTGACAGTCCTCAGCCCCTCCTGTTAGTCAGCACGGGTCCAAGCCTCCCTCTTTGCGACGGCAACTCCCTGGGGCCATGAGCCCGCCACACGCCCAGAGAAGCACAGGGGCAGGATGGCAGGTGGGAACCCAAACTAAGGGCTCCCGAGGAAGGGAGCCACTGGGCAGACTGGGTGTCTGAGCACCGCTGCTGGGGGTCGCGCCGSGTGGGTGTATACGTGTGCACACACACGCTCCTCCGCACCGGTGGAGCTCCATCTTGCTTAGCCAGAGAGGGGCTGYTGGTGGTGCCTGCGTTTGTGCAAGCGCTCTATACGTCTGATCTGTGTTGCCAGTTGTATGTATGTGTGTGTGTGTATATAGTTATGTGGTGTATGCAAGTGCCTACTGGGAATACATCTTCAGCCTCGCTGCTGGTTGGACCTGGGAGCATGGAGCTGCTTCGCCCCTCTCAGGCTGTCATGTCCTGCTTGATACATTTTGCTCCAACATTATCTATGCAGAACAACTTGGGAAGGAAGGGAGGGGGGGCTTCCTCTTTCTAAAATGCTTAGAAAGTTATTTACAAACACTAACATTAAATGATAGTGCTACAAAAATCAAGCATGGAAAGTTAAAAATTGGCAAAGTTGAGGTTTCCTTTGAGACCTCAGTTCGGTTACTTGGTGCAGCCACATCATATAGTTTTAATTATATTCTCCCACATTACACTTTCTACAGGATTTTACATTATCCAGTGCACAGCGTGAATAGCGCTCTCTGAATTAGCAAGCGTGAAACATGTACATCTACACATGACATTATCCAAGTACACAATTTAAGACGCTTAGCAGAGCCTCTTTTAMAGATGCTCTTATGAGTCCCCATTATACCCTAGCGAAAACAGCCAGGACTTTAGCAGGGAACATAGGACAGTCTTCACACTGCAGAAAACAGTCACAGGAGGTGCCTCTCATCACTCGGGCTAAGCGTAGGACTGCTACGCAGAACAGCCTGTATGCTCCCCGTAAGCATCACCATCAGAGCAGGTGAGATGGGCAGGGTGGCTGTTTCTCTGGTAACTGTTCAGCAACTAYCAAGAAAATTTACCTGCTTTTCTTCAAGAAGGCTGTTCCTTTATTTTTGCATTTGAATTTTAATGTTAAAACCAGTCCAGAATATTAAAAATACCAACTCCAAAACAGCCAGCTGAGCTCCTCATGCATCTGAGTTCCTTCACCTTCCCCTCCGGCACCGTCCTCCCTATGGCTCACACACACTGCCTCCAGTGCTCTGAGTAGCCAGAACATCCCACCCTTTTTTCTTCAACCCAAACATTTCAACATCCCATCCTTTTCAATCTTTCTGCAAATCAAACCTCTTATTTTAGCCCTTATAATTGAYTCTTCTGTTCCCTTGTCACCTACACTTTCCATACTTCATATCTTTATTTTTCTGCATAAGGCAGCCTCCCARAACTGATCGAGAAGACTATTACCCTTTCTCCTTCTCTCTATAGCCACTATTGCTGCCACATGAGGAAGAAATCAGCTACTTAATTACAGCATATAAGACAGAGAAAATGCCAATTTCGCCTCCTATTTATAATGATCACTTAATTCTGCAGGCATCCCACAAAGAGCAGAATCTGCATGCTGGTCCCTCGTATTTTCATATTGTTRTTAATAATCTGAGCATGAGGGGGGTGAAAGACAGAAGAGATCATATTTGCTGCTGTACAGTTCTACACTAAATATCGTAACTGTAGCACGATAACCCTGTTTGTGAGCAACTAAATGTATCTATATTAATGAAACTCTGCAAAGCGTCATGCTTTCCTGACATAAGCAGTCCCTTCTGACTTTATAGGCCATCTTCTGATTGATCAAGTAGAACGCTAAAAAGGGAAAGAAAAGCCTTATTTGATTATCCATTGGATAAAAATGGAAGAAAACAGTTAACAGTAATTAAACATAAAAATCTTCAACTGCCAGTGGAAATATACAATTACAGTGACATGCTCCCAGATTATATTAGACAGAGGGCTACAAGTAACCCTGMATAATGGATCCATCAAGAAACACAATTCACTTCAATGGAAGCTAGGAGTACTCAGACTTCTAAAAATCAAGCCCGTAAAGACTAACACCTAGATAACTGTGTCCCTAAGATAGACAGAAACTAATTGGTCATGGGTAATAATATAACAGGCTTGCCCTCTGCCATTAATATATGGCTATATTAATATATCAAGGCTACGTAACRTGGTATGACTGGGATCTATATCAAATGATTATGTCAATGGCCCATTAAGCAAATAGTATATTAAACCAGTAGAAGTGCATCGAGTGTTTCCTCCATAAATGGGTATATAACAGCAGGTTTAGGATTTAACTAGACTCTCCAATAAATGAAATACTATATAAGCTGCAGGTTAGCAACAAATTTGCTTTACCTCGTTGGTTTCTATATAGAACCAGACATGAGGAGGCATTTTCTATCCTAAGATTTGTACTGTAGTCAATTAATATGAAATATTTTCCTATGAAAAGCCATACAAACATGACCATGTAATTCCCTTCTAACAGGAATGTTCCATTAACATTTCTGATAGAGGTCATCAATTCTTCTTCGTGATGTTACTTTCACCATGTCCAGCAGTTATCTGTAACACTGAGGACAGCAAACATGCCTCCCATGCTTTTACCCCCCCTCCAATGTTTGAGTTCAGCTTGCCACAGAAGTTTAATGATGATGAAAACTCCTAGGCAGGAGCCTGTGCAGCCTGGAAACAGGGCAAGCTTCCCTTTCCCGTAGTGCCCCTGATGTTGAAAGGCAATTTCCCAGATGAAGGAGGTTTGACTTCTGTGCCCATTGCCCCTGAAGCCTTGCTATGAGGGCTTCCAAAAAGAAAAAAATGAAGGCAAATTCAAGTTGTAATGTAGATATATATCCATCAAGGAATGTATTAAAATTGCAACACTTGCATAGGTCACCAAGCACCTATCGTCTGGCCACTGGTCCCCAGCCATGCCTGGCAGAAGCCGGACTCGAAGGGGTGCCAGGGTGAGAGGCACCACGTAACAACGGGAAAGTCACAGAAGGAGCCGCTTCCCTCCGACGCCGAGCTCAGCTGCTGGGCGCAGCGCTAGCCCTGAAGCTGCTCCGGCGTGCGGGTTTTGCCGCACGGCCTCCGCCAGTGACCTCCCACACTTGCCTGGCTTCTCACTCCGGCTGTCAGGAGGACCCTCACAAGAGGCTGGGGTGCTCTGTGCCTCCCCAAGCCTTCCAGCCCTCAGCTTCAAACAAACTGCAAAGGAAGCTCCTTCCACCTTATAAAGAAAACACAGGACTGCTTTTCAAACAAACAGAAAGAAACTGCAGTTAAATTATAAAAAGCTTTAAGCATGTCCCTGTGTACTGACCCACCAGCAAAGCACAGGGCTGATGCTCTTCAGCATGTAGCTAAGTCATGGCAGCAATCGCTCCCCCGACAGCACTCACCCAACCTGTGGATCCTATATACAACATCAAGAGTCACCTTTTTTGTGTATCCTTTAACAAACTCATGTAAATAAAAACCATGTGGGATTGATATACACTATTACTCTATAACAAAGACTTCAAAAAACAACATGGAGAGGAGATGCAGAATCCAAGGTTCAGCCCCGTTATTATAAACTAAAAAGGAATTAAAAAATAAACTACCAAGTCATTTGCTACAAGCTGCAGCTGGGGRCCGGGGCCACATCCCCCCCTGCACAAGCCAAGGAGAAGCAGAGCTTTGGGGTGAACCGCCCCTGCATCCCAGGGCTTGCCTTCTGCTTTTAGYCTGGTTCAGATGCCCATCCCCAGTTTCGGGCAACCCAGCTGCGGGTTTGTGCCCTGGCCAGGAGGCAGGCAGGCTGCCCTTACCCATTGCCTCCTCGACAGCAGCTGGCCTCGCCACCGCTCCCAGCCTTGCAACAAGCTGCGGGTGTTCCCAACACGCAGGTCTCCCCACGTCCACCCACCGTGGCCGCTGCCTTAGCGGCCGGCTTTCTGTGCACCTCTGCCGAAGCCTCCCCACCTGCCTGGTGCCTGCTCCCCTCCTCCTCCTGGGATTGCTTCSCAAGCTCGCTCCTGCCAGCGTACACAAGTTACTGCTGTTCTGCTTCTCACACGTTGAGCATAAACTACTCCTCTCCACATGTGTTTTCTGTTCACCGATACATGGATCTGGTGACAGTAATCCTCTTTATTTTCAAAACGGTTAATGAATTTGGGCTCAATTTATCTCCGCTGAGTGTTCAGCTTTCTGGCCTCTATGAAGTGAGCATAAAACAGAGTTTCAGACACTTCTGTTCACTGTGCACAAGAGTAAAGTGCTTGAAAAGATGCAAGATAGTGAAAAATCAGTGCGGTGTCTTTCTGCCTCACTCACGCCTGCCAATATCATTTAAAAAAAATCAATAGATTGCAATTTGCATTAATTTTAATAAATTTGCATAAACTCAGGCAAATACAGGGAAATCTTTGTCCCTAACAATTTTAAAGTTATGCTGGAGCAAAATGCTAGTGTCAAGAGCTCATTGCAAGCAGTTGCCTTGAGGGTTGGTTAAAGCGAGCAGGTATTCCTCTCCGTACGCGGTACAACCTGGGCAGGCAGCGTGGGCTTGGGAGCAGGGCCTGACCCTGCCCCAGCAGCACACTGGGGAAAAACAGGCACATCCCTGGGTACAGTTCAGCACGTGTGTATGTGGGTATTCAAAATACTGCGCACTGCTAGGTAGCCAAAAATGTAACTTCATACAATTAGAAGTAAAGCAATCATTTGGTGGTAGAATAAGAGAGCCCAGACTTGTTTTATGACTGCAGCTAGGCTCAGACTTTTAGAGCAGTCTGTCATTATTGTTTCACTCCCACTTTTTGGAGCCCAGCGTTAGGTCCCCAAGGTGCTGATCAGCCCTGTGCTACCTGCAGCAGGTACCTACCTACTGAGCRGTAGATAGTTCAGGTGTGCACAAAAATGTGGTTTGACACTGGGAGAAGATTTAGACTTGTGCAGGCTAGCAAATCTTTCTTCCCTTGACTAAGCCTCTAGGTCAGATTTGCAAGTCCACCTACTCCAGGCTCCCCCAACAACCTCCAAGCCAGTATTTCTCTTTTCAAGAAGGTATCATAGAATGGTTTGGGTTGGAAGGGACCTTAAAGATCATCTAGTTCCAACCCTCCTGCCGTGGGCAGGGACACCTTCCACTAGACCAGGTTGCTCAAAGCCCCATCCAACGTGGCCTTGAACACTTCCAGGGATGGAGCATCCACAACTTCTCTGGGCAACCTGTTCCARTGCCTCACCACCCTTATAGTGAAGAATTTCTTCCTTATATCTGATCTAAATCTACCCTCAGGTATGTTTCTTATCTCCCAAATCCATAACTGATCAGGAATAAAAATTTGTTGCAAGACATTGAGATTGCTTTAAAAGCATCGGGTTTCCTGGCTCTCAGTAGTGTTCTTCAGCCAGAGATGCATTCCCTCAGCCTGTGGTACAACCTGCTACATAGCAGGACCATCCCTGCAGAAGGGACCATCCCACTGGTACAAGGCACCACACACTTACTGGCATGGACCAGGTAAAAGCAAGCAGACAGGGCAGTGCGGTGTTGGCAGGGAAAACCACAAGCTCCTTATCCACATCGCACATCCCGATGTCGGCAGTTTGCAGCTCAGCCCTTCAGCAGGCAGATCACTGTGCCATCCCTCACGAGCAGCCATGCGTTYTGCCTCTCGGCATAGCAAGTCTGAGCAGAAACTGAGCAGATGACTTCTGCAAGGTTTTTAAGCCGTGTTGTTCTGCAAAAATGATGTAGGTGACAGGCGTAGCACAGTGCCCTTAAACCTCAGTCAGCCAGCCACAGGCAATGCGCTACAACACCAGAGCCCCTACTAAGGTTTAAGGGGGAAGAAAAAAAAAAAGAAACACAGAAATACAAGGGTAAAAATGAAGTGAGTAACCACTTTTCTGCAAAATGTGTAAAATATCATTGAGAGAATAAAATCTGCAGTTGGCTAGAATATAAATAACAAATCTCACAAATACACCAAGGCCTTCAACATTGCAGCTAGACCAAAGAGGAGCAATACATTGGAAAAAATTCTTTCAAATCCAGTTCAGAGAAGCTGATTTCTGATGTTCTTCAACTCAGAGCTTRGAATAATTCTTTTCCCTGTAGGAACTTACACAAAAATGACAAAGAAGGAAAAATATATAAAAAGCCAAGAAATAATGACTTTTTAATCTTTGATGATATCTACTCAGAGGGTAACTATCTGTGAGGATTGCAAAATTTAACCTATCATTTTCATAGTGACAACAGAATTTATAGATTAAAGATTTATAGATTTTAAACATTTGGAAYGAAACCATCTGGCTCCGCGATAGCCAGCCCCAGACTCAGTGCTTCAATAGCTAGAGCTCTTCTCACTGAACAAAAGCCAAACCTCAAGTCGTCAACAGCATCTGGCTATGATAAAGCCTTGCTCCGACACCAACTATTCAGAGATGCACTGCTAAATTAGCAGGATACGCCTGAGAAGTTGGACTGCATAAAGGGGTAGGTGGAGACACGGTAAATGTCCTGCGAAGGCTGGTTAAGGTACTGAGCATGGGCCCTGCTGGGTCAAGAAGAGGACAATTAAAGCTGGGTAGACACAGACTAAATTCTTTAAATCTGCTCTCACAGGGGTCAAATGCTCTCTGGGGGCTTACAGATGCTTCCAGCTGGGGAGGGGGTGGCTCCTGGGAGCAGCCGGTGGGAGGGTGCCATGCCAGGGAGGGTACCAATGCAGCACCCGGCTCCACTTGCCTGGGGAAGCCACCTCCACGCTCCCTCGCCATCCCCATCCTGGGGTTGGGGACCCAGAACACCCCATTGCCCAAGCCTCGGCAGGAAAACGGGGTCTCCAGGGCCGGGGTGGCCAGAGGCTCGCTCCCCACCCACCCACGAGCCCATCATGCTGCCTGTTTTGAAGCCACTTCTGTTCTTCAATGGTAAGGTAGAAATAAAAAACTTGAGACAAATCTCTGGCATTTTATAACTGCATTTGCACTAACAAATGTAGATGACACATTTATTGACATTGTAACAACTCCTCCAGGACAACATTTTTAAAAAAATGGAAGAGTAAAGATAAATCTCCCATAGATATTGCAATGAATCTTACACTGACATCCTAACAGCTCTGATTCAATCCTTGAATAGGGAAGAGCTCATTAAAAATATCTTCCCCAGTCACTGCATGGGGCCGATGGCTCCTTCAGCCCAGCCCCAGCGACTCCCGCGTGCAGCTGGTGATGCCAGACAGGAACAATTTATGGTTTCATGAATTTGATGAAGTGACATATACACTCAGATTAGTATGTTTGTAAGAATTGTAAAGGTTTCAGGCCCAGATTTTGTGAACTACAAGTTTAATTGGCCCACGATTACTATGACTGCATATGCAAATTAGATCAGAGCAATTTCACATGTAAATGGCCATAAATTGGGCACGCCAAGCCTGCTGCGGACTCGCTGCTGCTCTGCTCGTGTGGCGCATGAGCCAGCACCACCATCTTGCTGGTGCTACCCTCGGGACCCCATCTACGCAACAATTGCTTCGTGTCACGATCAATACCGCAGACTGTTGTAAAACGTGGCTGAAAGCTTAAGCGATGGGCTAAGGAAAGCRCAGAGCCATGCACGGCCAAGAAATGGGAGGTGAGAGGAAGGGGTTGCACCCCRAAGGGTGAGCCAGCGCCTCTCCTCCAAGGCTGCTGCTTCTCTCACCGTGCGAAATCCTAACCCAGGCCTCTGCCAAGGGCTCGCCTGTGCTGATAACCCGCCAGCAACGAGAAGTGAACYTTAGCCTAAAGTTTTTCTACAGACTTGGCTGCTCTTCAGAATTTTCACAAGTTCTCCAAACTTCAGTGCCTTTCCCCCAGGATAGTCCCTCCCTCCTGGGTCTTGGTTCAWGGCAACAAGTTCCCACAGTTAATGGGAACCCCAAGCTGTAAGTATGGAAGTTTAGACCGAGCCCTCAAGACCAGGTGCCTCAGTASATTTGAGCCTAGACTGCTGCATTTCCATCCAGGGCCTGGAGGAGACGAGAGGAGCTTAAGGTTTGGCACGTTCACTCCTGTCCAGGCAGAAGGCACCAAGCAAGCTCTAGTTATGTCATTAACACAAGCTTTGCTCTTGTGTATGGGACAAAACTACACCAGGACAAGTGCTATCAAATCATTATTGCAAATGCAACAGCAATTCAGACAAAAGAACYGTTGCTGTGGGTTCAAACTGTATTTTCGGTGGCAGAGGAGAGCGGCTGGGGCATGGGTGCACTGCGGGGCAGCACTCACCTTTCTGCAGAGCCAAGTGCCTGCCCAGGGGTGCCCATCCTCAGGGCCGAGGGGGAGATGCTGCAGCAGCAGCAGCGCCTGGGGACACCGCAGGAGAGCCACCCCAGAGCCGCTGGCTCCAGACATGGCAGCTCCTGCTCCAGTTCCCTAAATATCTCATTTGCACACTGTATTTGCTGTTGTTCTTTTTAATGAAGAAAGACTTCAGATCTTCAGCTGTGGACTTGGAGCTCTTAAAAAAAATTGAAAGGATAAAAGCCTAATATTAATGAAGAAAAACAGAGCTATGCAAGCCTGAGACAACTAATAACCTATGCAGAGCTATAAACTGATAAAGATTTGCTGGTCTCTAGTAAGTGAAGCACCAAGAGTTTTCATATAATATGCTCTTAAGGAAGACTCCAGCATTCAGTCTATCTGAACAAGATGCTTTAGGCTTAGTTTCCTGAAGACTTTTGTGCCATTTATGGACCATTTCTGCATGTAAAACAGGAAATTAGTGCACTAAAAATGACTTATGCACCAAATTAGTCTGTTTTCATACCCACAAAATCCCAAAGCAGCTGTATTTAACTCTGACCCAAGTATTCACCTCAGGGGTGAATTACCTAGAGAAGCTGAAGTCAGATAGAAAAGCATTCGCAGCTTTAGAAAGCTTATTTTACATATTCACCAATAACTTCATTTTGTGGAAACAAGTGCAGATTTGGTGCACGCTGTGCCATGACCCAGGGTGGCAGGAGCCATTCCCATAGCACCAGATCCCCACAGTCCTGCTCCACCTGACCATTTCTGATATTCTCAGGTCTTCCCATTTTAGGTGGGTCCTAAAAATACATTMCAATTTAAAAAATAAATCCAGAGTACCCAACCTCAATAAGCCGCATACATAACAGTGCCACGCTTTCCATGCCCTGCTGCTGGGCTGCAAACCTCACCCAGGCATGGGCACATAGGTCTTGAGATCCCACATCAGTCTCTCCACATCATCCCGTGCCTGACAGTAGGGGCTGAAAGGCGCTTGGGAAGGAAAGCTAAACCTGGGCCGTGTTGTACAACAGCCTCCCAAACTGTGGGACTTTTTCACACCCATTTTCTGTGCCTTTTCCAGAAATGGAGAGATCGTCCCAGTTTCAGCAGGGGGCACCACTCAACTTTTCTGTAGCTGTTGCTCAGCTTCTGGGTGTGTGTTAGCCTTTGGGAGGTCACAAGCAAGAGCTGAAATGGGAACTTGCTTCTTTTGCTGCTTTTAACTCAATGCAATCTCCTCTGTTTACATCTGCAAGCTAGACTCAGCAAAAACATCCTGCACAGATGAACTGTACAAGTACACAATAAATAAATAATAACAAYAACATTTTGTGTTAATATAGCACCTCTAATCCAATTATCTGAAAGCTCTTTGCAAATACTAATTAAGTCTTGCAACACCCCTGTGACGTAGGTTATTATTATCCCCATTTTACACATGATAAATGGGAGTCACCAGGATGCTGCTGCTTGCCTCGAGCGCCTGGTTAACAGCACGGCCCKGAGCAAGCCTCAGCTGGGCAGAGCCTTCAGCCTGCGCTCCAGCACCGGCTCTCGCTTTGCATGCACATAACGTCAGTCTGAAAAAAAAGGGGGGTTTTGGGAAAGACTGCCACACTACAACAGCAGAAGGGTGGGAAACTTCCCAGCCACGCTGACATACCACCAGAGCCAGCCCTCACACACAGCGAGCACCAGGCTCCCACTTGCTGCTTTCCTGCCCCAGAGGGCCCCCGCAGGACTCTAGATCCACACAGAGGAAAGATGAGATCACACCTTACCTCTCCAGCCGCCAGCACAGCACGGAGCAATAATTGTTTGCCTTGGGTCTACTCCAAGGCAGGGATTGTAAAACAAAGAGGTGTAGGGCAAGAGCTCAAGCCCCAAAAGCACTCATAAGAGCACAGGACTCTTTTATGGGCAGCTTTGGTTTCCTCCAGGTGCCATGAATTTAAGCATCCCCAGAAAAATCTGTAATTTATGACAGGTGGAGCCATTTGTGTTTAGCTAGGAAATGGCCCATCACAAAAGGGCAGGTCGATGGAGGCTAGAAGGGACCAAGTGCCTCCAAGCACCCAGCCTTGCCCACGGTAGCCAGGGAGGCTCAGGCTGAGCACCGGCACTTGCACAAATAATCTGTGCYGATGCCTTTTACGTGTCTCAGCAATTTCAATATTCACTTTATTCATCAATCCTTTAAAAGAGATTCTAACATCAAGAAAGCAAGTGATTTTTTTAAGTTGCATTTTATGAAAAAGTCATCATTAAAAAGAAAGACAACTGCTGCTCGCTTTCTGCTGGAAGCAGGTTGGGTTACTTTAAGTATCAGGAAAGTCGAGGCAAAACACCTCTGAAAATGACCCTTTTCTTCTCTCCCCTGACAGGGAAACACATTTGAAGGGCTTTGCATTTGTTACAACTATTTTACACCCACACTGGTTTTAATTAACTGCTGCTGGCTGGAAGAGCTGCTGCAGCTCCCTGGACCAGCAATCCAAGTTGGGGGCACTTTGGGCAGGAGCGTGGCTGGAGCCAGACCTCAACTGGTTTTAACTTACCCCAACGCCAACGAAATAGTTCAAAAAAGGAAATATTTTACAATCCTGTTGTACCTTTTCAGGAATATGCTGGTTTTCACCCCAGAAGAGCGTTGCTGTCAAACCCATCCCCGCTGAGCCATGGGCTGCTTGGTAGTAACAGGGGGAACCACCCTTTCGTCTGCAATGAAATCCATCCTCCCCGTTTTTGACATCCAAGTAATAAAATTCACACAGCTAAATGAAAGATGTTGTTAATTATTTTACGGACTCATTGCCAATTCATTCTCTCCCGTGTTATACTGAGGTCAGTTAAGTGCCGCCCTAGTCCCCTGCTTCCCCMGCAGCACCACGCGTGCAATGCAGAGAAAAACAGGCAAGAAGGTGTATTGCTTTAAGTCAAACAAGATAAGGTGTCTTTGCCAGTTGATTCCTAAACCTGGGAAAGATCAAACGGCTCCAGTGGAGGAGAACTGGGTACAGCAGCTCGTAGCAAGCGCTGTGTCTAATTCCAGACCAAAGGGGAAGCAGGATAAGAGGAAATTTATGAGTAAGCTCTTGAAGTAATGAAACGAAAGTAATGCTGATTGGCCTCATTTACAGCAGTTCAAAAGCTGATCGGCATCGCTGAAGTAGTGAAGGATCAACTGACAATCAGTTCCGCGGAGAGAAGCAGAGCTGACCCACAGGACACAGCGTGGGGGGTGCAAGCATGGGGGGCCACAGCCGCCAGCCCCCATGTCCCCTCCCAGCATCGCCCAGAGGTCCYGCTGGCCCTGCCGGGGCACCAGCCCAGCTTCCTTGGGAAAAGGGGTACACAGTGCTGCGTGATGATCCGAGCAGCTCACTGGCTTGGTTTTTTACCTCTGTAAAATGTGAGGCAAGGCCAGAAGGCGGGTGAGTGCCCCGAAGATACCTGCCAGGAGACAAGCACTGTGCATGGGAAGCGCTGCCCTGGTGCGAAGAGGAGCCCRCGGCCAGCCGGACTTTGCAGGAGCAGGACATTGGCCGAGGTCCCACCAAGCGCTTGCCCAGTCTGTGGAGCTCACGGGGCCGCCCAGGGCTCCGGCACGTGGTGGTCCCTGTTCGCCTGGTGAGGTCGGGGCTGTGCTCAATCACAGCAGACGGTAACCGACAAATCAAAATAAAAGCCAGTGGATCTTCAATTATTCTAGAGCCTGTTTTTAGAATTAAGGAGGTTTCTCTCCAAGGTTCGTAGTGTGCTCACCCAGATACGGGGCAGGGAGAAAGAGCAGCACATTTGTTACTAATATACCTTTGCTTCAAGACTGAGTTTGACCCGTGTCTGGGTCAGATTTGYATGGGAATACATTATTTGTGAACATGGAGCCATCTGGAAAACACGTGATTCTGCTGAATTTGGACAAAACCATCTGCCCATAGGTTGCACTGACGCGCTGGTGGAACATGCAGTTTATGGAAATGTTTGTCTCTTCCTGGCTGATGTACTCTGTTATGACTAATTTTTGTAGGGCACATTGTGTTAAGTCAGGATGTGCAGTGAAAACAACATGCCTGATAAAATCTTATGTGAGACAGTGAAAAGTAATATACACATTTTGAAACTGTGGAGAGAAAAATGGCCTTTCCCACCTACACATTGATTCAAGTCCTTATATAAGCACAAAATTGCTGTCCCTAAACCTATTATGGCCAAAACCATGGTGTTTCCAGCAGCATTTCACATACTTGGGGGAAAAGAAAAAAAAGACGAACCCCAAACGAGTGAAGTGTTTTTAAGCTTTATATTTTGATACTAAACACAGTGAGCTAGTTTAGTTTAGTCTCTGTAATGCGGAGAATCCTAATCCACAGCTGCACCAGCTGTTCTGCAGGACACATTGGTTGTGCCTCTCTGAGTCGCTCCCACTCCGTGGGGATCGAAACCCAAACTTTATTGGCGTGGAAAACAAAATCCCGTGAGATGACCAGGAGCTCCCCGGCGTCGATGCGGAGGCACGGCGGGACTGGGTGGCTCGGTCAGAGGCCGGTGAGGCTCTCYGGGGTGAAGGCTGCTCAGCGAGGAATTTCCCGCAAGGGAAACTTGTTATTTTGGGGTGGTGCGGATGCGGCGGCGTGGGCGCAGGCGTGGGTCTGCGGGTGCGGCGGGGAGGACGCGGGG
>JASVER010000007.1:7554044-7589315 GCA_030449065.1 Oceanodroma leucorhoa | reverse complement strand
TGAAGTTTTCAGCTCCCTTACAGAATAGCAAGCTGGAGCAACATGTTCAGGTCTTATCTCAGGCATACGTGCACATCTGCTAGTTAAATTCCATTCTCACAGCAGCCCCGCACCGCAGGCCCTCAGCACTGCTGTTCAGAATCCCCACAATTCCCCCTTTTTGTTTTTCTACAAGCCAAAGTTATGGGGGTTTTGGGGGGGTTTTTTTGTTGTTTTTTTTTTTGCATAGAATCTTCAATCATTTTTCTAACACATTGTAGCAAGCAGGGTACAAGCATTAAGATTTCTAAAAGGACTATCAATATTATCCCTCCTTGCATTATCACATCCTTGAACCACCCTGTTATTCCCCAGCTGCTGAGCCACTGTCCACGAAATAATAAATTTACCACATATTTTACATTTTGCCCTCAATTGCCCCTGACACCGCCTGCAAATAGGACACAAGAAGATTTGAGGGGGAGTGTTTCCACGTAACGCCTCCTCCGTCGGGGATTGCCGATCACCGCCCATCCAAAAGATCGAGGTTCAGTTCATTCTCTTCGACTCGGTCGGTGGTGTCAGGCTGCTCCTTCTGGGCTTTCAGGTAGGGCCGTACGTATCGCGCAGGAACCCACTGCAAGCCTTGATCTGTGCTTTGAAGGGGATCAGTTGCGCAATGCGGCTTCCCTTTGGGATAGAGACCGGTGGGCTTGGGGTCCAGACCATAGCCTATACTACTCCAGTATAGTCCGAATCGATGACTCCAGGCAAAACAAATAATCCGGTCAACGTGGTGCTGGATCAGCCTATCAACAAAGCGCTGAGGCCGTATCCCAGTGGTCCCTGTACGTTTAAGGGTATCTTATGTACTGCCTGGTCCCATAATGTAGCATCCTTTACTGTGGAGACATCCATTCCGGTGCTGCCGCTTGTCCCTGCTGTGAGGGTGGCGAGACTGCCCACACCCGTGGATCGTGGGGTGCTGATGACGGCATTTGCGTCAGAGCGCGGCTCCGCCTCGCGCTCGGATTCCCGTTTCCCGACTTTTGTCAAGGTGGGAGTGACTTCCCTTCCTTTGTAAATTTTGACTGGCATTGGTTTGTGAAGTGCCGCCCTTTATGACAACGAGGGCGTATCCCCGGTGTACTGTTGGACCCGCTGCCACCTCCTTGATTTCCCCCTTTTTGAGTAGGACATTGATAACTCAGATGCCCTTCGTTACCACAGGAGAAACACCGTTTTGGAGTCGCCCCGGTATGCAAGGCAGCAGCGAAAGCAGTTGCAAGGCTCTGTGTAAGATGTTCTACGGAGCCTACTACATTACAGGCTTCTATCATTTGTACTAGAGAAGTTTTTGCAGGTAGACCACGAAGGATTTTACAGCAGTCCGGATTGGCATTTTCCACTACTAATTTCATTATGAGCGCCTCCTTCGCCTCTTTATTATCTACTTGTTTCTCCAAGGCGTCCCTCAATCTGTCTACAAATGACATGAACGGCTCGCCATTCTTTTGAGTTATTTTCGTAAATGACTGTTCTGCTTTTCCTATCTCGGGTAGTTTGTGCAACGCCTGTATCGCCAGCTGCGCGGCTTGGTTTAGAATATCTACRTGCAGTCGGGCTTGAAGCTGGGGGTTAACAAAGTCTCCCTSCCCCATCATTTGCGCAGTGCCAGTGCCAGAGCRTGGGTCATCTTGATTCCTGTCCAAATTTGCCACTGCCGCTAGCTGACACAAATCCTTCCGCTTGCTTTCCCACAACAGTTTTTGTGCCGGCGTCAAGATCATTTGGATGAACATTTTTATATCGTATGGCGTGACAACTTGCCCTGCTAATATATTCTCGATAAGGGACATGGCAAATGGAGACGTCAGGCCGTAATCTGCTACAGCCCTATGTGCTTCTTTTATCTGGCCCCACTGAAACGGAGCCCACTCRTTAGGTGCCTTATTTTTCACTATTACGGGGAAGGCTAGATGTAAATCACCTCCTTCCGCTAACGCTTGTTCTTTTACTCTTTTCCAATGGGTTCTAGGGTCGAAATCTGATTCGGGTGCGGTCGGCAGTGGGGGGCCATAGCCTTCCGCACCTGCTGACGGCGTGTCAAAGGCTGGCAAGGGAGACTTTGCTGTATTGGAGACCTCGACCCTCGACAAATCAATCAAATCATGCTCCGATACTTCAGAGCTCTCCTCTTTTAAACTTTTTTCGCTTTCAGAATCTAATGCCGCAATGGCTGCCCCCAAAGCTTTCCGTTCAGCTTTTCTGTCTTTTAACGCTTCAAGTATTAGGCTCCACGTAGTCATTATTTCTTTCGCGGTCGTGTCTCCTTGGGACGCAGCCTCACAGAGTTTTTCACCGGCTACCTCCCACGTTTTTACTTCAAATGCCGTAACAGGGTCAGCTCGAGAGCCATTGGCCCTGAGCCACTTCAATGTAAGCTTTATCTTATATTCATCATATTTGATTCCTCTACTCTGTAGTATTTTAAGCGATATCTGTGTAATAGCTTTCTCTTCCGCGGATACCTCTGCTCCCATTCTTAATAACTATCCAGCCGCTCACCTGCACTCTGACGGTGAGGCGATTATCCCGGGCTTTTGCTGCAGTCAGTCCAGCTGCTGAGGTGGATCATTCCGATGGAGATCTCCCGGCGCCGCAGCGTTCTCGACCCAATCACGTCGGGCTCACCATTTGTCGGAGAAGTAAAGGCACAGACCCTCGCATATGCATGCACAGAATCGTTTATTATTATTATACAATACAGGAGTATATATCCCTAACCATAGCGGGGTGGTACCGCTGTCTCCCCCAGTCATCACCCGGATCGTATCCCTGAGAAAAACTGAGAAAAACAGTCTCTCTTTCCCTTGGCAATGATCCACACGTTTGTTCTCAACCTTGGACTTAGCCAATCACACGATTCTCTTGAAGTTTTCAGCTCCCTTACAGAATAGCAAGCTGGAGCAACATGTTCAGGTCTTATCTCAGGCATACGTGCACATCTGCTAGTTAAATTCCATTCTCAGAGCTGCCCCGCACCGCAGGCCCTCAGCACTGCCGTTCAGAATCCCCACAGGCGATCTCGGCACCCATCCTGCCAGTGACCCAGGGCTTTTCAGGGGGTGATAAACTGGTTGTAATTTAAAGCAAACCTGAGATCATTTTAAATGRTGCTAAAGTCAAATTAAAACCCAGCAAGGGGATCCCTAGCCAGCTCAAGATTCCTTTTCTTTGGGGAYCTGCTGTAACATGCCACGTGCCATCAGTGGGACTTCTGGAGGGGCAGCAGTGGCCAGGCAGCAGGACCGCTCGTGGGGCCCAGCGWGCTCCTGCCCCGCGCCTCTCCCCGGCTTCAGCGTTCATAGATCTTCCGTGCCTCCTAGGCTGCATACACGCCGATAATCAGATTGCACTTCTGCCTAGTAGTTTTTAGTTGAAATATCATTGAGTTAGGTCTTGAGGGATTTGTGTCTGGTGACATATATATTAGTATTGAAGTCAGAGGTCGCCTATTGCAAAGATCATCTTGATAGGATGATTATGAAAATAGCCATGCTGGTTAGAAGACCCTCTAACTAGATTTGGTCTTCTTCCTTCAGCCTCACATTTGCGACTCCTGGTTTCTCTCTCAGTTTTAGTGATCCAATCTTTCTTCTTCTGAATTTATCCCTTGGGAGCTTTCTACACAGACATTTTAACATATCATGCTATTCTCTGCAGAAATCATTTGCTCTATAAAGAGGCTGGATTTTTTTTTAATTGTAACATTAGCAGTGTTCAATAGCAGCCACGATGCCTGCACCTACGCCTGGCGCAGGCTGGGAAGGGCTGGTCCTGGATCAAAGCCATCTTAGGAGTGAGTCAGTCCTTTCACCTTCATGTCTCCACCACACGCAGCTCCCGGGCAGCTGGGACCGGCTTTGGAGGGGACGACGTGTCTGCCGGGAGCAACGCTCTGCAGAAGACGTTCCTCCGCCATTTTGTTCCAGCTGCACCTTCTGTATGTTTTAAGAAATTGTCAGTGATGGGATAGGCACTATAAAGCAAGCACCCTATCAAATATTAAGCAGCACAGTCAGTCACTGATTTACCAGTTAACTGCCAAACGCAGGTTTATTTTTCAGTTTTAATGCTTCTTGTTGCACAATGTCAAGTTGTCAGAAGACACTGTCTGCAGAACACAAAACAAACATCAGTGCCACACATCCTAATTATTCAGACAACCTGCTCAGCATCCTCTGCCCACACCACCTTCCCAGGCAAAGCGAGGTGAGCCCGCCCGAGCTGCAGGCGGGCTGCTCTGCTCCCYGCGCTCACTGCTCTCCCAGTTATTCCTCCTGCAAGCTTTGCATGCTTGTTGCGTGCTGTTAAAAGGCTTTTCAGTTCCTGACAATTTATAAATATGTATTGGGCCTGAAGGATGAGGGTAAAGCAACTGCTGTTTCTTTTTTTAAAGAAAATTAAACATGACAAACTTAGTTATTCATGCAAACCATCCGCCTGTTATCTCTGATTATGCAGGATACAAATGGTGAAGCTGAGTGAATGAGTGCATTCATCAAAGTAAACTGTCAAGAGGCAGGAACACCAGTTTTAACCTACCCCTACCTATTCTCTTTTGTACTTATGTTTCATCATCTTCAACAGGCAGTGCAGTTGCTTGGTACCAAGAGCACCTATTTCACTACTATCTCTCTATTTTAAGGGAATTAATTAGGCTCCAGAGAACAGAGAAGAAACCCTGCGTGTAGCACTCCCATGCTTTAAAACATCACTTCATCGGGATATTTTAAGCTCACAGGCCAGAACATATGGTATTTCAGGGACAGAAGCTGGAAGCACAGTGCACGTGTATTCCTTCACACACCCAGCGCGGAAGGAGGTGAAGTGTTTTGTTAAGTCTCAGTGTGCGTACATATGTACGTATGCGTGGGAGAAATAAGCAGAAATAAACTTCACACACCGCAAAGTGACAGATCGATTTGCACCCATCCACCAACCTGCCCCACAGCAACAGTGAAAACCTGGGATACGTAAACTTGAGAAAACAAGAAAGATTGTATCACACTGTCTGAAATCTGCCGCAAGCACCAACAGTTCGCTTGCCTGTTTTAATCCGGGGAAGCTGCCTCAGACATCAGTCCTTATATCCRGGAACAGCTTTGATGTACTTCCGAGGAAGCTCCCTTTTACCTGGCCCCGGGAGGAGGTTCCCGTGCTGGGGGCTGGGTCCCCCCCCCGAGGCGGCGGTGGCCATCGCGCCAGGGCTGCTGCAGCACGGCCCCAGCCACGGCAGCAGAAAGCACCCTGTGCTCCCTGCGGCCACCCTGGGAGGCGAGGAGAACCGCCCCGCTGTCCCCCCGTGGCCTTGCATCTCCTCTCCTTCCAATGGGGTGTTACACCAAAACACTCACCTCTTTCTCTTGCCCACGTTCACCTGCCTGCTCAGCAGGTTGCTGGCTGCTTTCACAGRAGGAGACTCAGGTGAAGATAAAATCATTTTGAGCACACTTAACTTACTTAAAGTAGCTGACAGGGTAAAAACAGCATTTAGGCGGTGCATTATGGTGCTGCCCACCGCTGCTATGTGCCCTGTCATCTCTGCCTGAACTGTAACAGCTCTCAACAGAAACCAGACTCCAGCACACGCGCGTGGCGAGAGGCCCACACTACACCGGGTGTGCAYGTGTAACGCTCAGTAATGTTTTTCAATACCTTTTTATTTATCTCAGAGTGCACACGCACACTGGGAAGGGCCAATTACTGTTTAATGTGGCACACTTGCATCATCTGTGCAAAATCTTTTCTTCTTCCSCCAAAAACATTAACATTGTGTTGAATGGTACCTCCTGCCCAGGTGATGCTCAGGAGACCGTGGAGGCCCCCCGCCTCTGTCCTGCACCGCCCTTCAACACCACTCATGATCCTGCTCATGTTGGTGCCAGCCAAGGACCAGAATTTTAAGCTTTTGGTGGCACTGACAGCAGCCACCAGCCCTGTGGTGCTGTGCCGTGCCAGGGGGGTCAAACTGGCCAGGGATTTYCAGGGTGGGCTGGAGGGCAAGGAGGACTTCTTGCAACTTGCARTCTCTTCTGTGGTACAATATGATGCTTTAGCACCAGGCAAAAGCCACAGCACTCTCTCCACCGTGATTTACACTCTGGTTGAGTCAGTGTGACAACAGGACTACTTAACGCTACCCTCCGCCCCCACTGTTACAGAGTTATGACTTTAAGCTCCAAATATGAATCAAGAATTTTCTTTCCATTCAAATCCTCCTTCTGCCCTTCTTATCTGACTCATTTCCAAGCTGCCCACTGACCTTCATGCTAATTGATCATTACTAATAGATAAGGSTAATGCAGCTTTTGAACTGTACTTACTGCGTGCTCTATACTTCTTGATTGGCACAGGCGGCATTTTTTTGTCTGGACTAAGATCATCTGAAATTAAATCAGAAGCCAGCGGACAATACTTTGAGAATACCACTGCAYGCTGGAGTAAGCTGTCATGCTGCTACACGCATTACCTGAAACRGCTGGAAAAGCCCAATTCCGTCAGCGGTGGGGATTTGCAGGAGGGTGGGCGAGGGGGGCTCTTCCCCAACACCCCCACATAGTATGCTTGGCGTCACTGAGCCCTCTTACTCACATCACCGCCGCCGCCGCCGCATCTCCCGGGAAGGCGCCKGGATTCACTGCTTGGGGTGTAAGCGCTCACCGGTTGCACTTCCCCGAAGGCTGGGGTGCTTTGCAGGTGGTAGCTCAGGAAGCCAGGCAGCACCCCGCGCAGCCGGCGAGCTGAGCGATGTCTGCCTTCGGACACAGTGAACTGCAAAGAGTTTAAGTGACTTGTCAGGAGTTATCGGGAGAGGCCGAGGCGCAGCTCAGAACAGAGTTGCTGCCCATAGCCTGCTCTGCAGCTATCAGATAATGCCAACCCTCTGCGATGCACTAATACTGAAGAGCACATTTCACACACAAACGGATTATTACTGGAATCTTATAGATAAAGCCATTCATCTTCTGAGGCCCTTGGGAGTCTGAGTAGTTAATACATATCACAGCAGAGAGATATATAAAGTACACAATATAAAGACACAGCGAGAAGCTCATATGGAAGTGTTGGAAAGGAGAGAAGAACCGGAGCAGAAAAGCAAATCTGCACAAGATACACAGTTCAGCAGATGCGCGTGCAAGTTGACCATATAAATCAGATCTTCAAGCACTTTCAGGCAAGGTCTTCAAAAGTATCAACATGAGCTAAAAACTTCAAACTCCAATTGTTCAGCCAACAATTTTCTTAGAAACGCTGTCAACAACACAGCAGTGATCAGCCCTTATTATCAGATTTGCACATGCACAGGAGCAGTCGCAGGTGGAAGTAGGTGCTGGTGACTCAGGACACCCAGCTCAGRTGTTTGTACATCTGCCCCTTTATCCAACCACAGTGACAAAAATAAGAGCAGAAATCCTGACGCCCCATTCTCACCAGTGCTCATACCCTGGTGATGAGCACTCTAAGAACCCATTTCAGGCAGAATAGAAAATTAATGAGGGAATAAAAGAGGTTGAGTCACACATCTTACATCTCAAATATGCCTTGCACAAATCGGCCGTGATGAATTCTTGTATGAAGTCTGGGTAAGGGTCCTCGCTGGTCAGAATACAGATAAAGCATATGTGGGCTTCTCACATGTTAAACAGAGCTTGTTGAGGGAAAGATGCTGTTTATCCTTTTAATTCTGACCACATCATTCACTTGTCATCTTATTTAGACCCTATTTTTTCCCAGACTGGCAGGTGATATGATTGCATTGGCCTCGATACAATCACAGCTCGCACTCTGCTCGACAACCCAGCAGCAGTGACCAGAGCTTTTGTGCGGGTGCAGCTGGGAGAGCRGAGTGCCTGCACACAGAGATCCCACCCCATCAAAACCATGCGGCCGGCATAAAAACAAAACCAGGCAACCTTCAGTCCATGAATATATATCTCATTCAAAGCAAAAAGGAGGCTCTCCAGCAGCAATGCCAAACACGCAGATTAATGACAATGCTTTGCCTGTGAAAATGGCCTTGCTGAGTCCAAACACGTTCTCCCGAGATGCCAGATTTTGTAAGTTAGCGAAAATGTTGAGCTGTCTGTTTGCTCTAAACAATTATGTCAGCTCTGCAAGTAAAATATGTTCCCTCGCCTGACCTCCCCATGCTGCTAGGTAGGGCAGCATTTGGCTGTCTCTTGCTTTAACACAGACATCAGGGGACAGCTGGAGAGTTTCCTTGGGAAAAGCAGGGCACAGCCAGCRAGGGGAGAGGCGGAGGGACCAGAAGCACCGACGGGCTCTTGCAGCAATGTGCTTTATCACCTGCTGCATCACAGCGAAGCCCTAATACCCCAACTTAAGTGCAAGCCCTGGTCAGGTGTGGGTTTAAGTCTTAAGTGCCAAGTAAAAACCAACCTGTTTGGGAAGGCAGCCCTTTAAATAGAAGATGCCCGGTACCACACTTTATTAAAAATATAGCCCTAAAGCAGACAAGGTGAAGAAGGCTATTATTGCTGCTCCCACCTCTCTCCCCAAAAGAGGAGTTGCTGCAGAAGAAGAGATTAAATGATTTATCCCAGGTCACAGTAGAAGTTTGTGGCAGAACTGGGAATTGCAGAGGGTCCCCTGGGTGCCCGCCCAGTACATTAAGCACAAACTCAACCTTCTTCTCCCCAGCACCAGGTCAGAGGCCGGGTCAGGCAGCCCCCGTACGGCAACGGCCTGTCAGTGCCTGGCACTGGGCTGCCGAGCAGAAAAATGCTCGCTGTCAATAGCGAGGGCAGAGCAGCAATATTTATATCAGAGCTAATGGAGGCAAACACCGATCACTTATGATTTACACCAAACACRCCATAGCCAAGCTCAGCCGGAGGAGCCAGTCCCTCCGCCACCTTTCCAAAGGATGCTCGGCCGTGCCCAGGGGAGCTGCACCAGCACCCTGTACCAATGGGACCAGGCTAGAGCCAGCCTGCCTGGGTATTTTCTCATGTGARCAAGCGCTCACTTGAATTTTTCCCCCATTCAGTAAAATGAATCACACAAATGTAGTTTACCCTAGGGCTGCTACTTGATGTGAGACCACACGAGGRTTCCAGCCTGGAAGACGCACAGGAGTACTGCTCAGACGAACCTGGGCTAGGTGGCAACCGCCTTGAGTGAACTGCAGTGGAAATAAAACTAGAGGGCAACCTAGTGCCAGTGCTAGCACATGCACATATCCCAAATATTTCATTGCCGTTATCTCCAGAGCCCATCTAGGAAGCCTTCTGGCATGCAGAAGATCAGGTTTGGGAAAGCCAGAAACGTACTGGGGCTTATGCTGAAATGGCTGATTACAGCACAAGCCGATTTTGAACAAATAGGGGAAAAAAAGAAGAAAATAAGGGGTTCTTCAGTTTTGCCACTGTGTTGGAGGGACTGTGAGACAGGACACCTGGGAATYCCCAGGCCACGCAGCTCCTGGGCACACCGGTGTCTCGCATCACGAACCCTCAGCCTGCTCTGCAGGTCTCTGTGCACCCAGAGCTGTCTGCCCTGTAGCAGGAACCTCCTGCACCTTTCAACTACTAAGCCATAAAAGTATGYAACTCAGGATGCAACTGTGTATAARGCCAATAGCCATCTGGGCTCAAACACAGTGAAAAAATATGTGCATGAGAATACACAGTGGTTATAGAAGGTATTTCCCATGTTATAATCATGTGAAGAGAGAACCTAACTGGGTAACAAATCCAAAAGCTGTGACACTTTTGTCTCTGATGTTTCCACTTTCAAGTTAGCAGCAGGTCAGAGGACAACACAGCTTGCTCTTTCCAATATTCAGATACAGTTTAGCATCAAAGAATCTTTCATAGTGATCACAGTCCAGGACAATACATCTAATTCCCTCTGAAATAATTTGGAGCTTCACTGGGTAGAAAATTGCTATTTCTGCTCCAATGGCAGAGAATTCCACTTTTAATTATAGAAGTTTCTGTTATGCACAATTATAATATTCTTTCATATTCTCTCTCACTCTTAGTTCAAACATACTATTAGCTTTTTAAACTACTGCTATGCATYGAGCAGACACAGGTCACTCCTGCTGCAGAGGAATGCTGACGTTCATGCCTCTTGAATCAACTCAGACCGAGTAACAGAGGATGAAGCATCTTTTTAGCATGTCCCAGGACACATTACCCTAACAATCAATGACTGTTTGGATGCAACTTTCAGTCAGATGAAATTAGAACAGAAAAACGTTAAATACCTTCTCCAAAGCACAGATATAGGGACTGATAATGCCTTGTGGAGATGCTGCAAGCTAAGGACCAAATTCAGTGAGCAGGCTGAGAAAAGCCACATGAGAATCCACAGCAGAAGTCAGTGAAAAACAATAACCCTTTGTCTGTGTTTGCAGGATCAGGAAATAAAGGGATAAATTCTCATGTCCCAAACCAATAAACACAAAATTATCTTCACACAATAATTAATCATCCTGTAGAATTAATCAGCTGAACCAAAAAAATCAACCTGTTTCTGGGGAGATAGCTATTCAAGGGCAACAGTTGGAGATTCACAGCTCAAATCTGTCCCGGTTGGACGAAATGAGAAGACTCCAAACTCACAGGAGTTGGTCCAGACCCACATCCTSAGGATCAGTGTTCGTAAAGATACAAAGATGATAAATCAGTTGCTTTAATCTGCGGTTGCATTAAATTGTAAGATTAGTACCTGCTTTTTCAGTTCTGACTGGAATTTGGTACCTTTGCTGATCAGAATCGATAACTTTAACTGGTAGTTTAGAGTTAGGTGCAAGGTGCATTAACACTAATGAAAATTAGTTGCTTAATTTGCCGGCCACCCAGGGCAGCGTGCCAGGGAAGGTGGTGGGAAAGCCGAGGAAGGCTGCTGCTCCCTGCGCCCCGTTCCCTGGGGCGGGGAGGGGCGGATGGGGCCGATGCAGAGAGGCAGCAGCGGGCGGGCGCAGCCGGCTGCGCGGGCCCGGCAGCGCAGGCAGCGGCCGCACCCCTGCGTGAGCGGGCGCGGGGGCACCGCGAAGTTACTCACGGGCGCGGGGGAGGGCCGCGTCCCTGCCCGCTGCCCAGGGGGGTCAGAGCACTCGGCACAGCCAGGCTGCCCCGTGAGCCCCGGGSCTTTAAATGCACCAGGCAGGTCTCTTGCTCCTCGAGGAGGAAGCTTTTCCTGCGTACCGATCAAACACAAACCCCAGSTCCGTGAGCAGGAGAGGAGCTGGAGAGGAGCTGTGCCTGCCTGCCCTGGGGGAGTCTGGCAGGGAGCTCCCTGCTGCCGGGACACCCACCCCGGCACGCTAGAGACCACCTTCGGCGTCTGCTCTAACAGTGGCCTCTGCTCACCAAATTGAAGAGGCCATATGCGTCAAAACCCCCAGTATCTTCCAATTAAGCTCTTTTGGTATGGATCAAAATTAAAACGCACTCACCATGCAGGCATGTTTGAAGCCCTCGCTAGCCAGCAACTAAAGGGTCCAGGCTGGCCCTGTTTCCTTTGAAGCATGCCTGCTGGCTGTAGGTTTCTATAGTGCTCACTTGCAATTACAGCTCTTTTCAACTTCTCTCTCTCTCTTTTTTTAATTTAAAGAGATTGAGAGGAATTAAAAAACCCTCATCAGTCAGATTTATCAAATAAAACTGTAGAGGTAGGGCCAGCTGCAGCTACACATGTCAAACTCAGCTGCAGACATGAAAGGAAAGGCTGTAATTCATAGTTMGGGTGCTCAGCTTTTTGAGGGTTTAGCAGTGAAGATAATACCATTGCTATATTCCTAAACCTACAGAGGTGCCTGACTGAGCTAGACAAGGGCACCCCAGGATCGGTCCCTGCGTACACGGGTCAGGACCCCGCACCCTGTGAAAGAGGGTATCTGCGCTGCGCCTGCCGCCCGGGCACGCTCCTTCGCATACTGCTGCGATGTCCCCGTTCTCGGGGCTCGGGAAGGACTCGAGAGTCATTTGGTTTCTCTCCCTCTCCTTGTACAACACGTGTGGCTGAGCAGTGTGGATACATCATTTATCTAAGACACTATGCACAGGTTACTCTGGTCATAAGAGTTCAAATGAAAGAAGATAATAATGGCAAAAGTTCTCATTGACTTACATGGGTCAGTATTTCCTCAATCTTATCAAGTTTTGCCTCACCAAGGTCTACTGTTGTTTAACGCTATTAGCTGAGTGACAATGCAGTCAAAAAAATTCAAACATTTCCAGATGCTCACACAAGGATCTTCAGGTGTGGATGAGAGGTGCCTTGAGGGGGCAGGAGCTGAAAATGATGATGAGGAATAGATGTCATGGGAACAGATAAAGTCAGAGGTGGAGCAGTCTCCCCTCTTCTGTCTATAATTACTGTTATTACGATGTAACCCCCCAAGTACCGCAGTTTTGGGACACAAGCGATGCCCGTGATTCTCCTGCAGGCCCTGCTGGCCGCTACTTTTTGCAAAGTCGTGATCATCACGACCCTCCTTCTGCTATGGCAAAGTGTCAGGGGAGTGCTCAGAAACCACAGGTATCCTCTCCTCTGCCTCTGCTTTGCCACGCTGCTGTTCGAATGGCCAACTCTGTGCAAAGAACATCCCAGCCATCACTGACACTTGCAAATAACAATCCTCTTCCCGTTAAAAACCCCAGGAAATTCAGGGACAAAGGTGTGTGCTTGTGCATAACGAGACACACTCAGGGGTGCAAATGTGTGGAGGTGCTTCATGATTTTCCTCAATTATTTTAACAAAAAAGTTGTAAAAACTAAGAAGAGAAGGGATAAGGGGCTTTCCCACCCCCCCGATCTCACATACAAGCCTAGCACATGGGCTCTGCCCTGGCCTCTCCCACATCCGAGCTTCCATGGAGATGCTCTCCGACACGAAACATCACAGCCTGCCTTTAGACAGATGTTATAGCGCTGAGCAGCATCTTGCGTGGAAAGATAAGAGCATGACACTCATTTTCCCTTCAGACCACCCCAGCAGCTCTGCCCTCCAGCTCAGCTGTGCTGCGGGGCGGCTCCTGCACCTCTAAACCACCCCTAAACCCCCTCCCCGCTCCAGCCCTGAGCCAGTGCCCCGCTCCAGCGGGCCAGCCTTGCTCGCCCAGCGAGGCTACAGCTTCCGCAGGGCCCGGGGCAGCTGCCGCATCGGGGCACACCTGCCTGCACCCCGTCGGACGTCCTCGCTCCTGTACTTCCGTGCAGCTGAATGCAAAGCTGCTAATGCTGACAAATACCAGTTGGCTGTGCCGAAACCAAAGCCTGTTGGTTTTTTCCACCATCCAGCAGAAAGTGGCAGCAATAGTACAAGCCGTCTTTGACCGCTCCCAGTCAAATCCCTTCTACCAGGGGCACAGGATCCCGTACCGACTCACCCGGGTTCCCGGCAAAGCTGCTCTCCACAAATGCGGATGCTTCAGCGTCAACCAACTTCTTCAGCAGAGGCTTTCAGACTGCATCTCACATGGGAAAGATTTTCAGTCACTGCTCACTTACGAAATTGAGCTGGTTTCTCAGGCTACTGCCAGACCCTTGTGTCCTCCAACAGACTCCATCTGCTGGTTTTTTAGACAAGCAACTCCTGCAAGGACAAAATATATTGAGTTAAATAATATATATTTCATCTTYTGTTTCTCTCAGCAAAACTGTGCAATTTTGGAGATATTTTGTAAATTCAGATTTATGATGATTATTTTTCATACTATGGCTACCACAGTGACCAGAGAGAATTTATTGAGATAATAATGTATTTAAATAGCCAATTTTCAAAAAATGGAACCATTGCAATGGATTAACGTTCAAACCATTAATATTCAAACATATTAAGTCACTTAAAGGACTTTTGTGTGTGGACGCACATTTTGGGGTATATTCTCCTCATAATACGTGAAGAGAAGATATGCTTTACTGTTGACATTTAGCACATTTTCTTTATTGCTTTTCATTTCATTATGAGTAAAAGTGTTATTTGTCCACCCAGCCTTCCCTAGGACGAATGCCATTATTTCTGTTTGCAGAGGCAACCAAAAATTAAAGGAAATATTTTAGATGTCAACATTAAATGTCAAAAMCCAATTTTAAGTAATTACTAATACCCTGCATTTTATTCAGAAAATCCCTGTTAAAAATATTCATCTGGGGATATTCAAATTTATTATGTAGAACAACACAGCGTTAATGCGCTAGCTTCTATTTAATGCCTTGGTTCATAGCAACAAAGATACCAATGGGAAATCATTAAACAAATATGCGATTTTTGCAGCATAATAGGTCTATGTTTGGTATCATTTGAAAAAAACTCACCGAGCTCAAACTGACAGAAAAAACGCAATGATCAGGCAAAGTACAGCAACATTATAAATGTTAACAGATTTCAGGAAGTGATTTTATGTTAATTCAAACATTAATGCTGTCCGAGGCTGCTGAAAGGAGCGCGGGGCTGCGGGAGGAGATAGACGTTGCCGGCAGGGGAAAGCACAGGGAACACAAAGGGCCGCCTCTTGGTGTGGGTGGGGGAGTTATATTAATTGTATTTCCTTTAGAACCCTAACAATAACATGTCAGTAATCTACACATTCTGTACTTAATTGACGTTAATGATTTGGCCGGTTCCTGGCCGTCGCCGGCGAGCCTCCCCACGCCGTGAGAATCCCGGCCATCTTGCGTTCCTCCAGCCCCGCGGCGCAGCCCCAATTAAGTCAATGAGCGCGAGGGCTGCTGAGCTGCTCCCGCTATCTTCACAGCCCCTCTCCCAGCCGGGTCCCACCCGGACATCTTCCAACCCGCTCTCTGCACCCCTGAAGGAGCACACGACCCCCAGTGCGGCCCCGCACAAGGGGATGCATTCATGCTCCCCCCACACCCCGGGAGGATGAACACCCAGCACACACGGCTCCCCGGCCGCAGCCGGCAGAGGCGGAGGTGGAAGATGTCTGTTCGGTTCTCCTCGGACACCAGCAGCTGGGGCAGAGTCAGGGATTCTTCTCACGCTCGTGAGCAACAGGTGCCAGAACACACACAGCCCTCCCAAAGCCAGTGCCCAGCGTGCCTGCAGCTGCCCCCGAGGCGATCACCTATCTGTAAGCACGCAGCAAAGTCAGATACACCATTATAAGCGGTGAATTGATGCCTCCTAAAACYACCCTCCGCCTGGGTTGCTCTGGTATCTCTACCCTTGGTGCCAGCCCACAATGTGTCCCAGACTCCCGTGATTTACCTTCTCTGGAGTCGAACCTTTCCGTTACRTCAGTCCCAGGAAACGGGGTTTCTGCTCAGGCAGCTGCTGGGGAGCAAAGTCCACTGGGCAGCAGGAGGATCCAAACCCGCTGCAGCTGCCAGCACACCCCAGCCCTCTTGCCACCGGCAGGCAGCCCTCGGAAACCGCAGGAGAAACCTCKAGTCTTGCCGTAGTCCAAGAGCACATGCAAGTTACAGCAATGACAAAACCGGGTTGTTCTGGGCAGACATGCAATGGCTTCTTGGTACATTCAACCAATGCATTTCTTGCATCATCCCAGTGCCATGGTACGTACAGAAGTCAAGCAAATTTCTCCATGAGCACCAGACTAACAGACCTGCTCTTGYGCATGGCATTTCTTCCCTCCTTGGAGCTACTCTTAGCCTCTACTCAGCCCCCTTCAGTGCCAGATGTACATCATGGCTGCCAGTGCTACACCCCCGATTCCTTCTTCCCCTCTTCCCTCTTGCTTCCCACCTTTCATCCTGCCAGCACGGAGCCCCCGCTGTCACTCATCCAGGGGTCCAGCCAAGCACAGAACATGGTGGCCGAGCCTGTGCCTCTCCTTCACATGGAGGATCAGCAGCCTGTCTGACTCCTTTTTCTTCTTACCTATATTAACAGAAGTCAGATCTTCTTGAAGTTGTCCAATGGAGGAAGCCAACAGAGCGGGGGGGAGGGAAGGGGGGGGGAACAAACCACAAAAAAAMCCCCATGAGTCCAGTTTTGATAGGAAATCAGGCTAAAAAATAAAGAATTAGCACACTGTCACTGCAAGAAAATACCATCCTCTATTCGGAGGTTTYAGGACCAGCCATCCAGCAGGAGCACCTCTCCCACTCCCAGCAGAACAAGGTGGCCCAGGCAGCAAAACATTCAACAAATYGTTCTGTTGCCACTTCTCAGGGGAAAAAATTTGCTTAAAAACAGTCAGATGAATTTGGAGTTATCTATAGGGCACTTTGTTATGTTAATGACTGTTACCAACTGTCTCTTCTTTATATTAAAGTGTTGACTCATTGTCAGTTGGGGCGAGACAAGACAGCTTGCCTGTGCCTTGCAGTCCTTTTGCACTCACCCAAACTACTCATGTGAAGACACTTTAATATGAAGAGACACTGTCTGTGGCCATTATTAATCTCCAGACTGAAGCCCAGAATACTAATAAAACCTCGCAGGATAAACTAACCTTTCCTCGGTGCATTCTTCATTCTGCAAGATTTTGGCCAAAATTAAAACATTTTTCTTCGACCTCACGRGCCTGTGGCTGACAACCAGACTTCCCAAACCAAGATTTAAAAAGGTTTTCACTTGCCCTCTACTGTGCCCAAATAACATCATCATGCTGGTGTAGGTAGGAGGATGCCTCCTGCAAGCCCAGAAGCATCAGCTTYACAAACATCAGAAAGCAACGTTTTGCAGATCTGGCCAAGATGAGAGAGCAACTTGTTTATTCTCAGACCAACCTTAAATTGAAGTGTAACAACCAAACTTCACTGTGAGCTGTACAGTCCAAGTATTACATTGACATATGGTAAATACTTGGAAGATGAATGTTGGGGTGGAAAAAAAAAAGATAATCTTTTAATTCTTGTCAATAATTCCTAACATGCAGAAAAAATGGGCTGAGGTGCTGAGCTGCAGAGGCTGGCATCTTGGTAGAGTACCCCCCTCAAAAAATCCAAACACCTTACATGGAATTATAAAATAAAGCACCATATTACTCTTTTCTGTCTGATGTTGTTACTCTGGAATTCAATCCAAGAACGCTCAAACCATTTATCCTAGTTACACGCAGGGCATGCAATAGGTAAGTTCTTGTAACTAGAGTCTGAACGTGATAACCTGGAAAATCTCAGCTGTCCCTACTTCTTCTTTTGCCTGGGCAGGGGGGTGGGGGGAGCAGGAAATCTCAAACCTTTTCCCACACAGCTTTACTGCATCTCTACTGTCATTGCAGTGAATGCCTAATTTCCAGCCGAGCCACTTAGTTTTAGTTCTACATGAGGACTCTTCCACCCATATTTAAGAAAAAAAGGTGACGATTCTAGATCCACGGCGTAGGGGGGTGTGCTGCCTGCTCATGCTAACCAGCGGCAGTCTCACCCTCCCAGCTTTAGTGGATTTTGCATCCTTATGCCATCAATGTGCATGGTGGTTTCTTTCTGAAAACTCACATCTGTACACAAGTTACTTTGGATCCCTGACCCTACTGAAAATAAAAGAATCTGCCTCCAATGGAAGAAAACACGACATACCAAGATATGCTTTTAGTACCAGGAAAATCATGTCTGTGGCATGGCCTTTAGCTGCATGATTTTCMAGAAAATATTTAGGCTTGTTGCTTTTCCCTGTCAGCTCATGATTAAACCCAGTATCATTTCAGTTTCAAAGAATTTTACTGTATATAGTTTGTAAAAAAAMCAAACATTTGGTCCTTTGATTTTGCCTTTATAGCTTAAAAGTCCATTAACATATGTGGCTGAATACTTTTTTTTTTTYYCATAAACAAAGTGAAGACCAACTGCAATAYTSCCAGAACGACATTAAGTGCATTTAGATTTAGAGAACCGTTTCCCCACCACAGCCACTGTCCGTAAATGCACTAGCTCCTCCTCTTTCCAACGTTCGTGGAAATTTAAGAAAGCTGCTAAACCCTTATTTCTGTAGCCAAGCCCAAGTGAGAAATGTAACGTGAGACTCGTAATACATCCCAGGAAAACATGCTGATAAAGGAAATACTTCCCCCTCAAACAAAGAGAATTTGTTTGGGCGACTGCAGGCTCTTCTTCATGCCAGGAGCAGAGGCTGGTGCACAGGTCTTGGAGTACAGGCACCAGTCGGTAGAAGTAAGGCCTTAGTCTCATGCCAAGGAGTAGGGGATTTTCATCCCCCTTACGTGTCAATAGCAGTCTCCTCAGCTCAAACAAGCAGATATTTAACTGAAATGCCTGGGAAGAGGAAGAACAGGTCTACTCGGCCAGAGTCCACTGGCAAAAGGAAAGCTAGGGTGAGGCTCTGCGCACTATTTTTCCTTATATCCCAGGCAATCACATACTCTAAGCCAAAAAGAAATAGGCTTTTCATATTTTTCCTCCTTGAATATTATTGCAGCCCTGCTGAAATGTCAAAAATCAGTACATTATAAAATATTTTTGCTTTCTTACTATACCAGTTACATGAGAGCATGTTCAGCTCGGTAAAACAGAACCAGTTTGCAAATAGATACGCAGTTCCAATAGACAGTCTGCTCTGAATTGCCAGCAGCTGTAGGAGCAAAGCCCCTGGGATCAGAAAGGTTTTCCTTCCTTCCTTGATAGCCATTTGATCTAATTTGCCCTCAAATATGCCAGTCTGCAGAGTTTTGAAAACCCTGGTTTTATTCAGTCTGCAAAGAATACTTTATTTCTTTTTATAATCTGAAATTCACCATAAACAGAAATAAAAAGCTTTATATACAAACTTACCTTTTTGGCCTTGGCTTGAACTGAATATTTCAAGAGACTGAAAGGAGACAGATTACATAGTACTGCAATATTCTGCAGTCTTAATTAAATGTTTGATGAAGTATAAGTTGTGTCAGTAGTGGACAATTCAAAAATTGAGAGAAACAGGTTTTATACTTTAAAAGTAAGATGTAATGTGACTTGTTTGCAGCTAGCACAGCTGAAAAAGCCCATCACCAAAATACTTATTGTTCAACAACCCAAGCCAAAATTACTTTTTTGCCGGAGTCTTAACTTCAAAGCACAGAAGTTTCACAAATTGGCTAGAAATCAAGTGCTGTAATGGCAAGAAATGGACATTAAAGTCTTCTCCCCATTGGTATATAGTCATCACTTCCTGCCATCTCACAGACACACAAAAAAATAAAAAATAAAACCAAAACCTCTCAGTTACTCCCCGTTGACTGCCCACCCCACCCTCGGCAGTTTGCGCCCTGCGGCACAGGCGATGCTGGCAGGGCCGAGGGCAGGAGGAGAAGAGGAAGGAAGAGCCGTGCTGCTTTCCTGCCACAGGCATCACCTGTCGGAGCTGCACCCCCTATTTACGTGCCCAGTCTGAGCAGGAGATCTTCAGAGGGATTACAAAAGCCCAGGTCAAGCTGATCTCRACAGCAAGGAGGAGCTATGCTTAATCCCCAACAAATTCAAGGTTAGACAAAGGCTGGGTTAACCCGCATTATTTCACAGTCTATGCTAGTGTCTCCCTTTTTTTGAGGGGAGAGGGGTGTGGGGGAGGAAGGTTTGGAAGATGAGGGTATGAGTAATCTGATTCTTTAAATGCATGTTGTTAAATACTTAAGAGGAAGCACGTTCCCAAAATAAGAGATTTATGCCAACAAACAAGGTAAAGCGGGTCCATCCAATGTCAACCTGTGCACTCGCCAATTCCCCCGCCGCAGTACACGTTGGCCCCCTGACTACTTCCTAACACACTTTACCTAACCTTGCAGCACCCTGACTGGGTGTAGCTCCCATTAACGTCTGGAGGAAAGCCAGTTGTAGCCTTTGGCAATTCCCAAGCTAAAGCTCAGGTGCCCTGATGCCACCCCCCGAGAGGCGATGCTGCAGTAAGCCCTGCACCAAGGCCCGACTTCACAGCCTAGTCGAAGGAAAGGCGTTTTATCCAGCCGCCCGAATTCAGGCTGCTACCGCTGTGAGACAGGCCAGCTGCCCTGTACCTGAAGGAAACAGCACGCACAAATTGAGAGAAACTCGGGCCAGGCTATAAGAGCTTACAGGGCCTGCAGCTCCCAGGGGATGCCTGGCTGAATATTTGTGCAAACACTCCAYTGAACTTGCGCCAGCCGCTTACCTCCGCCTCGTGCAAGCAGGGATGTAGTAAAACCCCTCGTGCCGTAATTCCCAAGAACCAAGAAGAGATGCGACCTGAGACCTAGAAACTGATAGCCACAGGCAGACTGTCCTGCTGCTTTATGGGAGACAAGCTACGCAAACTATTTCTGTGAACTACTGTTAGGTAATTACAGCATTTTCAACAGCTTAGCATCTGGCAGACTCACAGCGTGGACTTCCACATCTTCATCCTTTCTGCTCGCCAGCGCTTCTCCTCCCCAACCCCAGCTCACAACTGCAGCCTCAACTCGCTCATTTGGGGCTATTTCCTTCAATACAGTCACACAGGTACCACCAACTTTCAATTTTATATTAGCAGCCATAGAAAATTAGCACTGGATTAATTTCTCTTGTTCAAAGTTTCTCCAATGCCCCCAGCTTTCAGACCAAGGTGAGGTTTTGATACATAGTTATGACAAACCTTTCAGGAGCAGGAAGATAATCATATGCCACCTGGGTTACTGCAGAATTCAATTTACTTTGCAGCATGCTTTATGCTGGTCTATAGCTATTAAAGGGAGAGACAGTTTCCCGTGGAGGAGCGTGCAGCAATGCACATTAAATTGCTTTCTCAGCGTTCCCCAGCGCCTTCGCGCCCCCCGCACTCCTGCACCAGGAACAGCAGCCTCAGGCATCGCCCCGGGGCCGTCCTCCCCTGGAGCCCTCTCCCCACCTCTCAGGGTAACGTGCTTAAAGTCACTGACAGCTTGCAAGAACATATTTTTTGATATAAGCCCATCTTTGCTGCACAAACTTAAACCCACTTGTAAACACACTAAACCTTTTTCTCTTATCTGGTCAGGCAGAACTGCCCACTCGCTTCCCCCCGCCTGCTGTGAATCTGTCTCCAGATCGATCCAGGACTGGAGAGAATTTAGGAGAACAAGATCCTCAGGTGAAGAAATACGGAGGGAACTCCCTTTTGGTTTTGTGGTTGGTTTTGTTCGTTTGTTTGTTTGTTTAAATAGGGACAACTATCTTCCTTAAAATTAGCTGCACCATTCCTCCTTAAAATGGTTTTCAGCCTGTGGCAACCAGTGCATAATTTTTTCAAGCTACCCTAGAAAGACAGCACACTCAGACAGACCTAAGTATCCACATGTGTTGCAAGACAACCAGAAGCAAAGATTCTTAAAGCATGAGATAAAGATGAGAAAGTAAGAAAACAGCTCTTAAGGTAAGTTATCCCTGCTGGAAAGTACCGCATCTCTGGCGCGCGATTGCATTCCGACCTGGGAAGCTGCAAAGCCATGATCTCCAGCTCGGAACAGACTGCTCGTGCAGAAATAAAGCAGGTTGACCTTTCAGGAAGGGGGGGGGGAGTTATAAAATTAGCAGGATTACCATCTAAAGCAGAGGCCTGTTATCTGAACAGTTTCATTCATAGATAAATGTGTATCTCTCAGATACAGGTTTCCCACACAGCCAAGAACACATGGAACACCTGCATTCACTCTTGAATAGGTATCAACCAGAAAGTTATATTTAGCTTAAACTAAGTTAGAGTTCATCATATCTGTAATGTTATTACAGAGTATTTTCTGGAACAGTTAAAAGTCATAAAGAAAATGCAATCCCCATTTATAAGGGATGAGCTATAGTTTAAATTTTTAAATTTTTTTTGAATTTTTTTAGAAACAGATGAAACACATACTAAGCACTGAAAAGTAACAGCAAAAGGACTAGTACTGAAGCTTGGCTGGTGATTTAGGAATTAAGCCTAGAGACTACCTTTCAGGAGCATTATTGTTCCCCCCTCCCCAGTTTTGTGTTCTAAACTTAAGGTCAAAGTATCAAAATGTGTCTTGACAATTCCTCCAATGTTAGAAACTTTTTCAGTAATAGGCAAATATAACATTCCTTTGTTTATGATATGTAGTTCTCTGATAAGTTAAAACCTCCCTAAACTGGCACCAGCAAACTTCTTCAGCTAACATTTACACTTGTTTTGCTAGCACAGAACTTATAACCATTCATTGCAAGACAAAAAAAAAAAAGCCAGCAGCACCAAATAATTTGCTTACCATTAGTTACTGTAGGCATTTTTATTACATTAAAGCTTTAACATTTATCAGAATACTGGGTCAGGGAAGAGCAAAACAGAGAATAACTTAAAAAAAAAAGCAGCCTTGCTGGGAACTAATATTTAGAAAAATTAACCAACAGCAGAGTAGGAGCTTCCTGAAATATGTGTTGTAGCATTTAAGTTATCTACAGGAGGACATGATGAACCCTTGTAGTCTCACAAGTTTTCAGTGCTGTTGAACAGTCCTTCAAAGTGAACATCATGAGAGAAACAACCAACCATTTTTTACATTTATTTCTCTATTTCCCTTTTCTCCAGAAACATGACTTTCCAGAAAATGTCTTACTATGACTTCTCAGTTCTCAGATCTTGCAAAGGTCAAGGACAACTCTTCCTGTAAAAAGGCACACACCATTCCAGAATTCAATTTTGCACAGAAGACTATTAGTTGTCAAAGACTATGCCAAAATCCCAAAGTTTAAATGATTATGTTTTAAGAAAAGATAGGCTTTTCCTACTGATCATTTCTTGCTATTAAGCATAAGAATCCAGACAATCTGATTCAAGAATTTCCCACTACACTGATCATTAGAAAGTGTGTTGTGGAAGGATTCCCCATACACTCATCATGTTTATTATCCCCTCCCTAGCCACCTGCATCTGGCTAAGGGAAATCCAAGTAGCCCAACATGACAGTTTTATCTTAGTATCCAAAAATGAAGTTTTAATTGATAAGCCAGTAGTGGTAAATAAATAAAGCGATAGTTACTACATTATTCATCCCCAATTCCCACACTACTAGTGGTCACAGTCTGAAAAACCTTAGTTGACCATAATTAAAAGAAAAATAGGAATATACATAAAACCAGCTGTCTTAGACAGCATTTTTATTAAAAATGGATACACAGAGACATAGCAGCATTTACAATAAAGAGTTTTTAAAAAGGCATCAAGTTGTAAGCCAACCATTTGAAAAAGAGGCTTTGAAATCTTGTGTTCCACAGCACTTTTTGCCCATTTGTCAGCAGGGGACAGTATGACTGCAGATTATCCAAAGGACAAACAGGCACAGTAACTAAACAAGCCCTTTTTCTGAACAGTTGGTCACATCAAGCATCACCCTCCGTAGCAGCATTTGGAGCACTCTTCGGTGTTCTTTTAAGTGGCTGGTGTACTTGATCCATTTCTTTAAAATATTTTAATGTTCAATAAAAATATTTCAAATAGAGAAACTTTTCTGTCACGAAAAAAGTAAGGTTTCCTTTTCAGATTCCATAAAAGCTTATGAACTTCACTGGCAGCATTTCCATAATGGAGCAGGAGTTAGAACCAGCAGAACAGGCACTTCAGCAAAATCGTCTGTCAACAGTTTCTATAGTCATATTGGCTTCATCCCAGAAGACTGTTTCTTACTACTTTGTGGTGGTGTAAGGACACCAGTGGGGAAAGGAGAAGTCCTATTTTGCTCAGCCAATATGGCTTGCTTTGCTTGAGCTTTGTCCTGAAAGCACAGGGAAAAAAAAAAAAAAAAAAAAAAAATCTTTACTTTGGTATATCTATGCAACAGATCAATATAATTCAGTGTTTCATAACTTGATAGATTGCTCATCTGTAAATGCATATCTGTGTCTCTCCCCCCTAACAATAACTGATAAATCATGCAGTACACAATAGTTAGTGAATACAAATCCCAAGAGATCAGTATTAACTTTTGGAATCTGATGATCAGCATTATGGTACTTTTATCTTCAAAAAAGCAAAATTCAGAAGCAACTGAACAGGAAGAGCTTTAACTTCTACTACAATTAAATAACCTAAATAGAAAAAAACCCCAAAACCAATAGCTTAGATTAACTACAATTTGTTGGACAAGATTTTGATCCTCTGCAAGTTTCTCATGCTAAAAACCACTCTTGCTTAACTTCTTGTCAACCACCACTATCACATAACAGTCCCACAAGATCAGTCTCAAGTGATCAGTCTTTCTTTTCTCTTTTTCATCAGACAAGGTTGTATTACCTGTATTTCCTATAGAGAAAGGTCTAACATACAATATTTGAAGTATCCCAAAGGGTAGAAATATGCTTCTGATTTCTAGGACAATTATTTGCCATTCAAGATGAGAGGCTTAAGTCAAAATCACCTTTTTAAACTAAATACTGAACAAGTCAGTCCCAAGACAAGTCTCTGTCCCAAGAATTTTGGAACTGGAGTACAACCTTATGCCTTTTATCATCTGAATACACTCAGTCTCAATCTGATAATGCTTCACTTGAGTTTACAGTATGTTCTAACAAAAGAAGAAACAAGATTTAGGAGATTTTACAGACAGATTTTGTCTTCATTATGCACATACATACCAGCAAATCCAAGCTGTTTATGTGCGTCTGTATATTGTGCAAGTCTTCAGGAGCTATACCTCTAAAGTGTTTGAGTTTGGTGCTTCCTACTTCCCTTATAGCCATTGCAAACGGAACCATCCATTTTACACATTCCTCTATCTCACACCATTCATAACCTGGAAGACAAGACATATACTTATCTGCCTGAATGAAGACAATGTTTGTAAACAAATTAGACTTAAGTTTATAAATGCCAATACCTGAAACTTTCTGCATCAGCTCAGATGAGGAGAAATGATACAAAGCAGAAGCTGCAAGTACTCCGTATGTATATTCCAGGCAGCCAATATCCAGCACACAGAGATCCAAGAGCTACAAGACAACAGATATTTAGTAAGTCTATCACAAGGACACTTTTTTTTTTTTTTTTTTACACTTTTTTTCCAGGTGAAATAGCATTTGAAGGAAGAAATCAGTCTTACCTCTGCTATTTGAACAAATATTTGCTGCGGATATTGTGGCAGCAATACCTCATAAAGCTCATTTAAATACGCAACTTGCATGTAAATGTTTAGCCATGATACAACCGTCAGTGGATTTAAGTTCCAATTAAGAGCCTGAAAGAGTAGATATGCACAAGACTTCAATATTAATAGAGAGTTCCTAGCTTAAACCATGCAACTTTATTTACTCCAGATCAGAAGCTGTAATTCCAGTTGGTCAAGGCATCTTTGAAACATGCAAATCTAATCCTCTCCTGTACCTCCTTCTGCTAATAGGGTGGGGGAACGATTAATTTAGTTAATACGCACAGACTGGTGGATGCTTTAAATCACTTGTTACCTAGAGAACACTGTGTTCTAATTAGAAAGAGAAATTGTGCCTCTTAGCAGCCCATAAGATTAACTGAAGCTCTCTGCTTTTAGTCTGATTATGCTATACGTTTTAAAAAACTAAAGTAGAACTAATTCCACTTTGAAATATTACCTTCATAATAATCAATTCCATACTAAGGATTTCATCTTCTGTACAAGCTCCATCTGTAACATAGGCAAACTGGTGCAACTTTGGTGGATAAATTTCCTGAAAGATAGGAGATCAAATATTTAATTTGTAGAATAGGTTGTAACTAGTCTCATGTGCTTAAAAATAAAAAAAAAAAAAAAAAAAGAAAAAGAAAAACCCACTACTACTTCAGCATTTCAAAACAGAGGGAAAAAAAAATAAAAAAAGAACCAAACTCCCATTGTAACTTACGGTGTTCTCCTCTGCCTTTAATATACACACAGATTTCTTGTTCAACCTTCCTGCTCATAGCCTTCACCTTTCACTTTTGATGGATCAGTACAAAATGCATTATCTTTGACTACAGCACCACCGAGATGGTATCATAATTGACATCAAGATTTTTTTTATACGTCCTAAAGAAAAGGCCTTTTATCCCTTGCTTGAGAAGAACAGTTTGAAGAATAATAGCCCTCTTAAAAGACAAACTGTAAGAACTTAAAAAGCACTATGTATTTTAATAGTTCAATTTGTTCCAGTAAATAAAGAATAGTTCAGACTATCATCCAGTAGGTACCCCACTGACAACAGAATTGCAACAAGTGGTCTCTGTACACAGCAGCCAGCCAAAAACTCATTTAGCAACCACAATTAAAAACTTCAGATTTATTCTAACACTGAAAAGACTATCCTTTTAAGATTAAAGACATATACTGTGATGTCAGCTAGTCTTAATTTTAGCCACTTCTAAAAAAAAAAAAAAAAATTGGAATTTTGAAAAGAAAGAAAGGAACTTTTTTTTTCTGTCTCCCAGCTGAGAAGTCATAGCAAACTCCATAAAGACTGCCAAAATGAGTCTAGTGTACAGTAAGTGTGCTGCCTGTCCATTCACATTCTTATGTTTAAGTAAAGCTGGAGATACTTACCTCGAGCTTTGCTGCTATGAATAAAGAAGAGATACCAATAAGCTGCAATAGTGTTTTTACAACATTCTGTTGTGTTGCCATAAACCGATCAAAGAAATCTTGTGCTAAATAAAAAGTTTCTCTATGAAGCTTGTAGACTTCACAAACCTGGAGAGACATCAGAGATTGCAAAGGTCAAGAACAGTGTTACAGAGTCAAAAACAGATGCTACAGATGTATTTAAAAAAAAAAAAACGAGCTAGACATAAAATTCATATTGGCTTTCTGCTTCACTGCTATTGTGAAGTAACATGTTAACTAAGAGCATGAGTTAAACAGTTTCCTTTGCCACAAGATGACTGCCACTACAGTAACTCCCAAAAAAGAGATCAGAGTGAAAACTCTTTTAGGAAATGCAAGCACATGTTCTAACAATGCCAGAACATCAGTTCCTCATTTTTGCAAAGATGCATCATTCCAACACCTCAAAAGAGAAAATTCTCACCAATACTTTAGAATTAAGAACAGAGACTATGCCACCAAGTCATCCAAACAGCAAAAGAGATTTGCATACAGACAGAAGTGTTGTAGTGCATTCCACATGCCAATAACAGATAGAGAGGTTGTGAGACACATCTGGTCTCTAAGCCATCACACCTTCCTTTTTACAGTGACTTTCACAGTCATTTGTGCAGCTTTTATCTGCAGTGTGACCTTAAAAAGCTTACATCATGGAGCTTTAGGGACAAACTGATTATTATCCACTATCAAGCTAAATGAATAACAGAATATATTGTCAGTTTGTACACCATCAACTCAATCCATTATATATTCTTTTTTAAGTTTGGTGCCATTAACTGACAAACTTTAAGATGAAAACGAGCGTCTAGTGCTGAATGGGTTATGCAAAGATCATGAAATATACTCATTACAGTTATTAGTACACTTCAACAAAAGCACACCTGAAATACAAGCACAGAAAAGCTTACCTCCATTAGCCAGTCTAGAAGGATTGTTCTCATTTTAGGTTGCAGGAGAGGGTGCCTTTGCATATAAAGTTTATCCCTCACATACGACTCCTCTTTGTTTATCATGTTTTTCCATACATCATCTCTGTTTGCCCAGCTAAGACAGATCAATATGTTTAGTCTCAAATCATAAGGCAAAAGGAAGGCAGACAAGCAGCAGCAAAATGGCACACTTACCCTAGAACTGGTAACGGTGAAGCTCTAGTTGGAACAACACTTAGGTGTATAAAGTGAGAGTAATCAACACCAACCGGATCATCATCTTTATCTGGCGTAGGAATCAGCATATGGGCATTTTTGTGAACATTATTCCAGGATGGCTGTTAAATGAAATACAAGATTTCTACACTATGTCTTTTTAAATAATCATTTTAGCTGTAAATAGAAGACAAGACATTGGCAAGAAACTATGACAGAATCTATGATTACCTCTTTAAACTGCACAGAATCACAGAATTGTTGAGATGGGGGGACCTCTGTAGGTCATTTTGTCCGACCCCCCTGCTCAAGCAGGGCCACCTAGAGCCAGTGGCCCAGGAACATGTCCGGATGGCTTTGAGTACCTCTAAGGATGGAGGCTCCACAACCTCTCTGGGCAACATGTGCCAGTGCCACACTAAAAAAAAGCGTTTCCTGATGTTCAGAGGGAACCTCCCGTGCTTCAGTTTGTGTCCATCTCCTCTTGTCCTATCACTGGGCATCACTGAAAAGAGCCTGGCTCCATCTTCTTTACATCCTCCCTTCAGGTATTTATATACATTGATACCATCTCCCTGAGCCTTCTTTTCTCCAGGCTAAACAGTCCCAGCTCCCTCAGCCTTTCCTAATAGGAGAGATGCTCTGGTCCCTTGATCATCTTAGCGGACCTTTGCTGGACTCTTTCCAGTATGTTCAAGTCTCTCTTCTACTGGGGAGCCCAGAACTGGACACAGTACTCCAGGTGTGGCCTCACCAGTGCTGAGTAGACAGCTGTTGCTTATTTTCACAGTAGAGGAAGTTTGCAACTAAAGCTGGAGAACATTTACCCTGTCCTCTTTTGGAAGGACCACAACTGTTTCTTGGAAGAACATCCAAGTCAGAGTCTCCTATTGTTATGCTACATTTTGTTTTTACCAAAAATATTTTGCATGAAACCAAGATGCTTGCCTTCAGGTAAAGAATAAGCAGACAGAATTTTAAAACCCAATTTGTGATTATAATTATACAAATACAAGGTCAGGATTTCTGGTAAGAAATATGTAGATGCAACGCCTGAAGTCATGGTTCCATGCAAAGCAACCTTGACAATCAACACAGCAAAATAGTAGTTTATAAAATTTTTCTTACTCATTCATCTTGCAGTGCTAAGATGAAAAAAAACAAAGCATTTATGGTCCATTTGTTTTCAGAATAAAGCAAGTACATGTTAACCAATTGCCACTAAAGTATCAAGTTGACGATTTCACATACAGAATTTTGCCAAGGTCTGCAAACATCAGACATCTGACATTTCACCTGTCATATCCTTTTACTTTTATCTGGACCAGAACTTAAGTTCAGGTTTACTTTTCTCCTGGGTAACTCTGTTAAACAAGATCTTGGTGTATGCTTCACACAGTTCCCCAGGAAAATAATACTTGTTTTATTTTGCAGTAGAATACAAAGCCAGCCCCATGTCATCATGCCTAAGCAAATTAAAATTTGGCATTTCTGCCTAACAGTGAAGTCAGACATCTTGCCACAAACTCATCTGCTCTCCGCAGCACGAAAAGGACAGAACTCCCTAACAAGATTGCTAATGTGCTTCAAAAAAAAAAAAAAAAAAAAAAAAAAATCAGAAGAATCATTAGGTGCTAACAAGTAAAATGCTCTACATTAAATTTTGCCTCTTGCAAATAAGTTTCCACACTTGATTTTTGCTCTGTCCTTGCTACAAATGACATCCCTTTCCAGCCAAAATGGCTACCTCCTAGCACCAGCCTCGGAAACAGAAACCACTGACTTTATGAAACAAAAAGCACATTTCTCAGTTCACTCACAGCTAAGACTGCTTTGTACTTTGAGTTACTGACACACAGATGGGTAGTTTTTCTTCTTGGAGTTCTACATGCAAATCTAGCATAGCTACATACCCAGCCATGCCACAATTTCATTTGGGTGGGGAAGGCAAAAAGAGGGAATAGTATCTTTACCTTAAAAATTACAGATTCCTTATGAACTGAAAGTTTGAATAAAAGTGTCGCATCAGCATTGCTTTAAGTTAATTTTTGTCCTCCCTCAAAACTAGACTTTAGTCACACTTTGTCCTCCAAACTGCACGGCAAGCCCAGCTGCCAACAGCCTTTGGAGAAGTGCTGCCTTATCAGTTAATCAGCAAACCAACAGAAAAGCAGTAGATTATATACTATCTATTTAAAGGTGCCTACTACACCAGCAGCTTCTGAAGGACAAGGGATCTGCTCCACAGAGTTCTCAACCAAAGTAGGTATCTCACATACTATATGGCAGCAACAACAATTGATTTAGGAGATTTCACCACCCCCAATCTTCTATAAGGAAATATAAATGTTTTGAGAAGAAGTGAAAACAAAGTTTTTGACTTTGAGATAATGTCGCTCACCAAAACGACTGGGGAAAAGATGCAAGCAACAGAAAAAGCATACAGCTTAGCTAGTGACAAGAGGGAAACAAATGCATAGGGCCCTCAAAAGCAAGAAGCTACCAGGAAGGGAAAGTGGAGTCTGAATTACTGTAAGTGAGAGAACACCATAGCTCTGGCATGGGTTTTGGTTGAGGGAATGAGCATATTAATCAGACTCTTGAGTCTTTAAAGTAGATTTAGCAAGATGTTCAACCAAAACTAAGAAACAATATCAAGAAACTGCATTACATCACACTGTAACTGTAAGGAAATAGGAGCCACCACTGAAAAAAGAAACAGTTTAAGGTGGGGAGGGTGTGAGGAAACCATGAAGAGCTTCCTTTGGGCTTGCACAAAGCCAACCCAAAAGCAGGGAGCTGCCAAAAAGCAACAGATGTTACAGAGAATCTGTGCAGCCTAATGGAGGAAATCCTACAGTCCTGGGCTTACTTCTGAGGCAAATAGGAGCTGAAGTAGGATGCAAGCCAAAAATCAGTGGGGAAAATTGCCTCTTGAAATCTATATGGAGCCCAGCAAGAAATCTTGGTGACACCCACAGTAATATTCCAGATACAAGAATAGGAACAATTGATCAGAGATACAGAGCTGTATCTCAGACCTGAGAAATAGATACAGATTGGAGAAATTGATCTGAAGACATGAGAAGGCTCGTTAGGAGAAGGAGCACCAAGAAGGGCAGAAGGTAGGTGACCAAAGAAGTCCATCAGAGCAGTCAAACCCATACAGCTCCAAAGAAAGAAAACCCAGGATTTCAGAGGTTGGGGTTTTTTTAAAGCTCAAATGTTCCCACACCTCAGTTTTCTGCAGCATGTCATCATTCGCTGATACATCAAACATTCATTTAAACGGATCTTTTGGACATCCTTCAGGCATATAGGCCAGACACAAAATGGAGCAGGTAGCGACCACTGGGGTTATYGGTTACAGGCAGAGCCTTCAGTGAAGCAGCCACACCTAAGAATACAAGCTGCTGAGACACTCGTGCATCTCGACGTGAGCTGAGAGCCACCAGAACAAGCTTCCACAGACCCAGGGCAAGGAGGGCAGCAGGAAAGCAGAGGAAGAGGGTGACCCAGAACTGCATTCAAACAGCAAGGTCAGAGGATTTCCAGCATGGAAACCGAAGGCAGAGGAACAGGAGGGGGACAGGCCTGTTTGTCTCACCCTAAAAAGCAGCACCTCGTAACAGAGAGACGTCGAAATCAACTACTAGACTGCAGCCTTAGTTTGCTCATCAAAAATAATAAGACCTATAATTCTAGCTATTTTTCACTCACAGGATGCATTAGTTTGAAGTATAGGGTTTTTCTTTGCCATTAGAAAGGGATTCCAGAATTAATAAATAGGAGAGAGAAGAGCAACTCACATGATTAAGTTGTTCCAATTCTTTCTGAATAGCATAGGAGCTTCTACTACTTTTAATTTTCTGAAGAGTCTGAATATTGTCCGGCCCCAGATTTGGGCCAAGTCAAGCCTTCAACCTGGATATAGTTTACATTCTTTATCTGTTTGTCTGAAGACTTGCAAGTTATTTTTTGGGGTTCCTGTTTTGTTTTGGTTTTTAAATAGGATCTTCCAAAGATAACCTAGACTAATTAAAGAAACTTCTTGGAGGATATTTTCAAACCAGTTAGGTGGAACATTTTGACAACAGTAAGACCGGATTCTGGAAAAATGTCTAGTGAGAAATTGATCAGAACTATTTCCTGAAAGTTTACTCTATCTTCTTTTCACCTGCAAACATTAGTTAGTTTCATCTAAAGAAACTAACTTCTAGATTCAATTCTCTACTCTAGATGGAGGTGGCCATGTAATTTGTATCACAATTGCACGGATGACTCTAATCTTGTTAGATGAATTTTGTTTTACATGGAGCCTTGGAAGTGTATCCATCCACAGAAAGCAGCCAGAATTAATAAGAGAATTGCTAGCAGAATTACAGCAGTGCCAGTTCTCTAAAATCAAACACAGAATTTATGCAATATTCTGCTGTCACAAACCTGATGATATAGCCACCCTTTCATCACATAAAGGGTAACGGCATCCTAATTAAGAACTCAGGCCTTATGTTCAACAGAAGCAAACTAATGAATTGACTATGAAGATGCTGTAAAGTGGGATGTGACTATGATATTTTGCCTTGTGCATAAACTAGTGTCAGTAAACAATTTATTTAATGTACAAGTCATGTGGTATAGGCTGCAGTGGATTTATAGCTACTTGCATTTTAGAATTGTTGTGCCTCAACAGAATAACTATCTCACTGGCTATCATACAAGCCTGGTATACTGCTGCTGGAACCGTAAACATATTCTCATTAGTGGCCCATGGCAATTTATATCAGAGAATAGCTTGTGTCACACCATAAACTGAAGAGCTGCTGCTGTGCAGCCAAATGTTAGCTTTTTTAAACAGATCTGTAACAATCTGGCTACTTTGTCACAACAAATAACCTTCTCTATGTAGGAACGGATACACAGGTACCTATTTTATTTATGGTTTACAGAATCAAAGGGCCAAATCCCACCAGTATCCTAAGCTTAATGTGAAAAATTCCCAAGTAAATATTTTGGATGCCTACTGCCTAAATTATCTAAATTTAACCTACCTATCATTCCTGAAGTAACATTGAATGGCTACCAGGCCAGGAACACAAACAAGAACAAAAAGTTAGAAGTTTTTATCTACTTTCAAAGTTGAAGGTCAGTGTGCGCAAAATGTATTACAAGTTTCTTTCCACTGTCTTTCTAGAAGAAGGTAAAATGGTGTCCCTGTTGAGGGTTTTTTAACAATAACTTACTATTATGCAATAAACATGCACAAGAAGCCCTTGCTCAGCTCAAACAGAACAAATCTTTTGGTGAAGAAAAGCTGTGGTGAAGGACAGGCAGCTCTTCCTTGTCAGAAGTGAGAAATTAGTTTAATATACTGCACAAAAGAAAGACAGAAGGGAAGGAGAGATCCCCTCATTAAATGCTCACCATTTGAGCCCTGCTTAATATGTTGACTGATAACTAGTATACGCAGTTGCAACAAGCAGAGGCCATTCCAAACAATGATGCCCATCTGTTATGGTAGCACTTTAGTCTTAGAACTTCCAGCTGCCACTTCTGGTTAGATGTGCCACATTATGCATAGCCTTGCGTACCAAATGAGTACGGTCTGTACTCCCTGATCATGACTTTTGCAGCTTAAGTATCACCCTGCATGTGCATTAAACAGGCTGAAGTCCTAGTGACAGTGACTGAGCAAGCATGTGTGTGCGTGCAGAAAAAAAGAGGGGGAATAAACCTATTTCAGAAAACAGGCTACTCTCCATTTTATTTGGAGTGGGCATCTCAAGGTACAAAAGTATCATGCTTTCAATATTCTATACCAACATAGTATCCAATATAGATACCAATAGCATCTCAGGTTCAAAGATTATAGGAAGGGCACTAAGGGAGCAAGAAGACATGACTAAAGTTAGAGTTCATAACTCATCATTCTAAATGTCTTACTGAGAAAAGTGGCAATAGTCACTACTAACCTCAGGCCTCATACCCACAGCTAAGTGACTTTACACGAATTATCCCTTTGTTCAGCAGACAAATGAAGCCTATTTTACTACCACACTAGCATCTAGTGTAAACTTCAAACTTCCAATCAGGAACCTTGTACTCTCTGTCAGTCTGATAATGTCACTTGTCAATAGGAATGCAGCTGATGGTGGAAGGAATGGGGGATCTTTCCTCTCTCCCAGGTGATACGTAAGTAGAGACACAACTGCAAAGAGAATCATCTCAAAAGATGATACTGTTTGTATGCTTAAGTGTCTTGTGCTTTGGCCTGCAAGGTACAGCATGTAAGCACATGACTACTCTTGCAACTCTCTAGAGATGTCAATGCAGAGTCCCTCCATGTAGGCCTAAATGCATATTAAGGCTTTTGTAAGGTGCGCCCTTGCAATCCCAGGACAGTTGGATATACTGAAATATTGACATGTTTTAGACCAACACAGGCCTCAACTCTTGCAAAGACTCCAAAGCAACCTGTATGACCTGAAGTGTTTTGCACTCTTCATCTGCCAGGATTGATAGTCCCCATCGCCCATTGCTATACAACATGTGGTAGCTCTGTATCTGTTGTCCCATGTTCGTAATAATAATGAAGTACTGCAAAATAATAATAGGGTTAAGTAAGATTACAGGAGTATGATCTAAAGCCAAATCGGTTACCTGGTTTTCATATTGCTTTTTTCTAGTCATCTCCATTTTAGCAATTTCTTCATCAGGATCCTGTAAGAACTAGAAAAAGCAATATACAATTTCAGTAGTACAAACGGCGGGACAGGCGACCGGTGGTCACTGTGATGTGCACCCGGTCCCTCAGGATCACAGCCCCGCAGCAGACCACCACCCGCCCAACACCCAGACCACCACATGGCCCCCCGCCACCCAACAAAAGGAGGCGAGGGCCCGGAGGCCAAGGCCGGCAGCGGGGCAGGCGCCGGCCTGCGGGCACCAGGGTGGGCCGCCGGGCTGGCCCAGGCCCGCACTCACCGTGGCCACATCGGCTTTCCTCTTGCGGGCTCGCATGGCGCACTCCGCACCCCCGTCCCCCTTGGCGGGAGCCTTCTCCTCCGCACAGTCGCTGCCAAGAGAGAAGAAGCTGAAGGAGCCCCGGCCGCGGGGAGCCTCCTCAGAGGGGCCTGACGGAGACCTCGGCCTACAGGGCCCGGCGCACGGCGGGGCCGGCGGACTCACCTCTCCCGGCGCATGGTGCCCGCCTGGGCCGGGTCGGGGCGAGCGGAGCGCCGTGCGGGGAGCGGCCGAGCAGGCCCGGGCCCCAGCCCCCACAAAGGGCCGCAGAGGCGCGGGCGCACAGCGCGGAAAGGGCGGCCGCAGCCCCGGGCCAGCCCCGCCGGCTCCCCCCGCCCCGCAGCCGGGCACCCCGGGAGGCGGCAGGGGCGCCCGCCGCCCCCTGCCCGCGCACTCACTCACTCACCGCCGCACCGGCCACCCCGGACCTTCCCGGAGGAGAGCGGCGGGTGCCCGCCCGGCGGTGGCGTTGGCGGGGCGCAGGGGCAGGGCGGGAGCGCGGCGCGGGCGGGCTCCGCTGGGCGCCTCCTGCCTCACGGCGCGGCCGCTCCCGTCCCTGCGCACAGCGCGGCCCGCGCCGAGCGGGACATTTAAACGCGCGGCGCGGGGCCGCC